>CM032661.1:14097539-14181748 GCA_019095985.1 Streblospio benedicti | reverse complement strand
CCAGAAAATAATCATTTTTTGAAATCATATAATATTTGCTTTCATAGATCACGTGATCATCGGTTCAGCATACAAACTAGTATCAGTTAATGTGCATTGTAATACAATGTATCATTTTGTAGTACACTGCTGCTTAGAAACAATATATAAGGATAAGGCAAAGCCTTTGTAAGCGACCGCTAACGTATGCTTATATTAATAAATGTAGAATGATTAAGCAGGCTGTATTGTATTAATAGATGCATATCTAAATTTAAAAGTAAACATTAATTACACTTTATAAATTACATGCTGATGTACTTAAATGTCTTTACCTTGAGGTCTTGTGAACAAAACTAAATCAAATAGAAAATAAGTATTTCACACTTGAAATAATGCAATTATGAATTGTAAAATAAAATAAGAGTAGGTATCAAAATCGTATTGTGCATGTTTTGCAATTTTAGAACAATCTCAATTAAGATTCATCCCAATGGCCATATGACGTCTTAAAAACGTCCTTTTGCTGTCCGGCTATATTGTCCATCGACGACAAAAAGTTCGGACTGAGAGAAAATCATTCGGACTAACAGTTTTTCAGGACCTGTCAGACCGGATGACTGACACAGAATTTTCACATTTGGCATAGACTGAGTATGTAGAGCAATTTAAATACTATGCAATAACAGGCCAGTATAAACCCATCAAAACATTTGAACGCAAGAAATGTCAACCGAATGATTTTTGTCAGACGTAACTTGTACAGTGGACATCAGAGGCCACCTATCTCTACTATGTTACATCTGCAGTCAGAAGCCCACGGTACGTCTGGCGAAAATCATTCGATGATGTAACATCACGTGACCTTGTGTATTAGTTAGCAAGAGGAAGAGGACATGGTATTTTTAAAGGTATAACAAATATTAAATGTGGAAAATATGAATATCATTTTCCTTACACTTCCAATGGAAAAGGCATTATTTATTGATACTGGGCTAACAGAACAAATATTATTTTGGCTGAGCATTATCTTTAAGTCATTCCCCCAACTGATAAATCACAAATGTGCATATTCAATTTTTATTTTGACGTAGGAGATGAGAAATAAATGGGATAAAAGATTATTCTAAATTTAAAAACACGTCTGAAATGAGTCAATGTGTCGATTACCAAGCTGTTAACACCACATCTGATTTGCCTTCAATGTTAAGGTCTGTCTGACCCTACCCTGTACCATTGCTGTATTACTTAATTGGTACTACTGTACTTAAAAGGCACCGATAATAAAACCAGAGATACTGATAGCATAGGATAAGCAACCCACTGATTCAGGTTTCTTCTGTATGCCATTTCTTTCTGACTAATAAGCTTGCAGCTCCCAGGGCAGTCGCACTGAGCCAGAAGCAATGGCACAGTCAATAGCATTATTACTTTTTACCATAAGCATGTGAAGTGGGAAAATCTTGTGATGTAACAAATTGCCAGCACATGTGTGGTAATTTACCAGAACTGGCGTAAAGGCTAATTATAGATGAAAATGGATTACAGGTGGTTCCATTTAACCCGAATGGGAAGGGAGTTAAAAAAAACAATTCCAGTTATGCAAAATTGCTAGAAATTTTAATGTAAGGCGAATTGGTTGTTATCTTGAGTTGTACCTAAATTTGAATTATTTTCAGTGTTTGAGATAGAGGATCCAATTGTATATTTCAAGATTTATAAACCCTGCTATGATTTAAGAATGGACATGTTGATTTTGCTATTTGGTAGCAATTCATAAATCTATAAATGTAATGAGGTTACAGCAATCGTAAAGCCTACTGTAACAACGCTAACCGAGTGTAGGTAACTCCTGAGGAAGCCGGCCTGTTGTCCCCGCAAAACATCTGGTTTTGACTCATTGATAAGGGTCAGGGGTACAATACATATTCAAAATATTTAACAACTTTGTTATTTATTAAACAAGGTATTACTCATTTTACCATCACATAAATTCACTGCATAGTACCAGATAGTCTTTTGGTGTTCTAGGATTTATTACTTGACTGCTACCATCTATGCTCGAGTGGGACCCGTTGATCTTGATATGTAGCAAATATCCCTTTACGTTACTTTCATTATTAATCACTTTCATCATCATGAATGGTTAGGACTGGGTGCTGTCCTCGCAGGATTCCCCTGCATACCGCAATATACCTTTGTTCTTTCTCTATATAAAGTGCGATCAGAGCCTAGTTCTGTTAGTTTTGTGATGCTGGTTATGTCATTGATGGTAATATTTAATTGAAGTTTGTTGAAATGTTTTTGTATTATATCAATCCATGGTTTAATCACTTTGATAACTCTAAATTTCAGATAACTCTTTTTTTTTATTATTAATTTCAAGTGTGAGTTAAATGGTTGCAACTGTTTTTATTAAGGTACAACAACGCACGCTATCCAGCCCATAAAGTGACTTTATTCTTTGGGTCTGTCCCAAATAAATCGTGCTGTACTTGGTCCATCAATTACCAGAAAATCCGTACAATATGGACTTCAAAACACATGTCTGTGAGTCCATGGTTCTGAGAAATTTAATGAGGCATGTCATACATGGTTCTGGACAGTACAGAGAACACAGCAACAAAGCAGACCCTTCCAAATTGTGCTCAAGATTGCACCGAAAACCCCTGTGATAGTTAGTCCACGAACATCTTGCACCGATTCATGTCCTGATCAGTTGATATAAAGGAGGCTTTGTATGCTTTCATGTTCTTTTATTGTATTATATATTGTAATTACTTTTTTTTTGTCCTTTGCAGGCTACAAATTCTTATCTCAGAGACCAGTGGCTGCATTCTATACAATGGAAGGTGAGTTCAAATAAGTTGCACTCTTATTTTTTTTAAAAAGCATCTTTTTTGTTTGTATGTTCATGCTGTCATAAGAAATTGTTATTATGTATGCGGCTTCATCTCAAATTTGCTTAGGTTGGACTTAATTCATAATAAGATCTTTTAACTTCTTCATACAGTACAGGTCTGTTCATTCGGACCCCTCAGGACATTGATAAGGGATCCAAATGAACTGGCGTACAGATACCATGGTGGTGACTGATGGCTATTTTGATAGAGCATATAGTTACTTTTGGTAATATTTAGCCCCTATCATCCAGAACAGAACTGGAAAAGTAACTTCGATTATTCATAGAAACCTGGTGATGAGGCAAAGCCCCGATTGCATCTATACTGTAGCTTTGAAAAGCACATGAATCTTTTTCTTATATTATGGAAAGGAGAAGCATGTTTGAATCTATTGATACATATGGGACTTGGAAAGGAGGCCTGGATAATCCATATTTCTGAATATATAGAAGCCGGCTAGTTGGACCATTACTGTATTTGCAAGACAATGCAAGTGCACAAGCCCTTGAAATTATATATAATAAGAAAAGACAAAAGACAGTTGTTTCGTCCTCTTTCCAAATAGGCGCTTGTTAGTGGTTCATCTACCTTTGTGCAAATTATACGTTTTTGCCATGTACAAGCCAAATCATACACACAAATGTACAAGACCAGGTATTAAACCTATAACAGAGGTTAATATAGGTGGTCAACACGTAGACATATATTAGACCAAGAACAAAAGATAATTGTCCAATGAACATGGATGTACCATAACAAGATACAGCTTCGAAGTCAGGTCTAAATGTCAGGTGTCCAATGTATTCAGATGTACCAGAATATGATATTAAACCTATATCAGTGCATGAATGTTGAACACAAAACCATTGTACAATGCAGTATTAGACCCACAGCTGTGCAAAAAGACGGCTGTCCAACATTGACAGATGTACAATGCAATATCAGTCACACTGCAGTAAAAATGTCCAACATACACAGGTGCACAACAAGGTGGTATTTGTCAGACTAAAATATGGCTATCCAATATAAATACAATACAATATTGGACTCACAGCAGTATACAAGACAAGTTTCCAATAAATACATATTCAATATCATGAGCCGATGCATTGTAATTGGGGGTGGGAATAAATACAATATTTGATATACAAACACCATTGCTGGTATATTTATATATCAATAAGAACAATGTTTGTGTAGTAAATATGGGAAATACTCCATTTAAACACCCCTCCTTCCTTGGGCCCTATGTACAAAGTAATATCTGACTAAAAATGACAAAAATACAGGGTTACAGTGTACAATACAATGATAGTACAAAAGACAGGTGTTCAGCATGCACAGGTGTACGGCAACAAGATGACACATCAGGACAGTGTCACCATCTTACTCACCACTCACTGTACAGGAGCCGACCCGCGGCGGGTGTGGTTCTCCTTGCTTGAAAACAATATGGCTGCTTTGTACACAAACATGGAGAGTGTCTTCGTCATCCCATATATGCTAAAACTGGCTTATATAACATCTCTGCTGTTGCTATTTGTTCAAATGAAATATTATGCATTGAAGATGATGTTTGTTCTATTTGGTTTTAGTGTGGATAATGAGTAGCTTGCTTGCTGTGTTGACATGATGATAATAATAGTGTTTTATGGGTACTGTTAGTAATATTGAAGAGGTCTTTTTGGTTTGAGTAAACCCCATGTATGAAAATTAACGCAATATAATATAAGCAACGGAAATAAAGTTTTATTTTCTCTTAGAGATATTAATTGCAATTTTTAGTTAGTTGGATATCATACAATCATGTACAGAAAATTATCCAAGATTACTGAAGATGACACTGTGTCATCAGACTCCTCGATAATAGACATGGATGCAATTGAGGTAATCTCAGCTTTTACTTGGCTTTATTGGCATTTTCAAAATATCAGGTACTAACTGTACATTTACATAAATAAAAAAATCTACTAATTGTATATGAAGTTCATAGTTATGCATTTCAAACAATATTACATTTTCACAATTCTATTAGCATCCGTCTCACTTTACCTTTTCCCCTTCCTCGACTCCCTGAGGAGTATATTGCAAAATAATACGTTTGGTTTCCAGCAGTTGTAGCCAAACGTCCTAATTGAATGCCCACTCAATGGATGTACTGTAGAAACTTGTTATCTCAAAGTTAGTAGAGAGAAGTGTTAATGCTCAAGATAGCAAATATTCTACAAAAAAACTACCTATAATGTACCATATGTTCATTATGTAGTTGAAGGCAAATTAAACTAATCTAGAGGTAAGCAACATCGAGATAACAAGGTTTTTCTGTATATCAGTATATTTGATAGAAAAATGTTTTTAGATTCTATTGTCATTGACATCTGCAATATCTTTTACACGACAAGTAGTCTTTCAGTATCTGGGTTAAGTTATCGATTTCTACAGGACATTTTTAAAACTTGGCTCACTGCCAGACCGTTTGAAGATCACCAAGGAAAACAAATGAACAGGCAAATCACAATTATTGTGGTTCCCATGGTTTAAACGTGATGATTGACAGATGAACTAATTTCATCTTGAACTTCTGATTGGCTGATGGCTTCAGAAGTGTTCTACTAATATAAATAGATAAAAAAAAAGAAATCCAATGAATCTGTTTACAAAAAAAATGTTCTACTTTATTTCCACTTTGGAATGAGTGGCTATTTTGATGAACTTATGTATTGATTAATAAGCTTGAAATAGATGAGGATGTATTTTGTGGATTGATTTCATGTTAATCAAGAATGTGTCATATGCATAGTCAATCGTCCCTGCCAATCATTTTATACCAATGTCACCGGAACTTGTATTCTAATATGTCAAACAGTCTTCTTTTTTGGTTGATTTTTTTTAGTGTTCTATTTAACTTAAACAATTTCACTTTATGTGAAATCAATAAGAATTTTAGAAAAAAAAATGTGTCGGTAGGTTAAAATGATGATTGACAAACTTCTTAACTTTGCACTAAGTTTCTGGATTCAAAGCAAAATCGATGAACAAAAACGCACACAAATCAGTATTACGTCATATCTGTCGCATTATCTGTAGGAATGCTTTGGATTATATGTAGTTAATGTAGATTTCGTAATGTTATTGATTGAAGATTTTTTAGATAAGATATGAAAAATGTATTAATGTTTTGCAAATCATTATGATCTATATTGGATTGAGTGATGACAACTGTGACAATAGACCATTGACATATCTACCAGTATGTAGCCTGATCATTTTGCCCTTGGTTTTTTAGGTTACATAATGACTGAACACCAATAACGAAACCCAACACACAGCACTTCCTAGATTTGAATATCTGGAGAATATTTTTCCAAACTCTGTGTTCATGTTTTTTTTTATTTTTATTTTTTCAGAGGAACATGTTGAAGTATGAAAGGTTATTAAAATGTGCAAGAAGGCCAGAAGTCTTAATCAAAGAAATAAAGGTAACGAATTGTTGTAGTGCTCACAGTTACACTCTAAAAACCTATCATTTATTAAATTACATAAGTATTTCAGATACAATATTTGTCACTGTTTAAAATAATTCTTTCGAACACTTTGACAAAATGAAATAAAAATACTGTTATATTTGTAAGCTATCGCATGACTGCTCAGTGTATACAAGAAGACAAGATAAGATGATTTTATTGACCTTATATATAAGGAATTTGCTGTCAGCGTTGACATGAAATGAATGAGTATGAAGCATGAAGTATGAGTCATACGATTCATAGCTAGAGAAACTATTGAGCATGTTATAGCATATAATATATTGACATAGCTATGCATTAATCAAATCAAAGTGTCTTTAAAGCAGAGATTTGAAAATAGAAACTCAACAACGTCAATCCTTTTTTAAGATGTTACAGTCCCCTACTTTCCTGTCAATCATCATCAACTTGTATGTAATCATGAACCATTTCCCTATAAGCACTATTTTTTATTCTAGCCATTAAAGAAATAATCGAATATTAAAGAATCATGTACCTGAAGAACACACATTGTCTAAAAAATATTTTCCAAATTGAAAAGATTTATGCCGCACTTTAGCTAGAATATTTGTAATACTTTAGAACATGAAAATAATCGAATATTAAAGAATCATAAACCCGAAGAACACACATTGTCTAAAAATTATTTTTCAAATTGAAAAGATTTACTAGTATGCCACACTTTATCTAGAATATTTGTATATTTTAGAACATGATCGACCTGTCGACGACGACGCCAGTGCAGGACGAGAGTGTGTACCAGTTCCCACTAGACCTTGTGTCAGAACTGCTGCAAGAGGTGTGCACAGTGCAGTAGAAACTCTTTATCTTGATCTTGAATAATGAATTTATGATTTGAATTAGGGTTATTCTGATCATCCGTAACAATCAAATGCATTTCTGTTTTGTTTAGGTCTGCCATATATAGCTTTTTTCAAAAGTGTATCTAACTTCACCGCTAACATAAATATGATTAAACAGACGCACATAATTCTTTGCGTTATGAATGTCAAGTGTGTCATGTGCAAGTGTTGCCCATTAGTTATCGACAATGTTTTACATAATTGGGTTAATACATTATTGATGCTAGTCTTTAATGTCCTGACACAAATTTTATTCTACTACTTTTTGGCTTGTAACAATATTTTTTTCCATAGACACGTATTCTGAAAATTATTGGAAACAATTTCAAGTAAAATGCCACACCTATACACAATGTTTTGTGTGTCTAAGCAACCTAGAAAGACATGCTCACCTGCAAAAATTTCAGCATTTTCAAACTTGCAAATATACTCATTTTGATCATGTAAAGCCAAATTAAAATGTAAGAACAATTTGCATAGTTAGGACAGCCAAATGGATAGGAGATTATGCAACACAATTAATGCTTAAGTATAATATATGGATTATTTTAGATGTATCCAAAAACATAAACACAGCTCTTCAATCATTGCCCATATGCCTTTTACCTAAATGTTTTTTTTTACAAAGTTAAAATCTAAAAATGTTGAAAAAGTGTACGCATAGGCAGTTGAATGATGAAGATCCACGAAGATTGAAAATGTTCAAGGCATGCTTCGATAACAGGCTCAATAGATCGTGTAAAACAGTAAAACGTAAGGAAAATATTCAAAATGTTCAGTAGATGAATATTGAACATATATCCCTCATTTTAGCATACAGCACTTTACCTTTTACTATCAGAACCGGGATAAGCAAGTCTTATTTCAATGAAGGATTTTTACACATACCATCAGTACAGTTTAGAGCAGTTAGTGCTAATCATTCGTCAATCTTGAACATGTTATTCCTGGCATTACTAATTGTCCTTACGTCAGTACAGACCCAAACCTCATTAATTTTGATTAGTAACGAAGAAATGGAGTTTCTATAATTGTGTCTGTTAAGGATAGAGTCAAGGACGGTCACAATTCTATGCATGATGCCTTGACGTGACTTGTATGAATGGCAGGTTCATGTATAGCTGCTATGATTATACATGTACTCTCAGTGTCCCCAGGTAGTTGAAGAGACAAACAAAATGTGCAGACGTCAAATGTCTATTTTTGCGTCGCTTCAGTAGCTGAAGCGAAAGCCTTGTGATCACTTCGTTTCTATGTATGTATGTATGCGTGCGTGCGTGCGTGCGTGCGTGCGTGTGTGTGTGTATGTATGTATGTATGTATGTCTCCGGACGAGCTAGAGCTTTTACCGTTACACCGATTTCGTTTAAACTTTATACAGCTATGAGGTATGAGGCGACACCGAAGTGATTCGATTTTGGGCGCTCTGCCAATTAAATTGTGTATGTTAGAAGGCTATTTATGACATTATTATGATATACAATGCACTTAGCCATCAAGAAAAAATCAATATTTAACCCAAGCAGCAAAGTCAAAGCCATTATTATAAAATCAATATGCCTGCTGCAAATTAATAAAATCAATACGTAATGTATGTATGTATGTATGTATGTATGTATGTATGTATGTATGTACACATGCACAGTACAACCACACTGTGATATTATTTGTGGCTAATTTAATTATTGTGTACTTTTAATCAAGATTTCCATAACGTTTTAGTCAACTTTTACCAGTTGAACTTGAATAAGTCAACGTTGTTCTAGCGACGCCGTGTTCTTTGAACACTTCTGATCTAGTTGTTGTTGTTTTGTTTTTTTAAATATTCTAACTTAAATATGCACTGTGTCTGAGCTTCTGTAGATGATGTAGTAATATGATTTGAGCTATAAGACAGTGACTATTTCCAACAGTGTGTTCTCTATGGATCACATGTCACAGTGCTCCCTTCTATACATGGACACTGTAAAGCGGTCCTCCTCAAAAGTTGTCAGTTAAGCTGAAGGTCCAACGACTATTTCACCCTTAGAAAGTGTTAGACTGGCTTGTGGCTGCTCGGAATTTTTCTCATCTAATCACCAAAAATATTACAAGATTAGTCAACTCTACCCTATAAAAATGTCATCCTTGTCCAACACTTCTTTGTATTTGTATCACGTAGCCTTTTAACATTAACGCTGATGTTGGTTTTCAGAACGCGGACACTGTGGGTCAGGTGGCGCACGAGCAGATCATTGTGGCACTGACGCCACTACTGGAGAACAACCACCCCACGCAGGAGATCTGCGACTTCTTCTCCAAGGTAACGCCGACATCATGCATGTAATTTCTAGGTTATCACACTGTGCGATAAGCGTGAAATTCACCTCCTGATTGATATTATATGGAAGTCATATGTCAAACCATGGGCCCCTGCATCATGGGAGGGTGTGTGGTATGTGTACTACCATGATTTACATACACTATACCATACACATGGCTAGATTATATAGAATTCTATAAAACAGTAGTGATGTGTAAGGTATAGTTTGTAAATCATTGTAGTATACATGCCACACACCCCACCCATGATGCTGGGGCACATGTGTCAAACAGCATAACCCTCATGCCGCGCACTTGGGTCATAAAGCTGTACTGCAAAAATTGTTCAATAAGATTCTAGTATCAAATGGGACATGTATTTTCTCCATATGCTACCATCCAAAAGCGTGTGGGCTTTTAGATTGAAAAAAATGTTATTTTTAAGTTGTAGAATTGAATGAATTTGGTATGCAGCGTACAGTCTCAAAATTTCATTATTTTCTAGTTCTCTTCTCCCATTTTCAAAGGAGACTAAAGATCTTGAAAACTGTTTTGAAAATAAAATAATAAAAATGTTTTTGTTTTATGTTTGATAAAGAAAAACAAATGGCAGAAGAGAACTAGAAAATAATAATAAAATCATGTCAATTTAAGGGAGAGGCTTTCTACTTGTACATTTATTTCCATTTGAATGTCAAAGGTCAAAATTTATTTTCATTGTATAATCTTTTTCAGCATTGCAAAAACAGTCCGCGGTCTCAAATTGTGATACAACTTTTCACCCCAGTGGTCCACCGAATTTTGAAACACAATATGGTATGTATTATTCAAAGTTGACTTAACTATGTGAATTACAGTACAACCTCGTTTATCGGTATATCCCTCTTCCAAATTATTCCATTATCTGGATCCTATGCTATATTCACATTTTTCCGGATGTGTACATGTGCAGATTGCCAATGGACTGAACCTATCGTTAGATATTCAAACATCAGCTTAGGCTATAACATGCTTCCAGATATTTTAGGTCTCGATCAAATCTGTGCCTTTGTGGTTTTGTGTTCATAACCACCAATAGAGCCTGGTTGAATAAGTCTACAGAATTCCAAAGAAATCCCTTCTTTAAATGCAGGGTGATGACGAACAAAGAACTAATTGAATTTTCATTAATATTATTGTATATATGTGACTTAACCAAAATAATGCCACTATCCTTATATTATATGGATAATAATCTATGATTTACAATTTTAAAACAAAGAGCTAGAAGAGTAGTAACCAAAGGTGTGTTATGAAATTCATCTATGCATCCATTGTGTAGTAACAAAGGATTCTCACAATCCGACCCCCATCCCTACGTCATCCAGATATATCTAATATCCTAATGTCCATCCAAGGTATCTGGATAAAAAAGGGTGTACTGTAGATATAAAACCTACTGGGAGATCTATGGGACTGCATGGGCCATCCCCACACCCATCCCATTTTCCCAAGCACAATGTCACTTATGTTTGTTATTGCAACATCTGCGAGAGCATGAGCGTTGCATGCAACCCATGAAATCCATTGGTTGCGCTCCCCCTTTTTCATTCTGCCAGAGCACTCGTAAAATTGGATCAGCCATTGCACCTATGTCACCAATGAAAATGGCACATGGACCTATTGCTGAATCTTGCAGGGCTAATGTTTTGTATACATACAGCTATTTGCTCTTATACTCAGTCTAATCTACAAGTTCATTTATTTATTTATGGGGCTAGAGTAATTAACTTACATGAAACAAAAGCAATAAGGGGAATGTCAATCTACCCAAATCATAATGATAAATGACAACCATTTCATGTTATTACTAAGTTTTTATTCCCACATCGTACTACTATTTTAAAGAAATTGAAGGGTTTTATGCAAAACAGTATTTACCAAGACCTATTAATTTACCTGTCATCTTTCTTTGAAACTTGTACATATATGGTAAAAATAATGTAGCCAATGATGATATGACATTCAATCATTACCACAAGAGTGATGACTTGCAATGAATCTTATACTTGTACATCTAGGTTTGTTTTTACCATATCAGATGCAGACAGTAATTCTTGGAATACTGCTGTTATCTTCTTCATAAAACTATTTATTATCAACTGAAGGTTAAACATTATGGGACAATTTTGATTTCATTTATTCAGATAGGACTATTTATTATTCGTATATAACAATGTAAATTCCACGCATGGAAAAGTATAATATTATTTAAAAGTTGTGCGTGAATGGGAGATGAATTAAGCAAACTCAATTTTAAGCATTGAAAAATATGTCAGCAGTACTGTTGCTTGATATGTCACAGATAAATGAATTATTCAAATAGGTCATATTTTAAAGCAACTCCGAATGTGGCACACCAGCTTGTGTATATGGTGGTACCAATGAATACTATAGAAAAAATTCTTGCAAATATGGACCATTTAGGTGTGGTCCATATGAAAAGCACTTTAACATGGAGCGTGGTAAAATGATTCGATGGCCAGAAAGTCGGATGCAATTGATGGAGTATCATGTAAAAATGCACCTTTGTTATTTGCATAGCTGCAGTTTCATGCATAACTTATGACATTGCTGTGTTAAGTGGGAGCAACATGGGCACACCACTTAATATGATGGATTTCTGATATAAAGTATATATTATTGTTGTTATTGTCAACATTTGCTGCTGATGAAGGATGACTGATGATTGTGATGCTAATAGGAAACCCATTCTCATCCTTTAAGTCCCCACTAGAATACGTTTTGTAAATTGTATTATTGTCTTACATTACCACTGCCGTCTTAGCGATTCTCCTTGTAAAGACGATTACGGATTCTGCCAGGTAGTGTTGAGAAGAAAACAAGATAGATTTCAGAATCCTGCCAAAATGAATCAATATGTGGATGTGACGTAATCTCAATATGAACGTTTAAAACTTCACTGAATGATATGATTCACTGGTTACCATACTTGGGGGGGCTCGCGGGGAAGAGGGAAATTCTTGTCTTACTAAACCGTTTGATATGATCATAGTGACTGCAATATTTCTTTTTGCATTTATTTTTTTTAAATGCAATTAGGTATTAGTAAGCTAAACTCATCATAAAAGCTTATCATAGAGGTTGTGACGTAACAGGTTCTTGTAAATATGTTAATGTTACAAATTTGTACTCGTTTATGTTATAACTGATTTGTCTAACATCTTTTATAAAATTGATTTCAGGATTTTGGAAAATACCCACGAATGCGTTCATTTATTCAAGAGTACGTGCAAGCTCTTAGTTCACAGAACGACGGAATCCGAGTTGTGCAGACGTTTGTGAAAAGGTAAACTTTTTTTGTCAATATACATACAATGATAGTCTCGGAAGTTGAATTTTAGAAAATAAAAATTAATGCAAGGTAAAGATCAGCTGTTCTCGCTAGTCTCAGAAGATTTTAGGATGTGGGATTTAATGGTTGAAATGAGATGGCTGTTAACCTGTTACCATAGAATGCCATGTGAGTGCATGTGTGGTTTCAGCATGCATGGGGTGCCGAGCACGTGTCCACACCCGCGCGTCCTGCCCAACCTGGTGGCCGTCTGCCTCGCAGCAATCTACAACTGCTACGAGGAGAAGAAAATGTGAGTCTGCCGCCTGGCAATACCGTCAACCACCAATCCATCATCCACACACCCATGGGCTTTTAGGTTTTAAGAATTGATAATACACTGGCAGATCTTTGTTTTTGGAAAAGCTGGGGCGCATTTAAGAGATCATGTGTGTTTTGATAATGAGATTAATAACAGATGTGCCGAAAACTTAATGAAAATTGATTATTTTGGTAGAAAGCAGGGTCGGGGGTGGATGGTTGAATCCCCTGCATTACACTCGTATTTGCCTGTGATATTTTAAATTATCATGAATAAGTATTCAAATTGGAATTTCTATAGTTCAGATTTTGATGAAACTCAGATTTAAGGATGGGCCTACAAGGGGATGGCTGTCTACTGGACTTGTGCTAAACTTATTCAACAATTCCTATCATGAATAATTACTCACATCTATTAACTCTTCTGTTTCAATAAGTTTCTGATGAATATTGCTTCTATTTTGTATATTTTTGAAACATATTGAAACTTGTTGAACAACATAGATAATAGATGTGGCTAGCTGTTCAATTGCAGAATATTCTTTGTAGTTTCTGGATCCATATATATTGTTTGTTACTGTTATGTTAGAAAAGTAAATTCTTTACACATTTATAGAAATGTGACTCCATAGTTTTGCATAAGTGCTCTTACGGTGTTAGTCGTTTCATGGTGATGGAAATGTGATGTTAAGAGCCTTGCATTTGACAGTTTAACCCTGATTATACCAAATTCTAAATAGACTTCTAATCATAGTCTTGACTTTTGATGACCATGAAGAGATGTACACATGTCAGATTACTTCAATCATCTAAGTGTATGTGATGTTCTTGGCTTAAAAAGTATTTCATGACTCTAAGTCTCCAGAACTATCAAGTTAAAATTTTTTCTTCATCTCTCTTTGATGAAATACGATGTATGTACATGTACTAATCGAAGAGTAAATCTAATTATATTTTGATTTTGTCCACCCACCACCTGCATCCTTGTTTCAGAACTCTGCGTGATGTTATAAACACCAGCACCTATGAAGTGGACCAGTCAGACATCGACTATCGGCTCAGAACATTTATTGGCATCTTCAATACCATGTATGTATTGCATTTTTAGTTGCTTCAACTCATACTGTTGTTGTCATATGTTTAATCAGCAATATCTTGAGAAAGAATACACAGTAGTATAAAACAGTTAAAAACACCCAATGCTTTCGTCTGTGTTTTAAATGCAAAAAATGTTGATTGCAATATTGATGTTGTTTGCTCAGGTCCGAATTTGAGGACTGGCGCCCACATCTTGGCTCCCTCATGCAGCCCATACCATTCCCAGATGAGTAAGTCATGCCTTTTTGATATACATACAATATTGTTTATTCTAAACATTCACAACAAAACATAGGCTGTCAGGTAAAATGTAGTATTCACATTTCGTTGAAGTGATCTATTTGAAATGTGGACTTTTAAGTGAGTATGGATGGTTACGGTAATCAAATACAGGCATTTTATTTGGTAATTGCATACATGAACGATTTCTCTTAAATAGTTAATTTATAGTTGTATTGATTCCTCTTTAAAGTCTTTAAAATGCATCTATTTTTCTGTTTTCAGTGCCCTAGGTCATGATGTATTCACGCAGTAAGTACTATTAATAATACCTTACATCATAAAACCTTCAGTAGTCCAGCAATGTCATTTTAGCATCATTTAATATCATGTATAAAATCTATTCTAGTACATCATGTACATGCATATAATTAAACAAATGCCATGCTATCTGTGGTTTTACCTACAGTAAATATGTTTCATGCTAATTTGAAACTAATTCGTACTATTGATGTGAAGTAAATTTGAGACTTGTATTTATGTATCTATTTTTCCAGAGAAATGAAGGGGCCATTAACCAACATAGCAGACGACATGCGATGTGAGGTTCACACCAGTATTCTTGGAATACGGGAATGTAAGGTGAGCTCAACTGTCACATGATGGTGTAGTTCATCCAGTACTGGTCATATCGTGCTCTTGCCATGTCTGCATTCATCGAGGTTCTTGCAATATTGTACTATACTTCGCTTGCATTTTGACATTTTATAATCGCCAACCTTCCTCATTGATTGGAGGAGTACTGGTTTTGCCTGGGCTGCCTAGATCCTGCGTCTGCCCCACATGTCTCTATATGACCCATTGGATATCCTATAGTACATACAGCGGTTTACACTGATCCAGATTTTACATTACACTACAACCCCTATATTAAGATCACCCAGATAAGTGACGTCAAGTGGTCTCAAAAGGTAGGTGGTCTTATGCTGGTTCTATGTACCGTCTATTCACGTATTAAGTCCCTTGGGCCTAACATCAAACGTGAGCTTAAGGTTCGGATATAGGCCCATGGGCCTTTAACTGAACTCAATTTCTTTTTCCACCAACAAAACTGACTTTATTTTTGCAAGGTAATTTCACCAAGCGTAACTTTCCTGGGCGTATATGTCATTATATATGGTTTATTATGAAAGAAAGTTCAATCACGTGTATACTAGATCTGCTTTCATCATCGCCGTCAGTCTGACATCGCTACGTCGTGCACCTGTTGTCGTGATTCTGGGTGTCAAATCGATTGAACATCGAATTTGTTGATTGTCATTCTCAAATATAGCGATGTATAATCTATTAGTAACGTTATTCAACCAATCTATTATGAATGCTTGCCAGAAAATAGAAATAACTTACTTATTTTGATGTGAAAAAAATACATATAAATGTTTCCATGCATCAGTGCAGATGTTCAGTAGTTCAAATGTCCAGCCCACGCAGCAAGAAAACGAAAATAAGTTCCCGCCCATAGTTAATGCATCTTATTGTGATTTGATTTGATTTGATTTGATATTCTTCAGGAACTAATGTTCCTAGGATAGCACATGAAAGCGACACATATATAATGCTTATTTCCAATGTGGTCCTTGTTTGTTTGGCAGGTTAGGTAACCAACAGAGCCAAGGGTAATGGAGGGATCACACTAGCTATAGTTTTCAAACTAGGCGAGTTCTTTTACGTGCAGATGTGTGGCTCTCTTCTACACGGGACACGCCTTTTAACGAGGCTTCCTGAACCTCCGCTTGGCGTCGCTTTCCGTCTAGTAACACTGTACGGTGGCGGCGTGCTCTCAGCAACTCAGTGACAGATGTACACTGTTTTGGCGACACTGTGTCTGCCATGACCGGGCCGCGAACTTACGACGCAAACACCTCCTGTTTTCAAGTCATGCGCTCTAACCACTGAGCTACTGAGGACCACTAATTGTGTAACGTGGTCTCGCCTATTAAAGCTCCTACGAAATGTGGGCGGTAAAAGATGAAAATATGCTTTTTCCCCGGCTGATTTAAGATTGAAATAAAAATGTTTTAATTACACTATTGAGTTATGAAATGTAATAGCTTCGTAATAGTAAATGTAAAGCTTCGTGCACACTGTAAATCTTCATGTCACTCATCATCGCCCACATAGATCTAGAAAGATATACCATACGAGTCTGTGATTGAGGATATGTTAGCTCTCCATTTCTAAATAATCCCATGCTTATTCATCGCCAAAATGGGAGGTGGGCTAAAGGTTCGAACTTACGCCCCTGGACCTATAAGTGAACCTTTTTTTCAGTTTGAAATATGCCCCAAAACATCACTTTTTCGGATAAACGCCATGGGGCTTTTATACGTGAATATACAGTAGTATGCTTATGTCAGCTTGATACAGCGAGAAACATGTCCTGGTCTAGATGTGTAGGTGTCAATTGGTGGTTCTACTATTGATGTAAAAAGACTTACTTCTTCAAGTTAAAGATATGATTCGAATTCGACATAACATCAATGTTGGAAATATGTGTTGGGCAATTAGCTTTTACTGAGGACAAGTACCATTTTTAAGCTATACTTGCCCTATATTAATGTCAGACAACTTTTTGTCATGCACAAGATTTCTCCAGGAACCCTCTAACATAGGCAACACCACATTTAGGTTTTCCATTGATTGACAGTGCAAATTACATTCATATTATCATTTCCAACTCTTGATTACATACTGACTGGTGGTTGCAGGAGGGCTGGTTCCACCTGTACTGCCCGGGCGGCATCGCGTGCGACGACGAGGGAGCCCTCTACGGCGTCATGCTCAAACGCCTCATGAGCTGCTGCTGCCGCCGCAAGAAGTTCCTCGTCACCATGACCAAGATGATCTCGCCGTGC
Source organism: Streblospio benedicti (assembly GCA_019095985.1). Classification (NCBI taxonomy): domain Eukaryota; kingdom Metazoa; phylum Annelida; class Polychaeta; order Spionida; family Spionidae; genus Streblospio; species Streblospio benedicti. The sequence continues at coordinate 14,164,288 of CM032661.1, read as the reverse complement.
ATGCTGCTGGCGCTGAGGGAGAACGAGGCCGCCATGGACGTGAGTCGCTCTGCTCATGAGCTTGTGGGTTTTCAAATGACCTCAGGGGGCTACTGTGTAGCAGGCTCCAGGGAAGGAGTGGTGTGAAATGCATGGGCCGTGAGCTGAAAAACTTAACTTATGATGCTGTTTGATTTCACCGTGCGTGCTGCAGTTCTCAGGAAGAACAGGGCCGCCAAGGATGCAAGTCTATCACCCAATGGCTATATGTTGTAGAATCTCGTTATCACAATATTGCTTAACTCAACTTTCATGTTATCTCGAGGTTAGTTTCATTTTCTTTCAATAGCATTATGTAAACAAATCAGTTAGTTATCTCGAATACTTTACTATTCTTCTTACAGCCAGGAGATAATGAGTTTCTACTGTATATTCAATGGGTTATTGGGCTGACCAGAAATACAAATGCATACATACTCATCTGTAGTGCACCTCAGGCTTGACCTCAGTCTCACCTTATATTATATATTAAATAGCCTGTAGATTGATCCCATACCAATGAGCTACATCGGCAACAGTCAGTCACGCTTTATATTATTACATTGCACGTAGACAAGGAAGCGCTTAGCGTGTAACTCATTTAAGTGACTGGAACATCTAATGAACTTGTAAATCCACCATTTCATATTAAATAGTACGTAAAACAACTTTTAGAGTATCCAACAGTAAATGTACATGTTCTAACCATCATTGGCTACTCATACAATCTTTTGGTCAAGGTTGATGTTTAGTACTTAGTTGATTTCTCCCTTGACAGGTTCTGTGCGCCATGCTGGAGTTTGAGATCATCGACAGCTCGGACTTGAAGATGCAGATCATCACGACCTTGCAGAGCACACAGCAGGGGAAGCGCATGTACGCACAGCTGTGTGACCGGCAGATACAGCTGCGAGAACTCGTGAGTCACACTTGATTTTATTAAATGTGTGTTTTAATATATACACTCGTTTTAGCAGTACTGAATCAAAATTCAATATGGTTCAATACATTTTCATTACCGTTTCATTACTGCGGATAAAATCACTATCTAAGGTGATGAAACATCCTGAAAGGAAAATGTTTCAATTGATTCAGTGCTGCTAAAACTAGTGTATACGATGTCTATACCTGAATCCAGAAAAAACATACATCATTGTTTCTAACAATATGTCTAAATCCAGTTTTTAAAAGTATTCCTTTTGTATCAATTATTGTATTGGATGCACAGTTTTAATAATAATGTAATTCTGTGTTTTGATAACCAATATGAACCCTGCTTGTGCAACATGTTCATCTGAATGACTTTCAGATCCAAGAGGGATGTTTCTGTTTGCCCGTGAAATCTCATTTTCATTGAGTATAATTTACATCTCTATAATAATCGAAGACCTTGTTCACATATAGCAACAGAAAGGTGGTCCGCGTAAGTTGACTCTGCCGTCCAAGTCGACGGACGCTGACCTCGCCAAAATGCTGAGCTCTGGCTCGTTTGGGAATCTCGAATGCCTCAGCCTCGCTTTCACGCAAGTGACAAGCAACTGTGCAAAAGATCTTATCAAGCTGCCATCGCTGCGCTATCTCAACCTCTGGTCAACACAGGCAAGCTTTTGGACTGTTTTAGATTTTTTATGAATGAAATTGAACTTGTAGAGTTGTGTGCATGCCTTTAGTATTGTTTAATGCAAATTGGTAGCAATTATTAGCTTTATTTAAAACTTAAAAGTGGTGCTAATGCTATTCTATTTTTCTATTACTTGTGTTTAATGACATAATTTGTTAATAGATAGATATTGAACTTTATTTCATGGTTTAAAGTCAATCTAATATAGCAGTGTATGTTTGATGCTTATTACTTGTACATTTTATAAAAAGTTCAATAGTTGAATGAATTTTGTTTTAGTTTGGAGATGGTGGTCTTCAACTGCTGTCAGAACATTTGCATAAACTTCAAGTGCTAAACCTGTGTGAGACGCCAGTCACTGACAAAGGCCTTAGCTGTCTGGCTTGTAAGTATTGTAGTGATAATGATCACTGTTCATCAAAGGTTTTGGAAGTACTTTACGTTTGCCCAATCCTTACTCTATGTCACTTGCTAAGCAATTGGGAAAAGAAGAAGAGAAGCATACTTGTATATGAATTTGGAAGCTTTTATCATGTGTCATTTGTGTCGGGTTAGGTGAATAATTACACATGTTGTTACTGTCAAACATTGCTAAGATTTTAAAAATTTGCTTAAGTTTGTAAATAAGTTTGTAAGAATGTGTGTTTTCTAAGGACAATGACTTCAATCACTTGGAATTTTTTTTACCTCGTATAACAAAAAGCATGATTATGTCTTACAACAAATTATTGCCTTTTTTCAGCTATGAAAGGATTGAAAAAGTTGAATCTAAATAGCACAAGCCTTTCTGCTTTAACCTTTGAAGGTTTGAAGGTAACGTCATTGCAGGAGTTTGCGTTAAATTATTAGAATCAGTTGTTCTTTTTTTATTAGTTGATAATGTATTAGAATTTTGTTATTATCTTTTAAGTTTTAAATTCTCATTCATGGAATCAATTATTAAAATGTTTTTGTTATCAAATTTAATTCAGGAGACCCAAATATGTTTATCACACCTATTTGTATCATAACGAAATTGATAATCAAATAAATTCTCGTCATCAGATAATAATTGGTCACCAGATCTCGAGAGTATGAGAGTATCTGTATTTTCCCCATACAGTTACTTGAGCCCGTCTCACTGCTTCAGAATGGTTTCATCATTTCAGGAGAAGTTGCCAGCACTCCAGGAGTGTGACGTTAGATACACAGACGCTTGGTAGTTAGTGGGTGCAATATGGACTACCGGGCGACCATGGGTGCATTATGGACTACTGGGCGACCATGGGGCCATTGTGGATGGATGCATTGTGGACAGCTGGGCAACCATGGGTGCATTATGAACGTATGAAGGACGGGAAGCGAGAGAACGGACAAGTGAAAGGCTTTTTTGATATTGTGTTCTGTATGATACTGCATTGGTACTGTATACTGTTATATACAGTATCGATGCCTGATGATGATGGGAAGAAATCTCTGCTGAACATTGTTAAAAGCTAGTCCTCTTAGTGTCAGTCACTTATAGAATGTTTCACTTTTGCATGTTTTTGACAGGAATATTTTTGATGAATGTTGAAATGCTCACAGTCGTAATCATTTGATTTCACCAGCGTCCAATGAGGATGCAGTGACTATTGAAACAGACTTTATGCGGACAAAAAATGCTTAGAAGAGAAACAAACCTACCTGGAATATCGCTAACCTGTTTATAATAAAGGTAGTGTGCATTCCATGATAATTGTTTGTTCAAAGTTCAATATTTTACTGGCTTAACGTTGTTTAGGTATTTTGACGATGCAGATTTCAATCGAAGTGCTTTTCTGTGTATCATTCTGCAGTTCATGCCTGATGGTGAGAGATCTTCACTGGCCAGAGGATAAATTTATACATGTATGTCATTTTGTAGTTGTATACATTTAGATCTGTCACAGAATTTGTGTCAGAAAAAAAATCATTTACAATCACGTGTTGTAAATGTGTCTGTGGTACATATATGTCACAAACTCGCTGCCTTAAATTTCTCATCAACTCTGTCCTGTTGTATAGAACAATGTTGAAGAATATTCATAGTGAGACACAATTGATGAGTGTACTGAAAATTAAATACTAAGTATCCTGCATACTAATGTACAGTATCAAATACAAATCAAAATGAACAATATTGCTTAGATTCATTATAAGACATAATATATATTGTGATTGTATAATCATTTTATATGTTATAGAACTTGTAATAACTTTGTTATTTTTTTTTTCAATACAGTATTAAAAATGCTATTCATCATATTTTATTATCAAGCTAGTCTAAATTTTTAGTCTCTTATTGATGTGTTTTAAATTATAATTGTATTAGAATATTTATTAGTAGGAGTAAAGTAAGAAATAAGTTATATACTTTTAAATTCTTGACAGAGGCCTATGAACTAAATTGTTTATGGTTAGAATGTTTTTGGTTGCATAAAATTTTAAATTACAGAAAGTTTTATCGACACAGTTTTGTCAGCATATTTTCTGGAGACTCAAATATTATATATAGAGGAGAACGGTGCTTAGAGAATATATTCCATTTACATGTTTCTGCATATAATGATAATTTGATTACAAATTTAAGTGAAGAAGAATTTATTTATTAATTCTGCTATAGTGCACAAATAGTGCACTTTATTTCTTGTACCTGGACTATAGACGTTCACAAAATGTAGCCTAATTACTTAAAAAATAGTAGTATAAATATTGCTTTTTATGAGTATGTTAAATATGTTCTTTCTTTGTATATCTTTTTGAAAGGCAATTTTTGAATCCTTGTAAGCTAGAAATTAAGAATGTCAGTGCTCTGCCTGTACAAAGTTCTAGAGAAAGATGACCTGTGCAATAATTTAATACAACAGAAAGTGTTGAAAGAATTGTTTTATTCAATTTATATACTTCCAGAAAGTAGATATTGTACTTTACAAAAGTTATTTTGGTTGGATTATTATCAAATATCAGCTTAATGGCTTTGTAATGTAATTTTAAGTTGATTAGAACAAAACTGTACTTCACTTTTCTCCACTCATGGGACAGTAAAACTCAAAGTAACTTTCAAGAAGCTCATAATTGTGAATTTGTCTGCACAATATTGAGCTTTATTTGCTAGATAATATAGATATTGACACTTGTTACAAAAGTACCCTGGTAATGAAATGTGTACACTTTCTACAGAACTTTTGTAGTGACAGTTGACAATCATATTAGATTTTCTGCCATATCACATGTTTGTATCCTGCAAATCAAATCGTTGATTTACATTTTGTAAAACAATGGATGTATACTATTCTATATCTATTCCCAAAAGTTGTTGTAACGTGCAGTGCCATTAGTGTTCTTTTGTGTGTTTTCATCCAATTAATTGCATTCTAATCTCTAACCTTAGCACTTTGTTAAGAGACATGGTTTCAACTAACAACATTAGTATTTTCAAACACAAAATTTTAGTCATAAGGTACATAATATGAAATGATGAACACATGCATTTACTGTTGATTACTTGCAGTGACTTATTCTGAGAAAGAAATTTATTTGTAATGTATATGTTTGGTATTTTTGACTGTTGTAATGTAGAGATGATTAGAAATGTGCTGCAAAATAATTTTATCTCTATTGATATATGAAAACACAAAATTTGGCTCACTTATCTTATCCCAATTTTGTATAGGTTCAGGTGTTCGTAATATAGTATGGTTTAATTCTTTTTGGCTTGACGCACATGTGAGACCAAATTTGGTAGGACACAAAATGTTACACACATTTTTTTAAGAATATACAAAAAAACTGCTTCGTACATAAATATTAAATTGAGTACAGATTTCTGTACCATACACAGCTGTATTTACATTGTAGGTAATTAGTATTTTCATTTACGAAAATTGCACATTCGTTATAAAATAGGACCAATTTGTGTTTTGAATTTTAATGTATTATTCATGAGAAATTCTGCACCTTATTTAAATGATAGTAACAGATGCACACATGGGCAGGCCCCATGCTGTTTAGTAAATGGATGTTCTTAAAATTAAGTATTTCATTTTTTAACAGGGTTGTATGATATTCCTTCGACAATTATATTACGATGTAGTAGTATTGTTAAGGGTTTATTTTCGCATTAAAACTTTTCTATCGTTGTGAGAAACGTTTATTGTGTAAAAGTAATCTAACTAAATTATTTTATGTTAAGATTGTAAGTTCTAAGCTTTTTTCGTTACTTTGTTTTTTGTTAATTGAAAATTGCTTACGCATGTATAGACAGAATGCCCATTGCATGAAAATTAGCTCATGAATGAAGGAACATGTGATCTTTTTTCTGTTTTTTTTTAATTATAATGATGTATGTGAAAAATCTTCTGGTAAGTCATAAGTCATACACTGCCATTTCTTTTATTGCTTAACTCATTATGTTTTGCTTACTTTCTTCAAACCTGTATTGAATGCTATAGTTAGAGTTCAAAAGTCAATTTACAACTAAGGTTGTAGGAGGTGTGAAGTGATGTGTGTTTGAGCTTGTTGGTTTTTGTAAGCGCTATTACATTTAAAAGGCATAATAAGATTTGCTTCTTATGATTATATATGTATATGTATGTTGTATTTTATTCTCTGATACTATAGATATGAATGGATACTGTGTTGTGTACTGTTGACAGTATATCAAGATGCTGGCAGAGAGTTTCAAGCTCATGATTGTACTCTCTCACTTTCTGCAATGTTTTGTAAGGTTTAAAGTTACAAAGCATATTCGTTCCTATCAATGGAATTTAGTGTGTTGATATTATGCTAATTTTGCTACTTTGCGTACTTGCTGAAGAATTTGTGATAAGTTAACTTTTCCTTTTTTTTTTCAAAGAAAATTTGTATTTATTAAAGAGTAATTTTTGTTATGTAGTTTGTTTCTTACACAATGAAAGAAAATCTTCACTCTCATTATTTATCATAAGCTTAATGTGAGTTTCGTGACTGTGTTTAGATTCTCTGTTCCTATGTTGTTTCTTCAATGTGATATCTGATAAAATTGATAACAGATTGCGAAATCATGTATAATATTCTTAATAAACAAAATTGTGTATATTTAAAATTGGTGTTCATTTTTTAACACGATAATATATCAGATGGAATTATATCTTTGTATGTATTACCATATCTCCACACATTAAAGGGCCCTACACTTGTAAATAGGATGCATTTCTAAAAATGAGATACATCTCCGACATGATAAAATGAAGGAGCTTTTGAAAGCATACAGTTGCACTTTAATCTTGTTCAGACACACATGTAAATCTTATATGTACAAGTAATTATGCTTGCTGGTCTATCTAGTCAATGCATTCTCAAGAAATGAAAGAAAAAGCCACATAAGTGCTCCATAAGGATTCCTATTGATATGTGAGTTTGTACCATGTTATTCTTTTATACATCAGCTAGCAAATATGCAATACAAGTTTTATGCATGCGTTTCCAAACTAGAACGCAGGTTCACTTAAAACATGTACATGATTATGATATACATGTATGTCATGTATAAAGAAAAGGAAAAGCAAAGAGTCCATGTAAGGCAGGTGTCCACTATGTGCAAGCGTCCAAATCTATAAGATCCACTATACATGTAGCTGGAAGAGTGCGACAAATATAAAAGGCTATATCTGGATCCAGATCCAGAACACAGGATCAAACTCGCTCTTAAAACTGCATTATGACTCGAACATGGATCAATAAAAATAACAGACATTATCGTAACTCAATCTAATATATTTACATATAGCTCTTATAACAACATAATAAAACTATAAAATGAATATAAGTTTCAGTCAAACTTGTTATAAATGTGCATTAGTGAAGTTGGAAATTAGTGAAACATTGTGGCTCTGATGTTTATGTGGCAACTAAGTTGGATTTCTAATAGAGGTTGTGATACTTGTTTGAGAAAATAACACATACTGTATTTCATACAGCAAGTTTCTAACATGGGCAATATTTTAAAAAGTCTGAATCCAAGATATGAGGATTATCTTGCAACTGACGATAATCCAAATGGCGCCATGACACAGGAAGCGCCAACTTTACATCACTCCTGGATGAAAGATTCAGAAGTGCCAATGATGTTACAAATTATGAAAGCAGAAGCACCTGCATTTTTCCAGGAAGGTTACTTAGTAGATATAGATGAAACGGAAGATTATTTTTATAAGGTTAGTGAGATTTATTTCAAAGATAATTTCAATGACCCATGTATTTTCTCCTGGACTTGACAAGGATGTAAATTTGATATGAAAGGAAAGAGAGGAAGGACAGTACAGTGGACATCATAAGCCTGGCACCAATAAAGCTGCACCATGGTCATTGCTAAGGTCAGGGACGCATGGAGAAAGAAGCTACAGGAAGCTAGGACAGTCCATGACCCTTGTTGAACACGTTGATGATGATGTTGAATCCCTTATTTGTCATTGAGCACTTAATCACATCTAAATTCATTAAAAAAAATACAAAATGTATTTTCAATATGCATTTCGTATGAATGAGGTTTATTGCTACCATGATTTACAGGCTTTGATGCAAAATGACGCGAGTGAAGTGAGGAATGTAATAAGACGTGAAAAGAGAGACGTGAACAGTCCTTTAAAATGTGTACCGTATACCCCACTCCAAGTAATCTGCATGAATGAAGAAGACTCTAGTATCGAGATCTTGCAACTTCTTAAGGTATTGTTTTGATTAGAGAAGATGTATTCATTTTGCTTCAGATGTCTAAAATTGGCATCGTGTTCGTGTTTTTGATTCATTTAAAACAAAAGCTTATATTTCCAAATTTGTTGTGAAAGTGGCTAAGTTATTCTATAAATTTTCTTTCGTTAATGTTTCTCAACAACTGTCTTTTAAAAAAAAAGTTTAGTTTATTTGATAAAGACAATCAAGAACTTTTAAGAAATAAAATTTAGAAACTATTTTGGTGACGTTAAATATCCAATATTTCAACAGCTATATGGTGTCATCAACTGTCTGACTAATGTATCCAGTTCTGAATAATTCTTAATTTGATAATTCAACCATTATGGTCACATTTTCCACCCTAGCCATTCCCACAGGCATATGGAGAGGCCAAACAGGCAATGCATGTCCACCTTTGGCACATCTCTGTATAATTGGCATACATGTATATAGGAAATGTATTGTTTATGGTCTAATAAAATTGTAAATAGCAATTTTAATCTAATTAGTAAGTTTAATCTTCTTTTGAGATTGAAAGGTCATGTCTATCATAGTTTCACATAACTTTTCTGTACTTTTTAGGACAATGGAGCAAACCTAAACCTTCAAAGAAACGGCTACAGTCCACTGGTTTCTGCCTCAAGATACGGCCACACGGCCATTGTAACTTTTCTACTTGAAAATGGAGCATATGTCGACCAGAAATCAGACAAGGAACACATCCCAAGATTTCTATTGTTAGTTATTTGAATTTTAGCAAAATATTTGTCTCTGGATACAGAGTTTTATTGGTTTTGTTAATACCTATACATTTATAAAATTATTTTTCAGTTACATGTACCATGTAATAAATGATTACGATATTCAATGATTACCACATATTGTACCTGTAGCCTTCGTGCTTACATCTAAATATGCAATCAAATGTGATCTTAAATCTCACCAATATCACAATCACAATAGGTGTCAGTTACAGGAGTGATGTGTCACCGTTTGAAGTATGCCACGGTTACGCCCATGTTCCACAGCCAGCATGTCACTGATGTGTGAGGTGGTGGCAAATTGTTGAGATTGAATCATTGGTGAATTTTAACTGAGTTAAAATTCCCAATCTCTCTATTATGTCCTGTGTCATCCGCTCATCCTTAATACATAGCAGATGTATGGTTGATCTACAGTCAAGCATGACCAACAGATATCTGGACCTCAGGCAAAGATTGGCAGATGTCCCACTGAATGAAAAAAAACACCTGTATACTTATAACATACATGTAATGCTACTTTTTGTGTGCTTTTCAGGGATCCATTTAACTTTGCTGCAGCAACGTGTTCAGAAACAAGTAAGAATAAGAAAGAAGTAACTTCTGCACTCAAAAGATTAGGCACTGAGCACATCGAGCCATACTGGGGCAACACTGCACTAATGCAAGCTGCTCGGGAGCAACATGAGGATATCGTGGATGCTCTCATTGGTAGAAAATGCAAAAGCAATTTGCAGAACACAGCAGGTTATCATAACTGTTTTCTCTACAAATGCAATTGAACCTGTTTAACTTGAATGTGATATATGGTGTATTTATCTACACAGCAATTTTTCTTATTCTCAGTTTAAATTATTTTGTGAGATAAATTTGAAATATATTTGGATAGCTTTCCGTGTCTTGATACTAATTGTATCAATCCAACGTTAACTTTTTTCACGGGTGATTTGCAAAACTACCCATTTTAAACTACATATATCTTCATTCAATGTAGTTTATTGTACTGCATATTTAAAGATCCCTGTATATAGATATTCATCACAATAATTAACAATTCCAAATTCATATATATTTGTGAAGAGCACACAAATAACAAATTTAATCTATTTTTCTAATAATGTAATTTTTTCATCAAACAGGAAACACAGCCCTACACATTGCCTGTTTATCTCGCAGTGCAAATGGCAGATGTCTTCCTTCCTCCATGGGTGTGCCATCAACCATTATCACAGGTGGAAGTCCGTGGATTGTTCGCAAATTGCTAGAAGCTGGTGCAGAACCCAATTTGAAGAACCACAATGGTGAGACATCGCTGGAGAGAGTTTTTAGAGTCATCAAACCAAACGATCCACTATCAATGTATGACTGGGCATGTGATGAAAAAGAATCAAATTTTTATACTTCGAACACTTGCAAAGTCATCAAAGAGCTTCTCATGGGTGGCAGTACCCTGAGGAGTACCAATTACAATCCGGAGTGCGCAGTTGACTATTTGGTTACTTGTTTAACTGAGCTTGGAGGTAAAATCAAGGATATTGACAAGGAGAACTCGCTGGAGTACTTATTTCACGATGTTCTATTGCTATTTTACGAGTGTGTGTATATTTCTGAGGAAAGATTTGCATGGGATGATCTGGAGTATGTCATTATCACTAATGAGCTACCAGAAAGCTTTAATGATAAGTTGCTCAAGATGGTTTATCGCGACTTTTCTTTGGTTAAATTGTCAAGGGCTATCATCAGGCGAAATCTAAAATGTCCCACCAGATATAACACTAGAACGCTGCCAGTTCCTAAAGAAATACAAGACTTCATCCTATTCAGTGACTATGATTATTAGAATATAGTACTGTCAGGGTGTTTCTACCAGTGTGTTTCTACCACAGTGTCGAGTATAAACTGATGTCCTTAAATATTCACATATAGTTTATTGGCTTTGAACTGATGGAATATTAATACCCAAGCCCCGATTGGGTTGGTTAAGACTATACACACGAGGTCTGTAGGCTGTGAACTCAACTCAGAATTCAGCCAAAAATTCAGCCAAACGCACCGGGATGACCCAGTTTTGCGTAAGGTTTTGAACAAATGACGTACATCACGTTCAGATAACTACGTCACTCGTATGTTGATAAACGTGGTTGCTGCACCTACTGTACTCAATCATGGATAAGTAACACTTTCATATCATTTACGGAGAAGTAATGGTAATTACACAAATAAAAACAGTGACTTACATGGTCATTGTGACATTTTATGTCAAAGACAATAACTTTTATGGAGCCTTCATAAATGCCCATTTCTTTACATAAATTGTACATGTGCGTGTGTGTTCAGAATCGTATTGTGGTTCTTATCTTTACCTCCTTGTAATGGGATTATGGATTTATACGTCTAGAATAGCTTCCAAATATGTAAAGTGGCTGTTGCCGCTCTCTATTAAAAACGCCCGGTTCGAGACACACTTTAGACAGACGAATTTCTACAAGTTTTCCATCCTTATCTATTCGGGCTTATTACTTATTGGAAATTACCATAAACATCAGACTTTGAAGGCTGTGTGAATGGGAAAGGCGTGAAACCCACAATGCAAGTTCTCTTATTGTTATATATATCATCACAAAGGCTATAGATGATCCGAAAATAGACAACCTACTTGTTGGTATTAGCGGTTATCACTCGCTGTCACAGTTTGAAAATGGTATACAAGTTGTCGTGGTAACTCTAGTCCAAATTTAAGTATTTTGAGCTTGAAATTTGCAGTGTAAATGTAAATGATTGTTTTGTAGATACATATTCTTACTGATGAGGTATTATGTTGTTTATGTTTGTTTTATTTCGTACTAAAAGTACATAGTGTCATACATCACATAAAATATAAGCAACTTAGACTGTAAAAAAGAATAATGAAGATAGCATATTAAAACAAATATTTTCTCCACATTACACAATGACTAGAATATCATATTTGCAAAAAAGTGAGAAACAAAAACATTGTCACTCTTAATTAGTCTACATCTAAAATTTCCTAGATTCTTTCTGAATAGTACCTTAAAATGATCATTCTATCATTCTGTGCAAAAATCTCTGCCAATAACCCACGCTGATTGGTCAATCAGCGTGCTCAATTTTGCGATGGAAAACACGCTCCAGAGCGCGCGGAGACCACTACTACGGCGCTAGTCTAAACTCCTCACATTATCAATACAGCCGCTGACGTCGCAAGGCGTGTTCCGTGTAGCGGAGAGCAGAAGTTTACACTAGCGCCGTAGTAGTGGTCTCCGAGCGCTCTTTTTTGGCAAAATTGACTTGCAATGAGAACGTTATAATATGATTTATTTTAAAATAAAATGGATTTTAGTCATGATAGAATGGTGATTGACCACTCGATTGGAGTGTCAATCGCAAAATTGAGCATGCTGATGTCTGATTTACCCTCACTTCGTTCGGGTAAATCAGACGTCAGCATGCTCAATTTTGCGATTGAAACTCAAATCTCGTGGTCAATTCCTACAATACCAAGATACATATATATTTGAGACATGCTTACACCTCTTGGGAGATTAAAAAAGAGTCTAAAAACATTGTTGTAGGCGACAGAGCCCTTAGAAAAAAACTTTTCTTTTTAGACGTGCATAGTTGGCAACCATACATACTATTATTTCATAGGTCTTGGAAAGAAATACCTTAACATCTTCAGAGCACTTTTTAAACCTACTAATTAACATAAACCTTGTGCGTAAATTAATTTTACTTGACGGGCTATATCATCATCACTGTCTAATGACGATTGAATGAACACCCCAAGATACTTGGTATTCTCCACAAGTGGTACAATTTCACTTTCAAGTGATACACAAGGAACATGAAGATTTTTTAAAAGTTTAGGTTTGAAACACATATATTTGGACTTCTTCCCATTAAATTTGACAGAATGCGATTCTGCAAATTTACTACATCTATCCAATAATTTCCTAAGAGCACTAGGGCAGGGAGCCAAAACACATGTGTCATCTACATACATAAAATTATTGTACAATATACCTTTAATTTTGCATCCCACATTAGAATTATTTAACAAGATAGAGAGATCATTCATGTACATATTAAATAAAATTGGAGACAATATGCCGCCTTGACGGACACCATTAAATACTTTGAAGGACCTTGATAGTGACAACCACCATCTAATGCAACATTCCTGATTTTTATACCAAAACATCATGAGCCAAACTATCAGAATGTATTAGAATTATCAAAACCATACTTCTATTCCACAAAATTTACATAGAAATGTCAAGGTAAGGGTTTTTTGTTATCACTAGTCTAAACCCCGAGACCATGACAGACTGTTTATATGGGAAACACGGAGATAAAGCGAGGTACTTTCTGCACAAAATTCGGCCAACATGTAGCCCACTACTAATTCAGACAGTTTGTTTGTTTCTGTGTTTGTTTTGTTTTTTGGTGTGACATTGTCTGATAGAATACATGTATGTCTTAATTTTTCTGCACATGAACCAGACATAACATGATGGGTTTGGGCCTTAAGCGTATGCTTATATATACATATGATTTCATGGAAGCACAGCTGCATCTAGTCTTGTGTGAATAGTAAAATTCTGAATAATGATATGATGGTGGAGGCAAACTATTTTAATGTTTGAATTATCTCACTTTGAAGAGTGTTTTTCTAAAAGTAGGTACATACATGTATTCACAATGACTAGTAAAACCTTGCCAATCAGGAAACTAGTGACAGTACAAAACATAAAAACATATTCAAATCATTAAGTACTAGTACTCCATTAACTTCCATGATGACAGTTTTGTAAACATATTTTGATGGGGGTGCTTGATGGCAGACATTATTATTGTGTTTTCAAGGAAAGGAGTTACAGCTTACCACTGCTGTTTTCAAACAGTAGCAGATCTAGGGGGAGTTCCCCCCTCTGCACCTATGAGAACACAAAATTTCTAGATTTTGCGTGAAGCCATGTCCCCTAGACCCTGTTTAAACCCCACTCCCTAGATGATTCCTAGATCCGCCCGTCACGATAATGGCTAAATAATTATCAGTAGGTATCAGTCCACAGTTTTCCCTTCAATACTCTACTGGTAGTACAGCGATTAGATTATTGGACATGTACACAAAAAATTTGTTGCTTGACACGTGTCACAAATGTAATTTAAAAGGAATAACTCTGGTAATCAAAACTCATGTACTCAAATTAAATAAATTTTATAATGAAGCTTTTTTGGTGTACGAAATGGTGTACGCATTTGGAACATCCTTATGGCTTGAATATTAAAAAAATGCAACTAACAATTGGTAGATTAATTTCACAAAATTGTCCAGAATGATATAGAAGTACTTTTCTTTCCTTAATGATCTCATAAAACGGCTGTTACTGACATGACTAATCAATTTTTTTAGTATTTTATTTGAAAATTCAGATTTTTGGCATCATATAAAAACAACAACCTACCGGTATTTCATATACAAAAATTATATGATTGACACTATAAACACAACTGATTGATGTATATTGTATCATTTTTGTTAACATGATAAAATTATACGGACTGTTAATATACATAACCTCAATTCTTATTATGTTTAAAGCATAAAAACAAATTTGTTAACATACACTTTTACCAATTTTAAACACAATTGATCTACACTGGCAAGCTGATTGGAAACTGATATCATACATGTATGTGAATCATAAAATCATAAATAAATAATTCACCAAGTACATCTGTAAGTTTTGACTAAATTACATGAGTAACCACTAGTGCCAGCACCAAATCATATACAGTATAAGACTGTCCATACGCTAACCAACATTTAGGGTTGATAAAGGATTAATTTTTCTCCCACTTTCATGCAAATTCATGAATGAAATAGCAGTGGGAGATTTTTTTATCTCCCACGGCTATCTCCCACGGCTGAGATCGGACAAAATTAATGCGCAGAGTATAATTTGCATAAATTTACTATGAAACCGAACTGCTTTACTACGTATACAGCCACGTGCAGCAATGCTATCTGCTTATTTACTTCACGTGCTACTAATCCACCTGCTTGTACTGAAGTTGCCCTATATTTTTTTACTGGTTTACTTGTGCAAGTTTTGACGATATGAAAACATTATAGAGTTTACATTACAGTCGGACTGTATCGTCTGATTGATTTGTTCTTCTGTCTATCATCCACCCTCAGCACAACTCATTTCTAATGTAATGCTTCTAAGCAGCACAACTCGTTTTGCGAGGTGTGGAGCTCATTATATGGAATGATCCAAAACAACAAGTAAAATCTATAAAGGAATGTAAAGGCTTTATATAGTTTTACCGACTGTCTCCCAACCAATTGGGAATGCAATGTTTGCAGCTTGAATGCTGACTTCAGATTACCGGTAGCTTAAATTAAATTAAAATTAATTATCTTTTTGTACATTATTTTTCTATAAAAAAATGCGAGTTTAAAATATGTCCTTTAGTAAATGAGTTAATGTGTATGTGTATCGCAGCATGCATAAAGTTTTACAAGTATTGCACTGGGTAAAACAAAGCTAAATAAACACCAGCAGCACTGCCTGCTATAAAACCGTTTTACTCCCGCTAGAACTATGTTGCGTAAGAGCTTTCTGTGGTGGTGATTTAGCTATAGTCTGTTTGCAAGTAGGTTGACGTGATGGTTTTGGACACTTGTTAATATCAATATGCGTAATACGTGGGAGAAATAGGGTATTGCATTTTGTTGGGAGATGGGGGAGATAAGGAAATATCTCACCTCGTGGAGTTGTCACAGCTCGTTCGCTGCGCTCACTCGAGCTGTGACAACTCCACTCGGTGAGATATTTCCTTATCTCCCACTCCAACACATGCAATACCCTTTTAAGGTATGGTCTTTGACATGAGTGGATATTTACATTGACAACTCAAGAGCCCAGACATCTGAAAAAACAATCTTACAACCGAGATGGATCATCAAATGAGCATTGGGCCCTTACATGGATGTTTATGGTGCATGTACACATATACATAATAAAAATTGCTTGAGATTTTCTTTGCTATGAGCACATTTATCATTATAACAAGTAGTGGTGCAATACAATGTACATTGTACATGTTAAATACTTAGTGCAATAAATCATTTAAAAAGAAAAGATTCATTATCGTTAGTAACAATGGTCTATTTGTGGTGATGGTGCAATACCTGCAGTGCTAGTGACAGGTAGGTAGTCAGTTTGGTGTACAAAATCGCTAGCTTCCTGCATGTACTGATCCCACAAAACAAAATCAACAATAAATATTTTCCAGTGCTTGCGGATACATTTTCACACTTCTCGCTCTCTTTCTCTTTCTCACATCTTTTTAGCAAGCATATAGATATAGCTGAAGACAGGTTTTTACAACCCTACGCTTCCATTTTGACTATATCAAGCGGCCCGGGTGAAATATGCTTGCTAAAAAGATGTGAGAGAGAGAGAGAAGTGTAAAAATGTATCTGCAAGCACTGGGAAACACATATATATCAATAAATACTTTATATCCTTAATATCCTTAACATCTTTCTCACGATAATTACACTAATGATTACGTGAACATATTTTATCCTCATTTTTAGGGGTTATGGTGAGCGATTCATTTATTGCATACAAAATAAAAAATGAAAAATTAATTGTTAAAAAATGTAATGTGGTGAATATTTGACAATCATCTTAAAGCTTATGACAAATAATCAAGGTTTTTGTAAAGTTTAAAATATACTTTGAGAGTACATAAAAAAGGCCCCCACAAAAAATCCCAAAGAAATGTTTATACTATTCTCCACATTTTAGAACAACCATTTTCACTGATCTTGCTTATTGCATTGAACAATATATGATAAAATCTGATATCATAAACGCAAAGTTGATCACTCCAAACCAAGAAAAGAATGCAATAAAGCTTATTTATCATAAATATTTGATCTTTTTTACCGATAAAAAATATATATATACAGTTTAGTTTTCCTCCATTTTACGAAGAAGATGTAAAAAAGAATGATGCATTTCTATACAATAGTTAACTATTTTGTATCAATTGAGATGTTTCAATCACTAACGGAAAAAGTACTGTAACAACTTTTAGTAATTTAGATACTAATAAAAGTATAAAAAATCTACTGATTTGAAAGAATATTGTAACATTTTACACACAAATTTAAAAAGTAGCAGATAAAATAGCACAAAGGATGTTTTATATAAATATTTTGATACTTTTGCATTTTTTTCACAATGACAATTAAAAGCCTTCAGCTATATCTATCGTTGGTAGAAATATGCTTGCTAAAAAGATGAGAAAGAGAGAAGAGAGAAGTGTGAAAATGTATCCGCAAGCACTGGGAAACACATATATATCATTCAATAGCACTAAAAATGCTAATAAGACCTTCCCAAAATTTCGTCCTCATGTGGGATTCGAACCCACGACCTCTGGGTTGAGATGATAACAGACCAAGTATGTAAGCTGGGGGTTACGGAGACAACGGCTCAGCCGTGTAACCTTTTCATTCTGGTCTCACAACCTTGGGGTCGTGAGTTCGAGTCCCGCCAGGGCCACTTGATATAGTCAAATAGAAGCTTAGGGTTGTAAAACCTGTCTTCAGCTATATCTATCGTTGGTAGAAATATGCTTGCTAAAAAGATGTGAGAGAGAGAGAGAAGTGTGAAAAAGTTTAATCATCATATGGAAGTCTCAAACTCAATGACTACAAGAACCAAATGTCTCAATGTAAATACAGTGGAACCTCGCTATCTTGATACTGCTTATCTCAAATTTTCTGTTACTGGCTATCGCGAACACGCTACTGTTATCCTAACAGACTCAAGATAACAAGTTCAACTGTGATTTTATCATCTAGCATTTTCTATTATAATCATTCCACATTGCATCATTTACGCAGGATCTATTTCCAATTCCTGTTCACCAAGTCACTATGAATCACTCTGCACCAGCTCATTGTTGTTATAATTCGACTGCAAAGTACCAGACAAAGCCTGCTTGAATTGCTGCGAAAGAGTTTGAAACCGATTGTTTAGATCGAAAAAGTTCTCGGCCAGTTGAGCGAGCATAATGTCACGACTGTGGATCTGACCCTGAAGCGATCTCACCTGGTCTTGGGCCTCTTTCAGATCCACACACAACTGCTGATTTCGCGCCTGCGAATGTTGAACCTCTTTTTCTAGCATTTGAATCCTCATTACATTGTGTCTTTTTGAGGCCACGGTCCGCAACATTCCAACCATTGGTTCATTTGAACACTTGTTGCCATCGTTTTTGTTTTCCAACTGCTTTGAAGTGTTCGACTGTAAACTGTTCGTGTCTGGATTTGACTGAATGGAGTCATAGTCATTGTCAACGGGTTCCTGTTTAACCTGAATTGTACCAAGTTTTTCAACACGGATTTCCTCCCCATCGTTATCACTATCATTGTCACAATGATCGGCTTTGTCATTGTTTATTTCATTTTTTAACTTTGTAAAACAATCTGTAATTTTGGAGTCTACTGAGGGACTCCTTTCTCTAGACAAACTATCTTCTTCAACATTATCTGCACTGTTTTCATCTACTTCACTCTCGCTATTTTCTAGATCATTATCATCATCTGATAGAACATAGTTGTTTGAGTATTTTGCGGTTTTCTTGGGACTGCGACGCAGACGTCTTTTGGGAAGCATGGTTGGTGAGGATGTGTTACAATACTCAAAATCGTCGTCACTTTCCGTCCAATTGTCATCGAGGCATTTTCGCTAAAAATCAAAACATAATGAGAAATACTGTAAAACTAGAATATTTCGTTGCTATTCTATTTTGCTATTTTCATCTACACATTATTTTGTGACTATTTAATCCTGCAAATTTGGTCAATCCTGGACTTACGTTACATAGGCTATTAATGTTTGCTGACTATTTAAGTTTGTTTTTGCACCACCACACGAAATTCAGAAATTAAATTGTGCGCAAACATTTCTAGCTTTACACTAATTGTTACAATGGGGATTTCGTGTTTAAAAAAGGTCTCATGATAAATGAAATGCAATTTTCCCCTTCAGCCTATATCACAAAATGCTGGTAGGAATTTGCTTGTTATAAAACATTTACAAGGGCCATGACTAGAAGAAAAATAAAATCATACTTGTGAAAAATATACTTGTCCTATCTAAAATTTACTTGGCTTACCCAATAAACTCTGTGTAATATATACAATTGAAGTGATTGAGAACACTCAGCCTTAGGACAAGTCACTCTAATTCTACTTATCAATGTCGACAAACAAAGATACGTGTCACGAAATGTGTACTCATCAAAAGCCCTGATGTCTTACACATATGATGGTATCTAAAAATAAAGTCATTGTAATCATTAAGACACAAACACAACTTACTTTTCTCGTGGACTTCAATCTTTTACTGCATTTCTTTTTGCTCATCTGTCCGCTGACGTCGGGTACATCACCTTTGACATCGATATTTGCTGCCGAACCTAGTAATCGCTTCACCTCGTTCACATGATTTTCTATCATATTATTGTAGATTTCTGGTCCATATACTTCTAATTGATCTTTGGACTGCAGATGGGAAATGACCCAATGCAACATGCCTAAAATATAGATTTCTTTTTTAAATTCCGCTGTGTGGCCTCGAAACCATACCCTAATTGTTTACTTTATCAATACCCTCCTTTGGTCATAATAAATAGTATTTAGTTTTTGTCTCTCAAACTATAACATTACCTGCAATCGTTTGCAGAGTATATTTTCCAGATGATGCAGCATTGCTCAAGAACATTTCTCCAGTATACACGCAAAGAGCAATTTTTCTCAGGTCTGGATCATTTACTTGAGCCTTCGTTGGTCTCCGGACAAGGCCTTGGAAATAGTATCCGGACTTATTGATTACTTTTTGACAATCTGGAAATGTGAACTTCATGACATGGCTTAGAACCATACTTGTGGTCTGGAAAAAAAGGGACGAAATTTTATAGTCTGCATACTCGTAACTAATAAGAGGTGCAATTACAAAATTCTCGGTATCATAACTAGGTCTAACATTATTACTATACTGTGTAATTGATTCTAAGTAAAGTTTTCATTTAAATATTGAGCAAGTATTAATATTGAAAACCTTTAAAATAACTATCAAATTTCAAATATACTGGAAGCTATGAAATTGTAATGCAAAAGACATTTACTTACACTTGGGAACTTTGTTTTGAGTTCGGTGAGCAGAAGTTTATTAGGATATAGAAAGTTGTGACTTGACACAAATTTATAGTGACCCCACAACCTGCAATGATAAGGAATATTTGTTATCACTTCTAATAAACATCGCACATTATAAAATAAAATAATGTGCACTTATTAAAAAGCTAATATCGTAAAAATATAATATCGGCTAGTCATCTGACTTCCAAAGTTAGAAAAATTCGTAAGAAATTTTTTAATCACTTCCCATAATGACTGAAGTAAAGATACTAAGAAAGTAAATTATGTAAAAAAAACTTTCTCCAACTTACCATTTTTGTAAAGCTTTATTGGCTTCAGACACGCGGTACATTTTCAAGTTAATAGCATACTTTACATTGCTGCCGACGTATGCTTTCCCCGAAACTTCATCCACATCGATCTTTGAATGGTCACTACTGCTACACACATTGGCATCTTTGACAGTTGAGGCCACAAGAGGAACACTCGCATGTGGTGCTACTGTTATAACTGAGGCTACGTTTGACGATGTTGTTGTAGCCGACACTAGAGGAGACAAACCGGGGTTCGGAGCAATCTTGATGTAATCGTAGCGACTTGGATTTCCAGCGTAGTTACAGCTTCCTTTGCTGCCATTAATCTTTGGAGATTTCAAACGCAAGCAGGGAGCTTTAGTATCTGTATTTCCTCCTGTCGCTTTCACTGGTGATGCAATACTTGTGGTGGGAATAGAGCCTTGAAGACCAGCTTCGTTGAATGGGTTTTTGAGAACAAAGTTCTGCAGGAATCCACCTAAGTCCATTGGGTCACCCATTACTACAATATTGATAAATTGAAACATTATAACTAGTTCAATTTGAAATTAGATATTAGTAGACACATTTTAATGAGAAGCTTATAGCTATTTTAAAGAAATTCATTCACCATCAACTGATCGTCAACACTAGAGTAAGTAATTCCAAAGATGGAAGGATATGCAGATAGCAAGATTATAATGTGCATGGGCCCCAGCGTCGTCAGATGAGGGGTGGGGTATATATACTTTATTTACTATACACATTCTTCAGTCCCCTAACCAGAGCCAAAAAAGCGAGGAGGTGTGAATATTTGATTTCATAAGCGGGGTTGGAGGGGGCTGGAGGGATATCCTATGACTAATATATTTTAACCAAATCACTCACCAGTACTAGACATGAAAAAATACAACCAAACAAGTTTGCATTTTAAATGTGTTACTTTTTTTATAACAAAGAATTGGACAACTTATAAACAAAGTTTTTTTACTAAGTTTTTTTCTAAGATTTTTACTTAAACAAATATCTGAATTACAAATGTGATACTTTTTCAATAGCAAAGAATTGTACGACTTATTAACTAAGTTTTTTACTTAAACAAATATCTGAATAACAAAGTTGTAAAATATTTTAGCGAAAAAAGCGAGGAGGCGAAATCTAAAAGCGTGGAGGCAGAGGAGGCATCCAAAAAAGCGAGGAGGTGGTCGCCTCCTCTGTCTCAGCCTTGTTACGGGCCTGTGTAACAAACACCATTCGTACTCATGTAATTTAATATATATTATGGTGTTTGTATACTAAATAGAGTATATATACTCCATCCCCCATCTCACGATGCTGGGGCCCATGATACTGTGGAATGTTTCAGGAAGAGGAATATTCATAGTAACAGTTCGATCCATTCAGTTGTTAGTTACATCGGGATAAAAACAGTCAGACATAAGGAATACATGTCAACTTCAATGTCGAATAATCTCATTGTTTATTTAAGCATTGATTTCGAACTAAATGATCATAAACTATCTGTACATTTTCAATAAATTATGATCTTTGAACTTTTTCTTTATAAATCCTTATCAAAAATGCATCTAATTTAATATGTATTTTTTTTCAAATCATGCGAAATGATTTCTGTCCTTTACAAAATATCTAATAATAATTATCAAAAGAAAAAAAACAATACAATGATATGACTGTCCTGAAGTAATCCTCATGAATGAATGCATATTATCCCTATCCATATACTGCACAGTTTGATTACGCAAGTGCAACATTTATATGTGCACTTGTTGAGAAAAAATGTCAATATTATAATAAATTACCGATTGCTGGTAATGCTTCAAATCCATAAATGAAATATCATATGATTTGTTTTTAAAACAAAAAGATCAACAAATCCTGCAAATAGCTAAATCACTAGGTACGGTTGTTACATTGATCCTAGAGGCCAACACAGACCCATAACAACAATAAATATTTATCTCTTGCATTCAACATAGGGTTTTATTCATCAAATCTAGATATGACAAGTCAGACAATCAGATACAATGAAAGTGTATCATAGTTCAGGTAATAGAATAATTTGGCAAAGAATTATTGTACACCTTGAAATTTGAAAAAAAAAATAATTTTTTGCTTAGAATATTTCACTATAGTCATGGAAAACTATGCATGACTGATCTAGTCAAAATTTTACCTTCAGATTAATTAATATTCATGTATCCTAATTAAGAGCACCACTACTATATACACGCCTTGTTGATGATACAAAATTATAATGCTTAGTTTACAGTCCAACTTTAGCGTTTTTTGACAACAATAGATCTGAACTAAATGACTATTATAGCATCTGCATGTAAATATCCCAAGGACCAGCAGCACACAGCTTATTCCCTTCTTAGTCTACCTCCCTGTTATATTTGATCATAAGTGATATCTCCATAGCAACACAGGAGGACCAAGAGAATTGACCCAGTCTCTTTACACTGTTGCCATGGAAATATTGATCAATGTCTGTTTAGCAGAATGGTATGGCAAGTGTGAGTTGTTGCCATGGCAACCGTGCAGGTGTAAAAAACCCATTATCTTTGCACTTTTTCAGTGTTGACTGTCAGTTTAAATTTATTGACACAATTTGAGCATGACTCTAATTTCCTAGAACTACCCTGTCAATGTTGTAAATTATACAATGACAGTTATTATGAATAGCATATTGTGTAACTGCAAGAAGCAGCGATCATTCTGTGTTGGCATTTTTAGCAATGTTTGCAAAAGAGTCCTAGCTAACCTATCAAAGCATAAACACAAAGATGCATATATTTACCACAAACATCCACGGAAAAAGCCCACGCTCACCTAGAGGCCCATCATAGAAAATGGATAATGTCAAATATTGGCACTATTGATAATGTCAATATAAATACTAGGTTATAAGCCGACACCTAAATTAATCATGATTCAACCAAAAGCCCATGGGCTATTATGTGAACTAATGGTATCTAATATGCAGACTATTTGTAATGTTATCGAAAATAAATGCTGAGAGATATTGCTTGAATTTAGCACGACATGTGCAAACGTTTAAGCCCACTACTAACGTTAGTAATGTTTAATTCTCCGATCTGATTTCAATTTAACATAGCTGATCTACCTCTACAAACAAATCTACAAAAGGGACTGCATGACAATATGACAAATATTTTTCATATTTTTCTGATTGAAGTGAAGTTGAATTGACTTGGTAGCCAGAAAATATTTAATATTTCATGGTACAGTAGAACCTCCAATAAAGACAACCTTCATATAGAGACTACCTCTATAATAAGATCACTTTTCACGGTCCAAAACTTTCATAAAGCTACCAATGAACCCCTGTATAGAGACCACATTTCCATTGAGACCACCTAACACTCTTCCCCAAGGTAGTCCTAATAGAGAAGTTCTACTGTATAATATTTCTCATAATTAAACACATGAAATCTGTAATATACAGGTACTCAGTAATGCTTGAGAAAGATTTCATTTAAGTTTCTTTTATTTTACATAGGAAATCATTGACAGCATGTTACTGCCCTGAAAAATGGTGAGCTATTAACCTATTTTTTTTATAGGGCCCCGGTACAATAAACTTGTTTATATCCCTGGTGATTTGTCACAGCATTTTAAACTGCTGAGAAACTCATGCATACGCTTTTATGTGTAGCAAATTGGATGAAGATCTGTTTTTAAGGTTTAAATGAGTCTTAAAGCAAAAGATTTCTATCATAATCTAAAATGACAAAATAAAAACGTACTAATAGCCTGGATCTAAATAATTTACGTTGCAGGTATTGAAGGGGTCTTTCACGAGCACAATGTTCAATAGAAGAAGCCCATGCCTGCCACCACTGCAGCTACAATTGTAACATCTTCCCTCGTCAACCTCAACCTCTGTGCGATCATTGGGACACGGCCTCATGGTGACTTCAACTATTCCTCCACATCTTCATCTATTTGTTCACAATTTACACCACCTATTTATAGACCTTATATGCAGCCTTAATCCTACTAGCCTCTATGTCACTGAATCTCTCTATGCCAAGTACACTTGATAACCTGACAGGACGTTTCCGTGCCCTGGCCCACTACTTTTACACTATGTATGTTTGGGTGACTAAATATTGATGTCGTCAAGAGGACGTGTAGGGTTGTAAAGCCTGTTATTCAGCTATGTCAATATACCCAATACGGTGCTTTCTTGCTACATTGGTCAATTCAATTCAACTCATTAATATCTTGGTATAGGGACATGTGACAATTATAACATAGAAACATGTATAAACAAATAACAATGTCACCCAGCCAGCTTGGCTTACATGTACAAGTCAGTGTGATACAAAGATTGTACAGAGAACAGAGAGAGATTAAAGCACTTTTTTTTGGAGATTGTTATACACATATATTACCCGGGTAGGTGAAGTTTCAATAATTATCATTTTAAAACAAAAAATAAATGGTCCTCAATAAATAGCTAATATTGTATTTCATGTGTAATTATTATGATTAATCACTTACTTAATTACAATATCTTAATAATACAAACTATTATGAATTTGATGCTGTATGGTCGTGGGTTCGAATCCCACCAGAGACTATGTGATATAGTCCTAACCTGACTTGGAGTTATAAGTCTAATGACTTCATTAGTAACAATATTATGAATAATTCATCTTTTACTACTAAGGAAAGCAGAGCAAGATTTTAATCAATTTTTATCATAATATCAAATATGACCATGATAGACTTTTAATAGGTAGTCAGTGTCTAAGAAATAAAAATATCATTTTTGTTATAATCAAGGGAATAATTACCAATGAAGGAATATTCAAAATGTCTGACTGTCTCTGGTAGATGGAAACAAAATGCCATTTTCATGTTAGTGTTCTATGAAACCAATAACAATTTTGAAAATTACTAGGCAGTTCTTATTTAACGAGTAGTCGTTGGGAACGCCGTAAATCTCCCCTTCCCCAATCAGGCCATTTTTGAAAAGTAGGCCAAAGTACTCAAATATCAAATCACATGAGGAGAGTGACATAGTCATACAAAATGTCAAGTTTGGTGATGATAGGTAATAAAGTCTTCCCAGGAGACAGATAAACACGAATTCGTAATAATTAGTTTTTAAAACACATCGTAATTTCATCAAAAGTAGGCCAAAGTACACCAAAATCTGATCAACTCTGGAGAGTAGTACAACGAAGCTAAATATGAAGTTTGGTGATGATAGGTCAAATACTTCTCCCTGTAGAGTGTTAACAGGGTTTATTACGTAACGCTCGCAAGTTCAAAAGTAGGCCAAAGTACACCAATATCAAATCACGTGAGGAGAGTAACATAGACATACCAAATGTCAAGTTTGGTGATGATACGTCATAAACGATTCCCAGGAGACAGATAAACACAATGACGTAATAATTTGTTTTTAAAAACACATCGTAACTTCATCAAAAGTAGGCCAAAGTACACCAAAATCTAATCAGCTCTGGAGAGTAGTACAAGGAAGCTAAATATGAAGTTTGGTGACCATAGGTCAAATACTTCTCCCTGTAGAGTGTTAACAAGGTTTATTACGTAACGCACGTAAGTTCGTCAAAAGTAGGCCAAAGTACAAACAAAAATTTTTGAGAGGTACTTTTTTCCTCAAACAAGACATATTCAATTTGCAAATCAATAGCTCAAGTAGTCTTCGAGTTATCAGCCTGTTTATTTCGGGCGCACGCTCGGACAGACAGACAGAAGCAAAGCAAGAAATCCCCCTTCGGACTTCGTCCGGGGAGATTTAATAATCGTTCCATGATGTAAACTCTAATCTCACTGATAAAAGATCGAGCAGTATAAATCTGCAGATAATTATACTATCAGGTATCAACTATCTCCAGCTTATGTCTAAAAGGTTTTATGATGACTTAAACTTAAGGTAGCCCATGAATGAGATAATATAGGTGATTTACAATAATGTTTGTTGTTGATTTTGGTGGGTATGGTCATAACTGTCATACGTCCATATAAGGCATAGTGTACTGTTACAATCAAGGTCTGACACAAACGAGACAACTACATAATAGATTACCAGTATGTCATATTTCTCACAGGTTGAATTAAAACACCAGCATTATGGGTTTTGTTGAAGATGCCATCAACAGGCACAATGTACACAGGTCAAAACATGGAGCAGAAAACCTGACTAAAAGTAAAGAGCTGACTGCAATTGCCCAGAAATGGGCGAACCATCTTGCTTCCACAGGCAGCTTTGAACATAGCAAGAGTGAGGACCGGGCATGTTCAAAAGGCTTGACTGGAGAGAATCTTCATATGTCTTGGAGTTCAACAAAGGAAGATAATGTATCTGGTACGTTATCAATGATATTAGTAATCTTATGAGATCCAATTGGGTATGATGAAGACAAATTTTTAGCTGACTGTTAATAAAATATATTTTCAAAAGTATGGAAACCATACCTTTAAGATTTAAAAATGATAGTATGTAGAATTAATGATTATTATCGTGTATTCACCTAACTTTCAATTTGCTGAAGACCCTGAAGTAGATTTTTAGACCCATCTATAAAATTGTAATTAAATATATTTTACAGGAGAAGCGGCAACAGACAGCTGGTACAATGAGATAAAAGATTATGATTTTAAAAATGGCGGGTTTTCAATGAAAACAGGTTTGTAAGACAGATAATGATAAGAAAGATCTTATTATTTATTGACAGAAAGTCAAATGATGGTGGTAAAAATATTTTGCACTTTGCATAGTTTAATTTTCATTCATCGCCACCAAAACACACACTCCATTTATTATGACAATGAAATGTCATAATGACATTGTTGTTAAGCAGATATTCTATTTTCCAGAAATATGTGAATGCAGATACTGCAGCTACATACATGTAACACATTAACAACCTAGTTTGTTTTCCTTCAACTAAATGAAAATGTGGTGGTTTATAGTCTTGCTCTCATATCACGACTACAATTTACACAGGTCATTGGCCCACTTATTGATAAGTTCTCATATGCTTGCATCGGCAGCACATTCAGCGCACAATGCTAATCACTCACACAATCATTCACTCACTCTTTCAACCCAATGACCTGTACCTAATTAATGTGTAGGTGCCATGGAGCAGTGTCTACTCCTTTAGGGATGAGTTTGTTCAACACCCACCACCGGACCTGACCAAGAATCAAACCCAAGACCTTCTGGTCACGAGTCCAACTCCCTAGCAACTCGGCCACAGCACTAATTACAAATCGCTCCCATCTCGATTGGGTGTTGAGCAAACTCATCCCTAAACAGTTTCACACTGGTTCGTGGTTTCTACAGGTAACTAGGTACAGATCAGGCAAGTGAATGCTACTGTTGATTGATAAGCACATCTGCGCTACGGATTGCCATGTGCTGTATGCTTCCCGAGGAGTTGAGAAAGATATATTGTGACAAGGATTCCCCCCCCAAGAATGCAAATGACATGATGCAGTCGTCTGATCCTGCATATAACAGACTTAATTAAGACCATAAACTGGAGAGTTACATTTATTTACATTTATACGGTGATACAAATACTGATTTAAACCTAGGTCAGTGCTCACTATAATCCTATACTGCCAACGACTGTAATGAATTTTTTTTAAACTCAAAGTGACAAATTTCTCCTCATCAATATAAACAGCCGTGTGCTTAGTCTTGGACCTGAAAAGCAATCTTAAATCAACCTCACCAACTACTTTGAGACTAGTTTCTTCACTTAAAGATTTTTTAAAAAAGCATGTTTATTTTCCTTAAATACCTACATGACAATAAAGATGAGGATGGTTTTGCTGTTCAATTGTAAGGGCATTAATTAGAAAATCTGCTTTCAGGTCATTTTACCCAGGTAGTTTGGAAAGGAACTAAAGAGATAGGCATTGCCAAAGCTCAGGCGCAGGATGGAAAAGTGTTTACCGTAGCAAACTACTATCCTCCAGGAAATTACAAGGGCCAATTTGCGGAGAACGTTTTACCTCATAGTGGTCCATCAAAATCCAGTGATAATGGTCATGATAAATCCTCAGAAGATAAATCTGATAAAACTGGTCAGAATACCAGTAATACTGAAAAAGCTCCTGATGAAGATACCAAAAAGAAAAGAAAATCTTGTGTTATTCTTTGAGCTGTATATGAAGTATTGTACATGCTATCAGATGACAGGCAAGGATCCATCAGTCACTCTAATTTAGTCCTACATTTTACAAAAACTATTTTCTTGGTTTTATTAACCAGGCATTCATTGTGCAGCGTGAATTGCGTTTATCTGTGATTTTATGTCTCTGTGATATTTATTTTTTAAATCATCAAATTTTTAATTTATCTGTCTATATATATATATTCCTATAGTTCAAAGAAATATCTATATGTACAATTTATACATCCAGTCACCCATAGATCTATGTGTGCATGGATGAGCATGCATGTGAGAGGAGGCTTAGTGCATACTTCTGAATGAAATAAAAGAATAAAACAAATGAATCTGTTTTTGATGTGAGCCAAAAACATTAAGATTTTATGTTGTGCAAATATAACACTAGGGTATCCAGACATTACCGATTTGATATAAGAACTTATCAATCAACTGAAATCAATTGTATTGTAACCTGCTGATTTAATGCCAATACTTTTATTTGAGTATCATAAATAGCCGCAGAGAAAACTGTATCTGAAAGAATACCTTTGAAGTGATATTCATGTTTTCAAGACGTGCTCAGATAAACGTCAGGCTCCTACTTTTGTGTGTCATAGACAGGTATGAAACACACTTGCTGAACCTGTATTAACGATATGATAATCCAAATACCACCTAAACTGAAGACAAGTGGTGAAGCATGAGGCTTGTTCATGTGAATTTGAGGATGGACTCCAGCTTAATGGATATATGCATGGTAATATTTGTATGAGATTTGACAGGATTTTGTATATGTTATTACTTACTTACTCTCTCATTTATTAACATCAGATGATTAAGAATTAAGTCAGGTTCAGGATCTCGAAACTAGAGGGCAACTAGGTAGTTAGATCTATACTAAACATGTAGGACTAGCATATACCCCGGGGGATGAAAAATCAATTACAGGCAATCGAGTGTTGTGCCCATTTTCTGAAGTAAACACCGTCCATAACCCCACATCCGCCCACTAACTATTCAACAACAAATACTCCTTGCATAGCAACGGTCTACAGCATCCACACTATAGTGACACCCCCATCCCAGCACTCATGACTATCACTGTTCTAACAGCTACCTTCGCCCCAACATATGTAGTAACAGCGCCAACTACCCATTCTGACACCACCCGTCTCTGCCCTGATAGCACCTTCCCATATCACCCCCCACCCCCACTATTGAACGCTAAATATTGCATAGTCCATGGCTACATCATCCGCACTGTCCTGACACCCCTACCCCTCCTCCTGACAGCACCCACCACTGTTCTAACAATGCCCAGCTCCATTCTGACAGCAGCTAGCTCTGTCCTACTACACATCCTAACAGAACTTACAGCAACACTAGAGTTGGATTAATACCTCTCTATTAATTAATACCACCCAATGGCTGGCCTTCTGTGATTTTAGTATAAAGCTTGAGGTGGTCTCTTTATTGAGGTAAATTGCAAGGGTCTTTTTATGAAGGCTTGCGACCATCAGAAATTGTCTTATTATAGAGGTGGTCTTTTAATAGAAATAAGTTCTAATTGAAGGTTCTAATGTACACCTGGGTCAAATGGCGAACCAACCATAATTGTAGGTTTGTAGATTGGCAGATTAATATTTGACCACATATCGACGCCCTTATGAAGCTGTTGATGCCAATATGACAGCCATCGTCTGTAACTTTTGTTATAATTGCCAACATCGGGAGCCATCAGTATCAATTTGAGCATCAAAAATATAAATTTGCACTATTACCCAATAGTTGGCAAACCAAAATGCTTTACAAACCGATACGTACACGTGCACATGATCAAGTACATATCAAAATGATCACACATAACAGAAACCCTGATTCAATTACATTGGTTGCCAGTACTACAGAGGATCAATTATAAAGTATTATTGTTTGTTGGCCCTACATAATTTGGCACCAGCTAGAATATAATATGTGATTTGATTTCTGTGAAATCAAATGACCGTTGCTCTTTAAAGAGACATGCACAGGTGACTTCCAAGGTATATAATAAATTTTATGTCATGTAAATGGTACTTGCTATAGTCAGTTGAATATATACATTTTCAGCTATTTGTATCATTCCATTTGTTCATAATTAAACCTTTTTTAACTCTGGGAAGATGTTTTGTACCCAAACATTTAGCGATGTCAATATTATTATTCCATCAGCCTTAATAAACATTGCGTACATGCAAATTTTGGCTTGCGTCGCACGACTTGTAAAGGCTATAGTCCTGTTTTTAGTACGGATTACGGAACCTTCCAAAGTCCATCAACTCGTTTTTCTCTATGTTTTAATTTATTTATATTTTTCTATCAAACGCGTGTTCATGATTGTAAAATTGGAAGTTATTAGGTGCAACATGCCCAGTATAGACAAATAAAATTATGAAGTGAAATTGTCTGAGGAGGTGGTTGCTGTTCATGTCCATTTAAGGTCAAATGAGGGTCTTCTTTTAATAACACCTAGGGCTAACACCATCACCTATGGCGATAGAAACTTTGTTAATGGTGCTCCAAGTTTATGGAATAGTTTACCATCAGCTCTTAGAAATCGCACTGATTTAAATACTTTTAAGATGCTTTTAAAAACTCATTTATTTAATATTTCTTTTAATAATGCAACTTAATGTACTGTGTAATTTTTAAAAATTTTCTCGATACATGTATTTGTATTCTTAATGTTAATGTTTCAATTTTACGGTAATTATTATGTATCTTTTATTGTAAAGTGTCAATGAGCGTATGAATATTGGCACTAAATACCTCTATATTATTTTATTATTTTTTAGTTTTTTTAGTGAAGCGTCGGTTTGCCGGTGTATGTCTAGCTATTGCTAGAGCGAATCGACCAAGAGCAATCTTCCGAGTCAGATGGCATATATCTAGCTACTCATGTTTGGGAGAAATTCGCCGAGCTATGCACCTATTAGCGTATTAATATACACTAGCTTATACCCGTGTGGTCAAAGATGCATGCTGAGAACCACATTGAATCACTCCAGTTGCGTAATCGTATGAGTAGATCCCTACTAAATCATTGGTAAAATCCATTGACTTGGCATGTAAAATGAAAATCTACGGGAGGAAATGTTAGTGCCCATGTAAATGGGAACACAATGCCCTCTGTGGGCATAGAAAAAAGACATATTTGTGAATGTATAAATATGTTTTTACAGCATTTTATTTTCAAACACCCTTGTCCTGACGACACTTTCCCACGTCATGACAGCACCACCACCCATCCTGAAAGCACCTTGACAGCATCCCCATACACACAAAATCCAAGATCAAGTCAAGGTGGCATTCATTGAAAGGCAGTTTATTTTACTATGTGAACATGGCAGGGTGACCATCCTCTGCAATAGCCAATGAAAATCAAAGTCATTGTGATTTTCCCCTAACATTAGCTATAAGCATTCTTATTTAGAGAGTACAAACTACAAACACCTAAATAATGATAACACACTAACTACACAGCAAACATAATAGACTATAAGCATCAAGTATGATTCATTGGCGAAGGTTTTCAGAACCATTTAACAACAGTCAATGATGAAAAGAAAGTCAAGACACCGACAATCCAAAAATAAAGGCCACTCCACAATGTCTGCATTTTGACACCACCAACCACTTCCTAATAGTACCTGCCAACATCCCCCATCCCCAGACCACTAATTAACAACAAATACATATTACGTAGTTCAGGTCTTCACCACTGGTCTACACCATCCACTCCAATCCATCGTCCTGATAGCACCCACTCTTGTCTTAAAAAAGCTCAGCCCCAAATCTGACACTGATTGCCAAGTCCTGATAGCATGCTTCCCATCCTGACAGCACCCATGACTTGATAGTACTAACATTACCAACCTCTCATCCTGCTTAAAGCCACATACACATTGGCATAGCCCAGATACCGACACATTTTGATACTTACACAATACACATATATAGTGATATCCTTTTAATACTTAGGTTCTGTCCATTACGTCCAACCATAATAGTAATAAATTATATTAATCTTGCAAGTATCCATACCCACGATTACTATAGCGTGACTACAGGAACAGTCACTCCATGTACATGTGTTTACAATTAGGTCTCAGCCAAGTCATTTGAGTCACAGCTAAGGTAGGAAAAGTTGGTGCTTATGTATCATGCCTTCCATGGAATTAAGAAAGGAATATATTGAGTAAAGTGTATAAAATGAGTGCCGCACTCTTTTTCTCCAGAACCCACCCTTGTGCATATTGTGGGCATGGGTGATACTTTGTAACGTTGGCTCTGATCAATCTGTTGGAATGAGCAAGAAGTCAAGCAACAGATCAAGCTATGGATTTCTGAGCTTGGATGTAGTATACTTGGCGCAGACGGAGAATTACCTGGATTAACTCCGAGTTGAATCTTGTAAGAGGATATCTCAACATAATGCTCTCTATGGCACAGATATTCTCACACACATCAGTAGAACATCCCTATTAAGACTGCCCAAGGACTGGCGTCAAGTGGTTTAATATTGAGGCTGTCTCTTTAGAGACATTTGCAATGGTCTTTTTTATGAAGACTTGGTACTGTTATAAATCATCTTATAACCCCCCTGTCAGAGTGGATACGCGGAGCCGAGCGGAGTAATTTTTAGTTGAAAAAATGACAAAGTCCGTAAAAAAAGGAAAAAATAGGGAAAATTAACACTTTCATCGTCGATTCGACAATGCGATTCGCATAGCTCTGCCGCGGCGGCCAGTGAACTCTAGCAAAGCGATTTTCGGGTCCGCGCTACCACCGTGTCAACGCAGCCAGCAAAAATTGCGCGGACTCCCTCCACCTCTCTGGAGAAGAGGATTTTTCACGGCGCGTAAAAGTTCCGCGGGTGGTGGGATTATTGATTAAATTTCCTTTGATCTTTTTGAGTTCGCTGGTCTCCGCGCGAAGCCGTATTTGGCACCAACGGACTCTGTCTGCCTCTGTACCACGTAAAATGAACGCTGTTCACCTCAGCTTTACGCAGCTGTACGCCGCAAGAGCTCTCCACACCAAGATTAGCGCGGACTTCCTATGCCTTAGTGCTCACGCCGCAGTGGACGTCCGTCAGTGCCCTGCGAAGCCTATTCTCCTATTCTGCAATTTCTCCGCCTGCGGCATCACTTCTACTCCGGCAGGAAGGGAAAATTATTCTCAATTTTGAAATTTTAGCCCTTCGCGCGCATAGGGCGCGCGGACTCCGCGTTCCGCGTATCCACTCTGACAGGGGGTAATAGAGGTGGTGTATTTACCCCCCTGTCAGAGTGGATACGTGGAACGCGGAGTCTGCACGCCCTAACACTTGTTTACGCCAGTGGCTAAAATTTCAAAAATTGAGACAAATTTTCCCTTCCTGCCGGAGTAGAAGTGACGCCGCAGGCGGAAGAAATAGCCCCCAGCACACCCCAAGTTAAATAGGATTCGCAGGGCACCGATGGACGTCCACTACGGCCTGAGCACAGAGGCAGACGAAGTCAGTGCTAATCTTGGCGCGGAGAGCTCTTGCTGCATACACATAGTACCATGGAGGTGAACGGCATTCATTTTACATGGTACGGAGGCAGAGGGAGTCCATTGATGCCAAATACGGCAGCCAGAGACCAGCGAACTCAAAAAAGATCAAAGGAAATTTAATCAATAATCCCACCACCCCCAAGTGAAAACCTACAGCTTTGGACGTCCACTACGGCCTGGAAAAATCCACTGTTGGCTCCAGAGAAGTGGAGGGAGTCCATTTTTGCTTGTGGCAGTAAGGTCTAGACTAAGGTACTATAAGCTGAGACCATTAAAATCGCCGCTAGAGTTCCAAATATAATGGGAAGTCTAAAATTCACTTTTCTTGCATGCGGGACCATCGTAAAATATACGAATTGCATTGTCGGAATCGCATTGTCGAATTGACGATAAAAGTGTTAATTTTCTCTATTTTTTCCCTTTTTTAACGAACTTTGTCATTTTTTTTCGACTAAAAAACTTACTGAGCCAGCTCACCGTATCCACTCTGACGGGGGTTATAGAGGTGGTCTTGATTGAAAGTTCTAATGTACACATAGCCCAATTGGCAAAGTGGTTTTAATCCCTAGTATTTGAACCCATGTGGCGCCTTTGGCGTCTTTTTTGACATCACACTGCTCCACATGACGCTGTCATGGCTGCCGCTGTCTGCTATTTTTGTTACAAAACCGTTAACTACCATTTTGACCATGAAAAACATATTTGTGCAAAACTACACAGTACCATGAACGACCTCCTGTAGTTAGATGGTGTCCAGCTAGTCAGGTTAAAGAGGAGATAGATGAACAAAGTCCAAAAATTAGCATATTAATATATCGGATATTCTAATTTATTCTCACACACAGCCATTAGGCTGGTAAAGACTATGCAGAGGCCTATACTTAGTACACTTTATAATCCCCCTCTTGTAATAATAGGTTAACTCTCAAGGGATTAGGGACCATACACAGTGGCTCCCCCTACACGGCTTTGGAGGGATTAGACTACTATACTATAGTAGTCTAGGGGATTAAACAATCAGTGTTGACTAATCCTTTGGGACCATATGTATGCAGCCACCTTGTGGACTATGTTCCCTTAATCCATTAGATCTAGGTAAGGTCTAGACTAATACTATAAGGCCATTAAATTAGACTTACATTACTCATTAATTAACAAATATAATGACATTTTATGATCTAAAATTCAAGGTCTTGATTCTTGAATATTAAAAGTATTTTAACTGCTAGGACCAGCCTTAAACGTAAAATATACTTGTTTAAAGAATTAGTTCGTGTTAGATATAGACATTCTTAACACTTAAATAGAATAAACAGACCGTAATATTAGTTATCACTTATTGTTTCTTGTTTAACATGATGATCATGAATACTGAAACTACTTGATCTTATTTTATCACGTGATTGGCATTCAGTACGGTGTACATCGGTATCACGTGACTCTCAGCTAGTAAAATGACTAAAAGATTAGTAGTTTTTGATTTAGGTACATTAACGTTTAAAGTTTTCATACTTAGAATCTAGATACTTGTTATGATGCCTTTTTGCTACTGGGCTGGATAGAACTCCTGTATTAAAGTTTACCTCAAAAGTTATAATAGACCCGGGGCCTAGACTCCCGGGGGGGGGGGCACTCAATACATTTCGCGGACGGTGTGCTAGGGGAAAAAGACCCACCTTTTTCACCACAAATTTGCACTCAGTTTGGGTCTAGTTGTCATGTTGCACTCAGGTTGGGTTGGATTTTTATCAATATGCACTCAGGTTGGTATCAAATTTTCAAAATGACTGATTGATTTTAATATTACTTTACTTTACTTGTTAAATGTCTTGATATATGGACAGACATACTTGACAAAGGTGACTGTTTAGATGCTATTTATCTGGATTTCTCTAAGGCCTTTGATAGTGTACCTCACATGAGGTTACTGGAGAAGTTACAAGGCTATGGAATTAACGGTCACATACATGGCTGGTTCAAGAACTTCCTTACTAGACGTAGGCAGCGAGTGGTGATAAATGGAGAAGAGTCATCTTGGAGAGAGGTCCTCTCGGTGTTCCACAGGGCAGTGTCATTGGACCCACACTTTTCGTTCTCTTCATCAATGACATGCCAGATATGGTACACTGCGGTATCCAGATGTTTGCTGATGATGCAAAGATTTTCAAAGCTATATCAACCCTGGAGGACTACAACAACTTCAAGCATGATCTGGACAACCTACAGGCATGGGCCAATAGATGGCAAATGGTGTTCAATGCAGGTAAATGCAAAGTGATGCACATTGGTAGGAACAATCCTGAACATGAGTATACAATGAGCAATGTTACACTGGAAACTGTCAGGCAAGAAAAGGATCTAGGAGTCTTAGTGGATGATAAACTGAAATTTGACCTACATGTAGAAGCCCAGGTGTCTAAGGCAAATAAGATTCTTGGTCTTATCAGAAGAACATTTGACAGCCTTGATAAGGATACCCTCACTTGTTTATACAAAACTTTAGTCCGTCCACACCTGGAATACTGCAATGCCATAGTCTATCCCCAGTATCAAAAACAGGCCAAGCTCCTTGAGTCGGTACAAAGAAGGGCTACAAAACTTGTACCAGGTCTTAAAGATGTGGAATATGAGAAGAGACTCGAAGCACTGAAACTACCCTCATTAGTCTACCGTCGAAAAAGAGGGGACATGATCGAGGTAT
The DNA here is from genome assembly GCA_019095985.1 of Streblospio benedicti. Lineage (NCBI taxonomy): Eukaryota > Metazoa > Annelida > Polychaeta > Spionida > Spionidae > Streblospio > Streblospio benedicti. The sequence goes on along the minus strand of CM032661.1, from coordinate 14,127,139 downwards.
TCAAGTACACGCATAGTATATACAAAGTTCCCATGTCTCCATTCGAGATGGAAAGAAGCAATACCAGAGGCCATAGTTACAAGATAGCTAAAAAGAGATGCCAAAGCAGCCTACGGCAGAATTTCTTTTCTAACAGGGTGGTGAATTTGTGGAACAGCCTTCCAGAGGATGTAGTATCAAGTGACTCATTAAATGGTTTCAAAAACAGTTTAGATCTGCATTGGTCCGATTTAAAGTATGTGACTGACTCTTCCAATTCCCACGCATATAGGACTTATTAGTTTATATTATTCAGTGAAAACAAAAATTAAGTGAAGACCGGTCAACAGGTTTTTAACCTATTCAGAGGCAGGCTAGGTAGCCAACTGAGGCTCAGGGGTGGGGGGATCACGCTAGCTAGAGGGGGCGATATATACAATTTAGTGAGAGTTGAGATTTGGGTTTTCAATTCATTGAGAATTGAGATTTGACCTTTCAAGTCATTGAGATCAATTGATTGAGATAAAAGGGCTTTTGCATTGAGATTTGTAACATCAATTCATTGAGAATTTGAGATCAAGGGGGGGAATATACCCTCTAGCTATAGTTTTCAAACTAGGTGAGTTCTTTTTTTGCGCAGCAGGGTGTGGCTCTCCTGTACACGGACACGCCTTTTAACGAGGCTTCCAAACCTCCGCTTGGCATCGCCACCGTCTAGTAGTAACACTGTACGGTGGCGACGTGCTGTGGAAATCAGCAACTCAGTGGCAGACGTACGACGTATCGGTTTTGGCGACACAGTGTCTGCCATGACCGGGCCGCGCACTTGCGACACAGGCAATTCCTGTTTTCAAGTCCTACGCGCTAAAGACTGAGCTACTGAGGACCACATGGACTCATGGACTATGAATGAGACAAAAGAATGAGTAAAGAAATGTTGAAGGAGCAATCAAGTAACTTGATTCACCTGATTAAGTAACTTAATTGATTTACACAACTGTGGAGCGGTGGCAATTTTTTACTTGAAATTGATACTGCTGGTTGCATTGAAAAGAAATGGAAAAATGGAAAAGGCTTACATCACATTTTAGCTGCTGCCTATTCCATTTGTACATATTTATATTGCAATAAAATATACACTAAATTGAAAATCTTATGTGTGTGGCTTTCTCTTAAATACCACATATGGCTACCAAAGTGTTCCCATCTTTAAGCAATTTAACCTAGAGTTTCCTATTGAAAACCCTCGTGTTAAAATGTTGAATGTTAAAAGACCTGGCGATGGCACTCCGGGGATGGTTGTCCACTGTGATTTATAATAGTGCGTAAAGATAGTTTTTTCGATTGCAGATTACACTCTATGGCCATTTTGGGTTGACACACACGTAACGCCACCTTTTAGTAGGGACAGGTATGAATTTACATATTTTACCAATTGTTTAGCTGACTCCTTTACCCATCATGGCTTAGAATCTTTAACTTCTTATCTCTATGATCCTCTATCCTCATCCAAATTGATCGTCTCGAATCCTGAATCTCTCATTTCTTACCTCTATGATCCTCTATCCTCATCCAAATTGATATTCGAATCCCAATACTGAATTATTATAATAGAATTCTTTTTTTCACAAGCCTCATGGGCATTTTACATGTCAAAAGAAGGCAGACTTCAGAGCCAACATCCATAGTTCAAACTATGCGACTAATAGTGATAACTAAGACTAAGTAATACAGATATACATCCAGTTGCCAATTATATTGCGTACATGTCTTGTATGGTGGTATGAAGCATAGCTGTGATTGCTGCAGTACATTATCTTTTGCATTGTAATATTGAATTGAATTCCTGAAAGTAACAAATTTCGTAATTTACTGCATCGCCATTTCAGCAATGGAACAATACGAGACAGATGTGGGGATGAAGTAAAATGCTATCCAGATGTACCTCAAATCTTGGAGCTATTAAAAAATGATGGCTACATTATTGCAGCAGCCTCTCGGTATATTAGTTTTCTATTCAATTGAAAGATAATATAAGATTAAGTAACCGTCCACTTTTAAACGAAGTGCTTTTTGAGTGTTCCAGTATTCATTTATTTGCATGACACAGTTGAAGCATATGCACATTACCCTATTAAACACAGAACTATGTTTAACCTGGCATAATCAGGTTTTCAAAATACTGGGAAGGTGGTCAGTCAATTAGAAATTTAATGAAATCTGTGTGTGCAAACCAAGGTGATCAAACCCAATGCACACCCCGGAACTGTCAGGAGTTTTATAATGATAGAAACTTTGATTTCACATGATTACTACGAATGAGAGTCCTCGACTTTGTGATTTACATCCACTCATTGAATTGTAAAATTTTATTGCTATTTTTTCAGCACTGGAGAAATTCGCGGTGCAGAGCAATTGGTAGATTTATTCGGATGGAATAAATACTTCACTTACAAACAAATATATCCTGGTCAGAAAACCACACATTTTAAGTAGTAAGTTGGGATATTAAATAATTAATATATGATACTAATGTACTTCAGTATGTATATTTCATGTTATTATCTTACCAATATCATTGCAGCTTTCAAGAACAGAGTGGAATTCCATACAGTGAAATGTTTTTCTTTGATGATGAATATCGGAATATACAAGATGTTAGTAAGTTAGGTGAATATAAGTTTACATACATATTCTTACTTGACCATGTCATTATGCATGTGTGGAAATTTGAAACACTATTTGATTAATTTTAGTTTTTCAGTGGTTCTCTGAATTTTCTTTTTCTCAATCATCGATAAATCAATATGATAATATCTATATAATATTGTAAACTGTATATGAAATAATTATTCTTTTCACTGGCTTTGTTATGATTTTTCTTTCAAAATAAACTAGCTTTTATCAATTTTGTGAAGCTGTGATTGATTTTAATTCCAACTTCATTGTTACTTTCATGTCTTGTAGGTGTGAAATGTATACATGCAGAAAATGGCATGACGATGAAACTTCTGCAAGACAGTTTAACAGCATCTCTCATTAGTTAGTCTAACTCTCATTAGTTGATTGCAATCTCGACTTTTATGTTCTAACCATACGATATATGTGATATTTTATTTAGTGCTATTCTATGTATTTCACTATGTTTTTATCTATTACATGATGTAGAATTAGGTATTTTTCATAAATCAAATCTTAATTATCTGTTAATACATGCAATCAAGATTGTCTACTTTATCAGAGTTAAGAAAATTACCATGTAATTAATATAAATAAAATTAAAATTGTAGCTTCATTGTGCAATTGGATTTCGCCTTTTTCATATTTGTAATATATATTTTACAAGTATTTTTAATTAATCAAAGTAATGTGTCATGTTTGGTACAATTATCTGTTCAAATATTATTACTCAGTATATTAGAATTATTTTATGTATTTTGATGATAATATGATGACCAATTTCTGAATTGTAGGTAAATTGTGATAATATATACCACTGGATTGTTCATCATCTTTTCTGAAATTGAATAAATCTAAAGCAAACTGTTGTAATCCAGTTTTTCCTTACAAATATTTTTCGTCACTGATAATTCGCATGAATAAGGACAAAACATAGGAATAGAAAAGAATTGCTAGTCCCCGCTTATAGACAAGTGACTTTGCTGCTGTACTTGAAAATTAAATTGTGTTTTTCAAAACGACCATCTTGAAAATTCAACAATCTTCAGCTATTGTCCAGGCTGGTTCTATTGAAGACATCACTTCTAGACTGAACTTCAATTAATTTAAAATCATATGATGGAAGTTCCTTTATCCTGGATCTGATAGATATATGTTTATATTTTAAACAGGATATTTTTTTTTCTTATTATAATCCTGTTTAAAATATAAAAATATGTCTCATTTCAAATCAATCAATTTATTTTCTATGTATTGTCTATGTGTTTAGTAGTTATTCATACAAAGGGACTAGAATATGTTGAAAAATGTCCTCATCTTGGGAAGTTTTTTTTTTTAAATTATGAATAGTTCAGAATTGATTTATTTTCTAAGAAATCATAGCATAGCCCATCAACTACAAACATTGGGACTCAGTGGGACTCAGTGGTCGTGCTGAGGAGAAACCCCCCAGCTTTGGCAGCAGGAAAAAATAGAGAACTGAGATTCTTATGCCCTTGCCAGGAAGTCAGAATCACAATGCAAACAGCAAAATGGAAATCTTGTCAAAATCACAACGTAACCGGTAGATAGGTCTAGTTTACACCGTAAAAGGTCAAGGCTACTAGGCTACATCCGATGGTGGGAAATTTCAATTTATTTTAATAAATATTTGTATTTACACTGTAATGCCATCATCAAGCAAAGACATCGAGTGTAAGTTATCATAGAATTAGTCTATGTGTCTAGTAGTTATTCATACAAAGGGACTATAATATGGTGAAAAAAGTCCTCAACGTGGGAAGTTTTTTTTTTTTTTCAAAAATTATTAAATACTACTAGTACTAACGATATATAGATCTATAACATGGATAATGACATTGACAATGATATTAGTGTTTCTAATTTCGTAGGACCATTAATTTTAAATCTAAGTAAATCTTTCAATCGATATGGCAACCGCCCTCAATTGTGACAAGCCTGTGCCTGTGCACACCCCCCTTTCCCAGTGGCACTTTAAAAGCATAGCATAGCGGTTTACATAGTACGTTAATCTGTCAACATTTCAAGAGTTCTTTGCACTGGAAGCAAGGATTACATCCGGGAAATTAGTAATACATGTAGATGCGGTCGCCAGTCTCGACATGTCAGTGTCATCACACATACATTTTAGTGACGTACGAGTCTGATGTATGTCGAGGCTCTGGCCACCGCATCTATCAGTTCTAGTAGATGCCAGCTTCAGCAGGTCGAAATTCGTCAGCAGGTTGTCACTTACGTTATTCTGTAGATGTATACTAATAAACGTTTCTTAAATACACATGCTGTTGCGTGCATATTTCGAACAGGTGTTTTGACAGGTAGATCACTGCACACCCACTTTGTGCATTTTAATGTTTAAACAATTGTAACACAGCTCTTAATGAACCCACAATAGTGTTTGAAATGTCAAAATAAAGCTACGTACTTACTTATATTGTCATGATAAACACAATTGTTATGATTCATTAAAATTATATGATCTATGGCGCGATTTGTTGCATGCACACCCGGCATGCACACCCACTTCATGCATGACCTGGATTCGAACATGTTTATTTACATTAGATCTGACTAGAAATTTTATTTTTTCACTTTGGCACCGGGAAAGCAATAATTTTTAAAGTAGTGATATTGTGTACTAATTGTTTGGAGCCTAACAATTTTATTTAGATAACACATGAACTGGTGGATGTGCACACAAACTGGGTGTGCAGTGCTCTAGGGCAAAAGTTTAACACCAGACCAGTTCTAATGAAGGCTCAAGCTGCCTGTATTAATAAAATTGTAGCTTATCTGCACGGCTGTCTACTCTGTTATTAGTTAATACAAGATATATAATAACACATTATTAACACCTATAAGAACACTATGTTTTGGAATATTTCAAATGACCAATATGAATCCTTAGGAATAGATAAACAATAAAAGAAAATATTCATTTTGCATGAGAACGCCAGCTTGAAGGGGGGACTGGACAGGTTTTTTTTAATATTTAATTATTACCATTGTAAAGTTTAAAGTGTGTATATGTTAATAAAAAAAATACTTATGTCTCCTCGCTCGTGTGAGATTTATGAGTCAAAACGCAAGGCTTGTGTGAACAGACGAGTTATATAGAGTTAAATACAATATTTGAATATTTCCATTAAAAATACTGCTCCAAAATGTTTTAAAGGCAATATTTTTGTATCATATGGAAATTTCGAAGATTTTATCAAAAGTTTTTAAAAAAGTATGAATTTGATGTAGGTTACCTCCCATTTAAAAAAGATATTGAATATTTTAGGTCCTAAAAATCTAACAAACCAGAGTTAAATATGAAACGTGATTTTATGTATAATATAATATGTTTTCACTGTACAAAATAAAAACAGGAAGTACCGGTAAATATTATATACAGGAGACGAGATGCCGGCGCCATTTTGTGAACACAATGCAACAAAGTTCAGCTTTTGCTGAATTAACAGGATTATTTCATATTTATTTCTGTTTTTGCTATCAGTAATAAATGTAAAACGTTTTGTTGTCATGTGGAATGCAATGTTGGGACCTGTCAGTTATTATGTTTTAAAATACTCTTCTTTTTTGCTATTTTTTGACGACCTGCTGAAGCAGGCATCTACCAACATGCCTACCCTAAGCAGTTGTTTGCAGCTGAACTTTTTTGATACCTAGAAAAAACTAATGTACTTGTTGGATAATCAGTCTTCTACTAATTAGATTTTAAGACCACAAGGTTAGTTCATATTGGGGATAAAGCAGAAGACCAAATAGATAGTTTTGTTAATGAGAGTTAATTAAGTTTCTGCATTCTTCCATATTCAGTTTGATATAACATCACCATGTATTCATCAATGAATTTTCACCCAAGTTTTGTACCAATGCTAATACGTTTTGCTGTTATGACTTATGAATATAAATTTGTTTGCAGTTCATAAAAAAAAGAAGAAAAAAGCATTGACCAATGGAAATTTCAAGGACGCTGCAGAAGAATGTCACAGACTTGGATCAATTCTTCGAGATATTCGTATGTATTGCTTTTTATTTATCTATCATAAAGAACAAAGGAAGACCAAAGCAGACCTGGTTCAAAATTGTGCTGAAAAACTCCGCACATATTGTCAATGATGCAATTTCTGTAATTTAACAAAACATATCAAAAGTAAACTGACGCAAGTGTGTCCAGTCAATATACAATGTTGGTAAATTTGAATAGGATGCTGATTTATTGTTGAACACTCATAGCAAAAAGTTGTCTGATATTATATATTTAGCAATTCTAAAAGCTAATGTAACATTTAAATTACAATGACGTATTTTACCTTTTTAAAATTAAAAAAAAAATGCAATGCTTGTATCTAAATACTGACTATATTTACTATTGATAAGAATTGCAAATTCAATCAGTTTATACATGAAAATTCTTACTATAGAAAGGATAGAAGAAGCAATAGGTGAACATGAAGAAGAGAAACATTACTGTGAGGCTCTCAATGATCAAAGCGGAGTGGCATTGGCTCACAGGAAGATCGGAGAGTGCTATTCAGACATGCAGGAATACAGCAAGGCACTAAAGCACCACTATCTGTACTTGAAATGGTCTCAAAAAGAAGAATCTCAAATTGGGATACAGCGGGCATACTTGACAATTGGTTTGTACATTTTTAATACACATAATTAATTTTAAAGATTTGTGAAAAAATATCTCTACCGACGGAAATTTTTTACACACGTTTGTTACAATAGATTGTGGAACGATTTCATAGATTGAATGTATTTAATAAATTTAACATATTTTATATAGATTTGCTGTGATTTTTTATTTTTAAGGGAAGACATATTTAGACCAAGCCTATGATGAAGGCAACCGATTGGCAAAAGACCAGCTGCTTCGAAAATCAGAAGGTGCATTTCTTCAGAGTTTGCAGGTCGCGGAAAATCTTAAAGGCTCTATTCCTGATGCAGATTATTGGCAAAACAAATTAAGACTGCTGATAAATCTTGGTAGGTTTGTTTTCAGAAAGAATTATACCCAAGCATTACCATTAACAAAATAATAAAATGCTGAGAATCATATCTGGATGGTTGTATTTTTTTTCATATGCACATCATTAAATTTTATTTCAGGCTTGGTTTCTGACTATAAAGGAACAACTGACAATGCTATGGATTATGTAACAAAAGCGTTAAGAATTGCTAAAAAGAATGATTTACAGTCGGACATACAGCTATGTTCGTTTAACTTAGCAGGCATGTATTTAACAAAGAGAAACTACAATGTGGCTCTTGAAAACGTCCAAGCATCTTATGAAACAGCTGTCAAAATGAAAGATAAGTCATTACAGAAAGACTGTCTTTCATTGAAGGCAAGGGTAAAGATATTTGTTTAATACCATCTTCGAATGTTCTCATACTATTATCAATTTGAAACTTTTTTTATCACAATGCGGTAAAAGTAAAAAAAAATTGATGTTTTATCACATAAATTTGTGGGAAATATGCTCATGATTGGTGATGTCTCTTTAGATTTGTCTAAATATGAAGAACCCCTCTGCGTGTAAGCATTGTTGGAAAAAGATTTATAAAATGACATCTACAAAAGACGATCTGAATTTTCAAACAATCAAGAGCCATCTTTTGAAAGGTTGGTAAATTTTTAACTTATTTAGTATTACCAGAAATAGATGCACTTGTGGTACTACAGAAAATTACAGTGAATGTCCTCAACAATGGAACCCAATCGGCAGTTACAAATTCATCCATTATAGAGGATTTCTGTTTTTACTCCATAATTTACATTGCATGAGAAAATCTTCCGTCATTCAGTTTTTCTGTTGTTCGTCCTTCTGTTTTTAGGAAATGTTTTTGTATTGCAATAAAACTTGTGTTAAGAAATTCATTCTGGTCTATTGAATTTCTGATTGACACAAAAAATACTGCATGATTGATTTGAAGTAAAAAATAAATTGACAAGACAAATTTGATTTGCTGTTTTTTATGCAGCTGCTAAAGTGGAACAGCTGATGCTCAAGCTAGAAACTGACAATGATGATGATGATCTGGAAGAAAGACTTAAATTGAGCGAGAAATGTGCAGACTTCTTATGCGATCTTGGGGCACAAGCAGTTGCTTTACAGTATTACGAGAAAATGGTAATACCAGTAGTTTCTTATTTCATCATGACATGATTGATGCAATTAATGGACTTTTTTAAAACTAATTTGATGATCAAGACAAAATGCAATTGAAATATCCATATTTATTCTTGATTTGAACGTTATTCACAATTTTTATTGTTCACTATTTTCACGGATGCAACACAGAAACATTTCTATTTTATAAACATATAGTTTTCTATGTTAATGCATTAATCATTATGCAACTGTTGCAGCTCAAATATAGTCTAGCGCTAGGCCGGCAGGGTGAAGATCTGTGTCTAGTTTACGCTTCTCTGGCATCAACGTATCATGATCTGAAGAATTACACCGAAGCAGAACGTTTCTATCAACAGGAGATGGAAAATTACAAGAGAAATTACCGAAAGGTGATTACTTCAAGCTTTTATTAACTGTGGTGCTTGATTTTATCTCCGTAGTAAGCTTCTGAGAAATAGTATAAAGCCAGACAAAAAATGTCATTAAAACGATTAATATAAAATTATATACCCCTTTGTATTTTATTTTGTTGTGTTCATTTATTTTCATGTTTATTCATTATCTGCTTCTTGGTGTTTATTATGATAGTTTGACCCAAATGTTCACATCCTTTTTTCCCCTTCTATTTGAACCAGAAGTGGAAAAGCTGTTCCCTTATGGCAGATGTAAGGAGACTTAATGACTGTGATTACGCCACCCTGAAGGACACTTATGAACAATGTCTACAGCTGGCAGAAAAAGCTCGTAGTATCAGATTGCAGGTAATTACATTGACCGTATACAATCATCTCAACACCCATGGGCTTTTAGGTTGAAAATTATGAGTCTAGGTGGTAGGCGTTTTCATAAATGTGTGTTTCCATTGGAATGTTAATAGTCTAAGATTTTGATATTGTCCAAATTTCAGGGGTAGGCCATTACATGGGGATGGTCTCTTGGACAGTTACATAATTATGGTCTATACAATTAGGTGACTGCGTGTTCATGTTCTGCACTAGAACTTAAAGCTGTGTCAAGTTTGATTTAAAGATGTAATAATTAATATAACCAAAATCAAAGCGATGTATGCAATTAATTGATATGTGTATGGGCTTTAAAGCATTCAAAGCTGTGTACAGTGAAATGGACATTTAAAATGTGTGCTCGAAAACAATTGGAAAATCAAGGAAGAGTTCAAATGTTAGATAAAGCATGAGTAGAAGTTAGTTTGGATATTTGAATATAGCTTTTAGGAGTGCACATCAAATGGTAAAAATTGCCTGAGTGTTTTTGCTATAATAACCCCAAGCCATTATGTGGCAAAATGAAAAAAATATCTCTGTAAAAATAGCTGAAAGACAATTATCCATACATCAAAAATTTGCATTGATTTTTACATGTTACTAGATTGAAACACTAGAAGACTTATGTGATGTACAACGTCAGATGGAAGATGATGTCGGCCTCAGAGCGACTGAAGAGAAACTGTCGCGGCTCAGAGAGCAGTGTGATAACGACAGTGAAGACAGTGAAGAAGAGGAAGAGTCACAGCCTCAGTCAACATTAGACTCTGACTCTGAAATCTCCGTTGGTGGCATTTCGGACACAGGTGACTTTGGTTACTTCAGTACTGCAATTATGAAAAACGTTCCCCCCAAAATTTGAAACTACTAGTAGTAAGACTTGTACAGGTGGGTGTGGAGAGTAACTTGAAGACAGTAGTAGAAATAGTTATTTGAAATTCTGAATTTCCAGGGTTATGGAAAAAGGGTGGAGGTGTTATAATTCCAAGTCAAACTATAGTGAAGGGAAGTACAAAATGTAGTTATTTGCTTGCGTATCCATCATGTATCACAGTATAAGATAAATGGGTTCTTAATGGGAGGAAAGTAATAAATTTCATTTACAATTGCAAAAGTTTTTTACCATTTTATAATTATATTGAAAGCTTTTGTTGTTTATGCTACAATTTACAATTGTTTGTGATGCTGTATGATAAGTGTCATAATCAATAAGTGTCATAATTTTCTAGAGGTCTCAGACTAGAATCAGGCGACGGTTTTCTCGCGCTTGCCGATATTAGAATACACGACAATAACAGACCTTTTATGTTGCTTACATTCTATGACAATCTAAATTATCACTGAACAAACATTGTACATCATGAATTCTATCCTTTTGCATTGTTTTGAAAGTAAAAAACAATTATTCATCGACGACGTCAAAAAAGAAGCATTTAGCAACACGCACCTGCAAGCACCTGCAGTATTCAAAAACAGACGTAAACAAAGCATACATTTTCACAGGAAAACTAATCTTTTATTTCTTAGAAAATGTGATATGAAAAATCAATGAATGGTAACATCAAGCGTATGTATAGACCTTTAAATTAATATCAAAATTGCCATATGGATGAAAGTATAGGCATGTACTGTCACGATGAAGGCTGCGTGACTGCAGTATTTTACAGTTGATGTTTGGTCAGCAAAATGTGTATTTGGCCCGTTGTTAATCTTTTATAGGTGGCAGGTAAAGTATACCAATTTTATATATACATACCAACTATGAACGAGGTTCACCCTATAGGGTTTTTCAGAATTTCGGGTTCACTTTTGCTACTTTTGGGGTGATCAAAACGAAAACCAAAGTTCTCAGACTAATATCTACTTGATTTTATGTCATATTGTATAAGTATTTGGAATGGATGTTTATATAAATTTTGTGAGAATCTGTACATATAGAAAAAACACAGTTTAAAGGAACAATGAGCATAAAGTATCCCCCAAAAGAAGCAACTATTTTATGAACATTTGGCGCCCATTGCCGGCACGGTAAATTCACCCATTATCGCTGCAGCAAAAATTACACTTATTGGCGACAATAGTGGATTCTCGGAACCCTGCAGGTAGTCTGGATCTGTATTTAGCCAAAGACTTTGAAATATGATGACTTACATATGAACTTTCTAAGCTTATGACAACTACTTTTAACTTTATGTCCAATTTCATTCTTGTTTTGTGTACACTTGTCAATGGTAAATTTGGTTACATTTATTTCTGAGGATGTCAACACTGGAGGAGACTTGAGTCTTCCAAACCAGTCTTTTGGCAAGTTTTAATTTTTACGGCAGTTGGACAGTAATATCTGTTTCTACAGCATCCTTGGTAATCTACATCGTTTCTTGGAGCAAACTTTGAAAAGTTTTGTCACTATTACTTTTCTTTTCAAAGTTTTCAAATGCACCTACACATTGAAATCTAGTATATGCTACCTCATCCACCAGATCATTACTTGCTGAACAATTCCGTTCACTGACGATGTCTTCACAAAATGATTATTCAATAGCTGAAGAGCAAGTGTGAATGTTAGAACTGCCAATTCTTATGGATATTCATGAAGCTGTTGACTGAAAGCAGGCAGTGATGGGAGTTAAGCATGAATCATGCATTGAGCATTAAGGTTTATAGGTTGTCTGCCAGGACAAGATGTGCATAGCCAGTTTTGTGCTCTGTGAGTATATTATGGTTTGTTTGTTTCAGATCAGAGCGCAGCAGAGGAGGAGTTCGACCGAGACGGAGGCGGTAACAAAAACACCGGTGCAAGATCCAAACGCAGCTTCTGGGAGAAGGTTAGTGTTTTATAAGAGATTTCTTTCAGGGACAGTTGTGGGAGTGAATAATCGTGTCCACATTAGGAAGGTATTCCCATTAGTGAAATATCTTTAGGAACGTTCTGTAAATAATGTGATAATAGGCAAGTGTCGTTCATTACATGTTTTAGACAAAACTCCTGCATGTGACTGGGAATTCCACCTATCATTGGTAACTCGACGTGGAAGTAACGTAAAAAAGACAGCGAGCACACATTGTAGCAGGTGGAATAATTAACAAAACATTGCATGTTTACATGTACATGTATTAGGCTAAACAAAGCATCTTAGTAGTGTTTTTACCTCTTGATATGATGAATCCAGATGCAAAGAAATCATTACTTTATGATGACTAGAAATAGTTAACCTGATATCATAAAAACTACAGTATTGAAGTGTTGTTTATGAGTCATGTATGTTTTTTATGTCCTTGGCATAGTATCTGAGTAATGTAAGTAATGAGATGATAGACCTGCTCAGACGTGGAAGGTCAGTTTTTATTGTTTTCAAAAGGCAATTTGAAATGCCAATTATGCACAAACTATCAGTCTTACTAACTGCAAATGTTAATGAACTGGAGAAGAAAATATTCTTAAAGCAACCAGAAAGTTTGTCATTGTACCATTCAATGGTGGACTTGAAATGTTGATAGCAAAATTATTGCCAAAACAAAAAAGGTATCTAAAAGATGAGTTGGAAATTATATTACAAGCATCTTTCCCAATGAATTCCTGTTTAACCCTCAGTCTGACTGAGAGAGTCAATCTGGATTTTGATGCAGAAAAGAATATATTAGTACACAGATGTAAAGGTTTGCCAGTGAGTTTGAGTGAAAGTGATAAATGATTAAATGTTGTTTTTTTATGACAGGAAGAACCAATTGTGATATTTTTTACATAGATATTTTATTCGACTATATGTTACCCACATAAAGTCGTAATGAAAAAAAGCTTTACATTCTCTTCTAACTCACAATTACCCACAAACTAAGACCATAGTTATTGGAATAAGCTTTGTTTATTGAGCTACTTTTAGTGAAATATAAGAATAAATAAAAGATAAATGTAATGACATGTATATAACTTGCATTGCAATTCAAGTTCAAAGTCAATCCTGAGTTAAAGATACATTGAAGAGGGAATCGTTGTGGTACATGTACATGGACTATTCAATAGGAAAATCCCAGTCCATCTTGATATCATCAAAATCCAATACTCCATAGACACTAACATCTCCTGATTTAAGATCAGAAAAATATGACACAGAATTTTTTATTCTTTCCGTGGCCTTCGGATGTTGATGTTTATTACTATTGGCTGTCATTAGACACTCTTTTATTTTGATTAGCCGATTGCATCACTTCTTTTCTATCTATTCCAGATAAAGCACACAATTTTTGTCCTAGACCTGTTTATTATTAGATTCAGATATTGAAATTTGAGACTATGAGACTGCTGCGTCTACACCTTGTGACTCATGATTGACATAACACAGAAGCCAATATGATCATTAAAATAGACTGAATGCAGTTGGTCGTAACTCCTTATTTTAATTTGGAAGGTTTATTAAAAGTTCATAATAATTTACATGTTGATAAGTCAAAGCCAAAAAGCAAACTAAACAGCTGACACTACTTTGTGAATACTGTATGACCTATACTTGACAGTCTCATGCGAGGCTTATAAATGTAGGATAAATTTATAATCAGTGAAAAAAAACAACTTTTTATTAATAATTACTTTTAGAAAGCATTTTTACCCGGCACTAACTTAAGACTGATGGCTTTTGCCCATAAATATCAGAGGTCTTTGCACTAACTAATACTGTGTATAGCAAATCAGGCATCAGGATGTGCGTTATCAGGCACACATGCTGAACACTTGCAATGGCAGCTGCCCAGCGTACACTTCTGATGACGGAGCTGTAGCCATTTCACGACCTGTTGCGCAGGATAGCCCCACCTGTGCACCAAGGTATCCACAGCAGCCATCCCGAAGTTGTGTAGATGAAGATATTCCCGTGGCACCACGTCTGCAAAGAAACAATGAACACAAACATCAGTTAAAGCCCCTTTCACAATTGCCTTGTTAGTGGCCACTTGGCGACCACGTTCGCATACGTTGCACAAGCAATCACATCACTTGCACGACCGGTCTTCTTTGTTGTAAGAAGATTTGTAATCGCAAGTGAACTTTGAATAATGTTTGATAGAGGTTCATTTATCCTGGATTTAATAGACATACATATTTATTTATTTTTAAACAGGATAATAGTTCAATTAAATCCATTGAGCTTTCAACAGGAACTCCTGTCTGATCACAATGACGTCATGAGTCGTCACTGTACGCGCGGGAAAGTCTCCAGCTGCGTGCCCCCCCCCCCCCTCGTGGGTCAGCATGTTGGCCGATATGTCCGGTAGTCTGTCTCCCCCCATCCCTGTTCAGGGATTGCTTCAGTTTTCTGATCTGAATGGGTTCCTTGACCCCTCTTTCAAAATACTTGGGTTCAACACACAGAATCTTGGTCTCATCCATCCCTCTCATCTCATCCCACGAGGGGGGGGGGGCACGCAGCTGGGGATTTTCCCGCACGTACAGTGATGACTCGTAACGCCATTGTGATCAAACAGGAGTTCCTGTTGATAGCTCAATGGATTTATTTGAACTATTATCCTGTTTAAAAAAATAAATAAATATGTATGTATGTCTAACTTTGAATATGTTCAAAATTCAGTTTTGGGTCATAGACTGGCGCAGCTATTGATTTTTCAAGTGAAAAATCGCACGTGTGTTGCACAACGTTGTATCAACTCGTATAATTTCTTGCGAGTGGTGCAGAACGTTTTACGGTGCCTTGCTGACTCGCGATAATATTTGACGATAATTTCAAGTGTTGCACAGCCATTGTGCGTCATCCGTCTGTTGTTGAACCCACACTTTGTGCACCTGAATTTTGGGACAGTGACGGCAGACGTGATACATGCTTGACAAAGCACCATCCTTGCGATCATTTCTGCGACAGTCTCTTGAATATACTTGGTCGTACAACATTTTGGCCACATTTATTTGCGATCACTTGTGTAAAGGGCTTAAGGACTTAAGGAATCAAACATTAATATTAATGACGATAAGAAGAAATTTGCCACTGAAGCAGTACAACTGTACAAGAAAACTTAAAATATCTCCTTTTTTTTCTGTACAAAAAGCCGCTGTAGCCCATTTTACACGAGGACATAGTTTATGCATGATTAACATATGTGTAACAGTTCTATAATTGTGCTATAGACAGGTAGATATTGGATATCAGCTTTTGTTTACTCATCTTTCATTCCCATTACTTACCTGCTCTTGGGAGTGGATTTAGTCTGGCATCCATCATGGTGCCTTCAGCACATGCTGTACGCCTCCAGGAAGGTCTGGCTTTGTTGGCCCGTTGCTGCTGTGATGGGGCACGGCTTGTGTCAGGCCGGCTGGTATATGGCCTACTAGGGCCAGCAAATCGAGATTGAATCCTCTTGGGCGTACTTAATTGTAAGGCAGATTTCATCTGTCCCAACTCGACCTTTCTGGGTTGATTCTGCCTCGAAGCTCCAGCTAACTGGTCCTCTGGGACGTCACTACAATCACACGGTTTGATAGCAGTTCATGCTTAACTATATTTGATCCAGATAAGGAATGTAATGTTAAAATATAATATCAATATATAGTCTTCGAGACTATCATGTGTTAAATGTTCACCGGCATGCTGGTATTATACATATATATAGAAACAATACATAAATTCAAATTCTCAAATAGAATATTTTACACGTAAAATTAAAACAAAATATGTTAAATGAATGGCTAATCAAATCAATATTGAATGTTTATCAGCTCTGTATATTTGATAGATGTTGAAGAACTTAGCAAATTTATTATGAGCTTTTCAATTAACTCTTTGACAGTCGCCATATTTTGAACGTGTGACGTACATTCACATCACAAAAAGTCATTGATTTTCAGATTTTGTTGTCGTAGATACTGCGAGTTCTGCAGGTTTACTGAAGAGCCTAAATATTATCATACTTATCCAGGACATGTGGAATGCGATGCAGATTCTTATTTTCACACTTAGAGCTCATAATATTTTGCATTTTGTAAGACATGTCTGTCGACGCCATTGCATGTTTTATCTCTCGATTCAAAACATTGTCATTTGACAGCCCGAGGTGATCCGATGTTATTGTATGAATGGAAGGTGTTTTGTGACGTATAACCTACCATTCTCCTCAGAATGGCATACTACAAAATGTGAAATTGTTAATATTAATATCGGACGTACATTTCATTCACAAAATAAAAGATTACAGTCCTGTTGCTTTTTGCTTGCTGCCAAATCTCCCGCTATTGCGAATAATAGACCACTTGGACAGAGGCTGTATCAGCCTGGTGGAAATGGCCATTTCAAACACACAAAATATAGTGAAGGAATAAATTATTTTTGTGACGTAGCTGGTTCCCCATCATGCACGTAATGCTACCACGAATAATAGAGATGTTTAAACAAATAGATAGGAAAATGGACGTCAAGGTTCACCACATGCGAGATGTTTACAAATAGATACACCAAAGCCGATGGGGGTTTGGGGTGTTTCCGACGAAAAATAATTAGATTTAGTGGCCAAAGTTGAGTACCGAAAACTGGTGTTTCATATCTAAGGATGTCTTCTCTGAAAATAATATATTATTTTGCTATAAAAAAAAGTGGTTTATATCAAAATAATGTGCTGACTATTGAATGGAGTAGGCGATTTTGAGTCACCACGTAGTGGTCTTGTACGATGCATGTTGCAGACGGTTTGGTAGGTACGACCGTTTAAAGAACGTATGTTTTATGCTGATTTTAAGGCATGCATTAAGGCATAAATGCCTTTCCGACCGTCCAAGAGTTAAGTATATTACTCTGCTTGAAAGTTAAAAAAATGTATCTTCATTACCACTTACAGGTTCACTTAAATAATTTTGGCATAAGTTGAAACATAATTAGGATTTGAAAACATATACAGTCGGACCCGGTTAAGTCGAATTTGAAGGGAGTCTAGTAATGACCTCGAGTTATCAGAACCTCGAGTTATCAGAAACATGTCTTCAACAACCCAATGAGCGATAAAGCAAGAAATATGTGTTGTGGTCGCTATGGTACTCGTACTACGTGTGATGTGGTTTTCATAACAGTATTCCGACCTTCTGACCTTGTCCGTAAACAAACATGGCCGCATACACAAAGAAACATGCTTTCTACTACGGTTTCATTGGTTAATATAAGAATATTACACTTGTACTTGTACCTTTGTCTTGACTGGTCATTGTTACACAAGTACTAATTCAAAGCTATTAACGCTAGCTGTTTCTCCCTCCCGCCTCTGACAAAGGCTCTGTCAACAAACATGGTTTTATCACTTCAGTGTTAGCACTATGGTTAGAAGTTTACTACGCCTTTGTCTTCACTGGTCATTATTATGCAAGTACTAATTTCAAAGCTGTTGACCACTAGTGAGTATCAAAGAATTAATCAGAGAAGTTGACCACCCGTTCACAGGCAAATCATAGTAAGGCAGCGTTCTTTGATCTATTGTTTGGTCGGCATGTGCGCCGGTTAACGTGTAAGCTACGAATATTTTGACGCTAAATTCTCATTTGATCAAGATAAGTGGGTTAATGCCTCGAAGGGAAGTGAGATTTGGCTCGAATAACACGGGTTTCTCGAGTTAAAAGGGTCGAAATAAGCGGGTTATTTTTAGTAGCAATCAATAGTAAGTTTGAAGGGAAATTAAAATGTGTTCTACTTAGGCGGGTGGTCGACTTATGCGAGCTCGAGTAAAACGGATCCGACTGTAGTACAATCTTTCAGTGCTTTTTCTTGATGCATAACAATTGACCTACCACAAAATGTCCTTCACTATAGTTCGCCTTAATCCTTTTCTTTCGTCTTTTGGAATTGTTCCTTGGAAATGCCATATCCAACCAACTTGTTCTTGGTTTGTTTTTTGTGTATTTTCCCCACCACCTGGTATAAAAAATTTCACAAGAATTCTTCCTCGCGTCAATTCTGATTCTTCTTGATTTTCATATGTGGTTAAAAGCATACAATCTTCAGAACATCTATACACCCCGTTGTTTTTTTTATTTTCTTCTTCATCCAGGTCATAGACTGAGCTCTTAAGCCCAGCAATAATCTTTTGTGCATTATCTGGGTCTATGTGTTTTTCTATAAACGAGGGTTTTACGTCTATTGCTGTCATCTTAGGAGCCCATCTAAAAAAAAATTGTATGCTACATTAAGTTGTGTTGGTGTGGATGGTTTTAGAGGTGAGACTGATTGTCAATGTAAAACATTATACAAATGCGGATACAGTTTGATGAAGTTTTATAACAATGCTTTAAGCAAAAAACTAAGATAACTAGGGTATGAACCAATCACAATTGAAACAAATATGTGGCGCTTGTAAGAAATAGTGTACATTTCCTATATTTTTAATTGAATATTCAGTTCCATGTTTTCAGCTGTTGTTGTTTTTTATTACTAATTCTGTGTGTTTGGAGACAATAAAATTTTGTTTAATTTAGTTTATTCCGACGTTTCGACACGTAAGTGTCCTCTTCAGGGATTATCTTTTAATTAACAATTTATAAAAACGTAAAGATCAAGAAATAGCCTAAAACAATGACTAAACATTAAAAATACAATATTAGGAATAATTTTATATAATATTTAATATATGATTGTACAGTGATTAAATTATACCTTACCTTTGACAAATAGATACAATGTATATATATTTCAATTCTACTCTCACTGTTCTGCCAAGCAATTCACAAGCAAAACTTGGGGAAAATATATACAGTTATGTATATATATTTATTATTAGTAACTAAATGTTATCAGACAACCCTTTTAGCAATCTTAGAACCAATTAATGTGCATTTTATTCTTAATATTGTATTTTTAATGTTTAGTCATTGTTTTAGGCTATTTCTTGATCTTTACGATTTTATAAATTGTTAATAAAAAATATTCCCTGAAGAGGACACTTACGTGTCGAAACGTCGGAATAAACTAAATTAAACAAAATTTTACTGTCTCCAAACACACAGAATAAGTAGTAAAAAACAACAACAATGAGACCATCTGTGTCGTCTGAAATTAAGCAAATTGCAAATGTTTTCAGTTATAATAGAAAATGTAATTGCATCAACTTATTGAAAACTATTACACTAATATTATCTGAAATTAATCCCTTCATGCCAAAGAAATTTACCTTTTGTTACATTACCTTTTAGTTGAGTCATTATTGTCAGGTAGTCCATGTTGGACTTGACGTGACGTAAGCCTGGCCAAGATTTCTTCGTTATCATTAGGGTTATGACTGATGTTATCATAATTAGCATGGTCAAGAGATGGAATAGTATGATCAAGAGTTGAAGTTGGTGGTGGTTGATTTGCCATGTTTCTACAAAAAAGTTAAAATGTAAATCATTTTCTGTGCTTATTTACAGTCACAATTCACTGTTAATGTACACTAGTGACATTACATTCAAACTACATGTACCGGTAACATATTATAAGACTATCCTGTTTGATACTGGTTTCATCAATCTAATATGAATGTTGTTTTACGTCGCTTCAGCAGCTGAAGCGAAAACCTTGTGTTTCATTCGTTTGTAACTATGTATGTATGTATGTATGTATGTATGTATGTATGTATGTATGTATGTATGTATGTATGTATGTATGTATGTATGTATGTATGTATGTATGTATGTATGTATGTATGTATGTATGTATGTATGTATGTATGTATGTATGTATGACAAGCTAGAGCTTTTATGTATGTATGTATATTTCGTTCAAACTTTACACAACTATTTGGTATGACGCGACACTGAAGTGATAGGTTTTTGGGCACTTTGCCATTTAAAATGTGCTTTCCATAATGCCATTTTCGGTCCATTTTCAATATGTTCTGCAATAGTTTTGTTGATGCTAGTGAGAAAGCATTCAAACTTTATACAATGTTTACACTTACACTTACACTTACACTAACATTAACTGTATTCAATTTTGGTACTTTGCCAATTAGAGTTTACCTTTCTATTTTTCCACTATAGTTTCAATACTGTTTGAAATATAACCATCAAATTGGCATAGTGGTTATATTGAAATAAAAGTGCTCTAGGAGCACTAGTGTGTGGACGGTTCGAGAAAATTGAGACCGGTTAATCTGCTCTATGTAACCGAACCGTAACCGATTAACAGCCGATTATCGCTCATCCAAGTTTTTCATGTTATTTTCAGATAAGCGAAACGATACTGCGACTGGATATATTGATTGGACACCCTGTATCAATTACCGTTTGAAAAAAAAATCGCGGTTTATGCATTTCGTCTTTTACAATAAGCAGCAAGGCAATTTGAACTGGCAAAAATGTTAAATCACGCAAAATTAATGAAATATATGGATATATATAGCTTGGACGAGAAAGTAATCATCAAAATCAATAACCAGTTTGTCAATGTAGGGACCGGTTATGCTTCGAAAATCGACTGTCGCCGGTTATCCGGTTAGCAGTCCACATACTAGAGAACACAGTGTTACCATATTAATGTCAACTCATGGGCAATAGATATTTACTTTAGCCATGTTTAGAAAACACATGCAATCCAATGCCAATAACATAGATGTAGGATGGTCACGCATCCATTAAGACTTTTTTGTGCTAAATGATTGCAAAGTAAACATCTTTATTGCCCATGGGTTAATGTTACTCTAGCGATGCTATGCTCTCTGAGCACTTTTGATATATTTTTTTTTGTTAAATGTGTGTTCAAATCACCTAAAATATCGCCCACAGCAAGTAGTTTCCAAGTGGCTATGAATAAAACACGTATCAAGCAAACAAACTTTTTTTATCTGTTATGCTGCACTCGGCTGAAACTATAAACAATTTTTTGAATGGTATTATGTGATAAAAAGTTGTTTACTTTAAGATCTATAAGATCTTTAAGATTAAAAATCTATCGGTATCACATAACTACTTCCTTTTTTGTTAGTGCGCATGCGCGGTTTGAGGGTTCAGGCGACTTAAATGATCACTTCGCTGTAGTGTAAATCTAGATTAAATTGTATATAGTTGCAACTTTTTTTCTCTTTGTTTTGAGTCAGGCTGTGTGTTTCACATGTGAAGTACAAGTACAAGCACAAGTACTTCAGCTTATAGTTAGTATCAAGCCATCAGACAAATTTACTTTTATCATCAAATTTAGTTTAGAAACTAATATAAATAAAACATAGTTTCAGTACAAAATATGAATATTATATTGTATTGATAGTGATTCTCACAAGACCCGTGGCCTGTATGTAAATGTGCTCATTTACTGTCACATTTCACTGTTATCATGCACTAGCAACTTTACATTCAAACCAGGACCTTAGCATTCTTATCACACCATATCTTTCACAACTCTCGAGAGCATACATCATATCACATGCTCAGATGTGCTTATCACTCATATTAGCATTCACTAACTTAACCTGCACCTATAAATATGTGGGTACCATAGAGCGGTGTTAAACCTGTTAGAGATAAGTTTGATCAAAACTAGAGATGTCAATTTTCACAAATATCAATATATTCGAAGCTTTGGCCGTTTTGAGGGCCGAAGCTTCAAAGCTTCGGCCATAAAGGGGGCGGAGCATAATGTTAAACTTCATTAACACTAGTCACCATTTTACAGAGTGCGCTATCATAAGAAAAACAATGAAACAGTAATAGAGATCGTATCATTCATTTGTTCGACAAGTTTATAACAGTAGCAAACTACAACTCACGTCTTTTAGCAAGCATATTTCTACCAACGAAAGATATAGCTGAAGACAGGGTTTACAACCCTAAGCTTCCATTTGACTATATCAAGTGGCCCTGGCAGCTCGCAACCCCAAGGTTGTGAGACCAGAATGATACCATCATACCAAGCAGCGAGCTGTTAAAAGGTTACATGGCTGAACCGTTGTCACTATAACCCCCAGCTTACATGGTCTGTTATCATCTCAACCCAGAGGTCGTGGGTTCGAATCCCACATGAGGACGAAATTTTGGGAAGGTCTTATCAGCATTTTTAGTTCTGTTGAATGATATATATGTCTTTCCCAGTGTTTGCGGATACATTTTCAAACTTCTCTCTCTCTCTCTGGGAAACACATATATATCATTCAACATAACACCCAGAAACTAGCGTAAACTTTCTTCATCACATAAATTTTTTTAGACTCATCTGGATCTTTCAGAGGTCTGCCGTAAGCCATGAAACATCTGACGTAATGAGAATTTATTATCATTACCAAGCATTTTTAAACACAGCTCATAGGAAATTTACTCATGGCACTATAATAATGTGGTGAAGTTATTGATAAATATTACAATTTGATATGTGCAAACAAGATGGACACATTACATGATGGTGACATGTAACAATTCGTTTAACGACCATTCATTTTGTAACCGTCTGTTTGCCAAAACCTACCCTATGTCAGTTAATTGACTGCCTCTACTCAAACGTGGAAGGTCAGTTTCTATTGCTTTCGAATGGATTATCAAAATGCCAATTATGTGCAAACTATCACAGTGTGGGAAACTTCTCCAAAATATTCTATTCTCACTTTTCTGTCAAGCAAGCTCCTGCCACTGTATTGACATAGCTGAAGAGACATCTTCCATTTTTACTATATCAAGTGGCCCTGGCGGGACTCAAACTCACGACCCCAAGGTTGTGAGACGAGAATGATACCATCATCCCAAGCAGCAGCAGCGGGCTGTTAAAAGGTTACTCGGACGAACCGATGTCTCTGTAACCCCCAGCTTTTTTTTACCCCAAGGTTGTGAGACCAGAATGATACCATCATCCCAAGCAGCGGGTTGTTAAAAGGTTACTCGGACGAACCAATGTCTCTGTAACCCCCAGCTTACATACTTGGTCAATTATCATCTCAACCCAGAGGTCCGGGGTTCGAATCCCACCTGAGGACGGAAATTTTTGGGGAGGTCTAATGTTTCAGCCGTGTTAAGGTCTGTGCTTATATGAATAATTGTATATATTTTTTCCCAAGTCTTGCTTGTGAATTCAATTCTATTCTCACTTTTCTGTCAAGCAAGCTCCTGCCACTGTATTGACATAGCTGAAGAGACATCTTCCATTTTTACTACATCAAGTGGCCCTGACGGGACTCAAACTCACGATAGTGAGAATAGAATTGAATTCACAAGCAAGACTTGGGAAAAAATATATACAATTATTCTCCAAAATAGGTACTATACACCAAGGCTGGCAGGTTGAAAAACTTACAGGCCCTAGTAAAATCTTACCAGCCCTAATCTAGGGGGTCTGGGGGCATTCCACCTCAGAAATTTTTTGATGTATATTTAAAAAAGGAGCCATTTGACGGACATTGAGATTATATTTGATATTATGACAAAAGTGTGACAAAAGTACATAAAAGTCTATGGTTACAACTAGATATAGGACTGCTAATGAGCTTTAGTAGCGTTAGTTCAAACTTTGTTTTTAATCTTTATAACTATGAAATAAATGAAAAAATGATTTTGAACTAGATTTTTGTTTTTTGGTGGAAATCGTATTGAATTACACGTCAGGCCCGAAAATTTGGCAGTTCTTTAATTTTACAACATTTAATCTTTATCATCACTAAGAGTTAAATATAGTAATGTCGTTGTGATATATGTATTTTATTCTGCATTTGTTCATGGCCAATTCTAACTTTATGGGAGAATTTAAGTCCATGTTGAAATACAATGAACGCTAGATTTTCACTCGTAATAAAGCAACGTACTGCGTTTTACCCGGAAATCAGAGTAACCAGCAGGATAAAGTTCTTCCACATAAAAAAATCAAAATATATTGTTACCTGCACCAGCCGGTTGCACCTAAAAGGTTCTATTATTCAAAGTATTGATGCTGATTCTTATTATCACACTTTGAGACGATAATATTCTACATATTTTAAGAAATCTATCGAAACTCCCCAGATCAAGATAGCAATAATGCTCTTTATTATCGCCCTGCTGCTAACATATCGTATCGAAAGCGCTGTTACTAATCTGCAACAATGATGCGCGCTTGACTAAGGCTGATTCTTTGAAAAGGCTAATGGCTTTGTATGATTCTTTGAAAACAAAATTAGCATAAATTATGATAATGAGCATTTTTTAATGTTGTTGAAATATATTTAATGTATATTTTTTGTTTTTTTAAATGTTTATTGATAATAATTCTATTGACATTAAATGTAATGCGAAGAAATCAATAAACTGTATTGAATTGAATTGAATTGAATTGACACATTTCGGTGTGTCATAAAGGCTAATGATTGATTCCATGCGTAATACGTCATCAAAGCGGTTTCCGATGACGAAATATACTACTCTATGGCGGAAGTTACTAATTCTGGTAAATTTTTCTTAAATTTTTCCTTCATTACATCGTTATTTATACGTGATAGTGTGTAATCGTGACGAAAAAAAATTATTTGTGCGATTATGAGGCAATAGGTTTGTTTCACAAAGCTGATTTCCTCGCGGTATGGTCGGTGTTGACAAATTAAACTAATACACACATTGCGCATTCGTGACCTCCGTTTGGAGGTCAGGTCAATCGAGCCAAGATCCCGATTTGATGGTTTTGTAACTAATAATGCAGATTTTAAAGATTTGCCGTTAGTGATAACAAGAATATACATTAGTAGCCGATGTAGAATAGGTAAACTGTTACGTTTTCAATATGACTTTATTAAATAATTTGACTTTATAATTTTAAAACCATGCATATCGTGAAATTCTCCATTTATCGCTCACTTTGTTTACATGAGAGAAAATTGCCAGAGCACTGCAACAAATTGAAATTCTTACATATCATCTCTATATGTAATGATTCACTGGAGTGACTATTGTGTGTATTTATAATCATTTCTGACAAAATAGGAAATTACATTACTTTCAACTGTCATCAATTATAGAACTGTCATTTACAGATCTGCCCTTATGATGGTCAT
The DNA here is from genome assembly GCA_019095985.1 of Streblospio benedicti. Classification (NCBI taxonomy): domain Eukaryota; kingdom Metazoa; phylum Annelida; class Polychaeta; order Spionida; family Spionidae; genus Streblospio; species Streblospio benedicti. The sequence continues at coordinate 14,101,575 of CM032661.1, read as the reverse complement.
GGTGGCTACCAGTGATAAAACATCTACGTGCAGGAGTCCTTTTCAAATCTGATAAATCATCTCAAAGGCAAAGGTGATATGAAGTAAACCCAGTCCTATTCGATTTGAATATATTCTGAAGGCTATTTCAAGGTTCCAGATATTTCTTTAAAATTTTATATACTGTCCTAATGAATACAGGCTGATTGATCTGTAGCATGATTGTTCAGACTGATTGATCTGTGTAATCTAGTAACAACAAGTATGTGGAGTACTAAAAATTGAAATCTGACATTTTACATCTGCTCTTTTGTACTTTGACTTTTAATAGTTTTTTATGCCTTTGCAGTGCACATGGTTCCCACTCCTTCACAGATTCGGGAATTGTAAGGGAATTTCGAAAAAGCCCTCACGGGACCGGGAAAAGTCAGTGAAATACGATAATTGATGAAAACTCCGTGATAACAAGAGTTTTGTGTGCAGAATACATGTCGAGTCGTTTTTATCGCCACATTAAGTCTATATCGTCAATAAAGTTTTATTGGATGTTGCATTTGAATGATATAGGCTAAAATCTAAAGCACATGTCTCTTGTTTACAGGCGCTTATCGCCGATTGGGCAAGCTGCACTGCCTCATTTAATTTTAGCCAATGAGAGCGCAAGCAGCTATTTGCTGCAAATTGCAATGGTTGTCAGGTGAAAAGTCATGGCAAAGTTCAATAATTTTGTAAATAATTGATTTTCATGGATATAATATGCTAACAACACAAATTCACACACCGGATGCTACATAAACCAATTGTTTGACGATCTACTGAAAGATAGTTCAACCGGTACTGTGTATGTTCCGATATTTCATGTCGAAGTGTGCAAACTCATTCACGTCGATATTGTTGATGTTTTTCACCTCGGAACATATGAAATTAAAAGTTGGGAGACTGCTACATATTAGATACCCTCAAATGTAAGTCTTGCCATATTTTTTTAATAGCCACAAGCAATAATATTATCGTACGATGACAGGACGTGATAAAACTAGACTTCTTAAAATGACAGCTCCGTGCAGTCATTTCGAATCGAGGGACTGACCAGCTTGAAGTTTAAAAAATATTATAGGCATATTAGACCATAATTTCGTTACCATTTGCTGAAAATAAGAATGCCAATTCCATTCTGAACACATGTGTAAAATTTTATAAAGAAATGACTATTTACGGAGGGTCTAGAAAAGTTATTGTCTTCAACCTAAAACTGTCAACTCGGATTATTTGTGGGCGTGAAATCGGCGGTAGACTATGAGTTAAAGCAGGTATAAAGAAGTGTCACTCTTTTGTTTTGACTACTATTAAATAAACACCAGAAAGTCGTACACAGTGTTAGCGTGGGACCAAGTGAATAGGGAATTGGACTCGTGACCAGCAGGCCATGGGTCCGATTCCTACATTTGGAAGGAATGAAGGTAATTTTTCACAAGCTATGGAATCTCACACACTCACGAACCACTTGGATTACTGCATCATTAAATGGACATACATAAGGAATGTAGGAATGACACTTTTTTTGCCTAATCTACATTAGTTCCTGTGATTAGAACTGATTATAATACATTATGACATCACACATTACAAATAGATGAATGATAAATATTAACACAGCACTGGGGAATCTGGTCAGGGAAAAGGTCAGTGAAAAGTCAGGGAATTTTGTCATCTGGGGAAAGTGGGAACCATGAGTGCATTTTCGGCTCCATGTCTACAGTGAACTGTGAGGAGTTGGCCAATCAGCCAGACATAGTTGGATTCCTGGTGAACGGAGACTCGCCCAAGCTAGACTTCAACCAAAACCTTACAGCCAAGAGAATTCTTCCATCTTGGTCCCCTTGTATTCATATTGTGTGAACGTCTTGCATTTGCAATGTGTTTATATTTACGACCGGAGACCATGGAATAAAAGTGACTGTTCAATATCCTTGTGAATTTAAGCTTTAATATTGTTTTTGATTATATGCAATAATTTTATCTATTATTTTAATTAGATAATTTAAGCTTTAATATTGTTTTTGATTATATGCAATAATTTTATCTATTATTTTAATTAGATAATTTTAAAGTTATGTCATCTAGTGTACATAAAGTTAAATAAATTATTGACATGTAAATTGGTTAATTAGTTTATCTTACTTTTATGTATCTTGTTAACAGAAATTAATAATTTTAACGATACAAATTCTCAAAGAGTAAAAATTCATACAAATACTAAAATACGACATGAAGAAATTAATTCAAAGAACACACTTAACCAAACAGGCCCAGGGCAATTTTGTAAATGGAAGATTTACTGTGTCCAGTATAAAATTATGGATTTCTTTGTCTAGAAATTTGGTTATGGCTGATTAAGTTTCTTAATTTCACCTTATAGAAAATGTCCTCCACATATAATTCTAAGAAATTGACTGATTGCGGGAATAAACGTTCGTTGCTAAATTTCGAGGGGGTAGACCTCTATCTAGTTATTGAGACATTTTGTATTTTCTTATTTATTAGTGGCACTATATTACGTGGGCCTTTCACCATACTGTTGACATGAACTCAAATATTTTGAAACAGTATGTAAGGCCCATGCATCATGGCCAGTAAGGTGTAATACAGTTGACATTCCACATTTACATTTATGAAAGAGGGTTTATATTTTGAAACATAGGATTTTGCAGTTTCAAAACATTGAATAGAATCCATTAGCTGTCGGCCTCACCCTGGACTCTATTTCCCTTACCTCGGAAATTCAAGGAAATGTGTATGAAATAGTGGGAAAAAAATGTATACAAATTAATACATACAATAGACTAATGATACATTGCATGCTATCATGGCCAATATGACATACTTACCTTTGAAACAGTCCATATTTACATTTATGAAAATGGCTATATTTTTCTAAAAACTGTAAATGGATGCGCCATACTGTATGTTATTTTATTGGACGTATGACGTACGTTCCTGGCTACAGATGTATGATGTTCCTGGCGCAACTCAATAACGTATGACGTTATCACACCAGGGGGTAGACAAAAAGGCAGGGATAAAATGTCCGCATTTTGAAATGTAATTGCAATTTACGTAAAGGTGGGTCCATTTGTGAATTTTTAGACTTGATGAAAACCACCCTTGGACTATGTACAATGATTTGCCCACTTTTCATGGTGATAGGATGTATGGCTTAGGAGTCCATAAAGACCATACATACATACAAACAAACAGACATTGCTTTTTATATATATAGAAGATGGACTAATTTTTTAACTTGGAATCAATTTAAAACAACTTCAAATACTGCATAACCCTAACAATATACAAACTTTGAGCTATGCATGAATTTCTAAAATCCCAATGCATGCTTTTAAGCATATAGTTTTGCTAAATATGTTCAATGTTAACAATGTTTTCCGTCAATGGGAGCAGAACATTAGCCATAAAAAAGCACCCAAAATTGTGAAAAGGGTTCATAGAAGTACCATTTACTATACAGTAGAACCTGAATCCGTTATATGTAGACACCTTCAACAGAAGTGGAAAGTGTTATACAAGACCAGTGTCCTCAGACTCCTTATAAAGAGAAATACACTTCATAAATGATCTGTCTGGAAAGTTAGAAGTGAAAAGTGTCCACATAAGACAGGTGTTTATAAATGATCTGTCGGGAAAGTTAGAAGTGAAAGGTATCCATACAAGACAAGTGCACTCGATAAATAGGAGGTGTCCCCAATGACAGGTTTCACTGTGGTTTGGCGACTAATGGGCTGCGTTGTTTGTTTGCAGCGTAATGAGCGCGGGGAGACGCCGCTGCACGTGGCCTGTATCCACGGCAACCTGGCACGCGTCCAGCTGCTGGTAGAGAAGGTGAGCTGAACGTGACACTTAGATACGCACGACTCAACATGAGTTTTTACATTGTTTATTGAAATAGATATGTCTAAATGTGATTAAGATAATAGTTAAATGCGATGTAGAAGCTTTCTAAAAAAAATGAAAAAAATAATTAAGAAAGAGCAACATTTGC
>CM032661.1:13975660-14097439 GCA_019095985.1 Streblospio benedicti | reverse complement strand
CTTGAGATCAGTCCCCAGGGTAGTCTTAATAGAGAGGTTTTAATACATTTGCTTAGCAGCACTTCTACGAAATGATGAAGAGCTAAATTTAAGTTTTATTTATTTGAAAAGCATAACTTGTCTCTTGCAAGGTGAACTCAAACTTGAAGATAATAAATACGCAGATATGATTTATCCTATATCAGTGTGATTAAAAATGTGAAGTAACGTGAAGGGAACAGGGCATTTGGCTGAGTTATCCATTAGTTCGAGTTATTAGAGCTGCAAATACACAAGCACTACTGTTATGTATATTGTTGGACCACCGTTTCAGTGCCCTACAAGAACCTGGTGCGTGCGCTGGAGCAGTGCGAGGGTCACGGTGCGCTGACCCTCTCCGGCCTGGCGCTCCGCGGACCCCAGTTCCTGCCCGTGGCCCGCGCCCTGCAGTGCCAGACAGCGCTCACACACCTACAGCTCGACGGTAAGTCAGGCAGGCAGGCGGCCAGTCAAACAGTCACTCACAGCGCTTACCCTCGATAGTTACTCAATCGCTCACAATCACTGTACAAAATTCCATAAAGTATTTGTTTGGGCATTGTTACGTGAATCCTACATGCTGTATACATTGTAGTTCCTGCATTATGCTCCACAAAATTGCATGATTATCAGCATAGCTGTGCGGCTTACCTTCTCGTCTGTTTCAATGTTCTCCCTCCTTATGTAGCCTCTGGATGCAATGTCCCTCTAAGACCCTCTATAGACTTCCCAATGTAGTCCTATCAACGCACCATAATCTGCGTATATTCAAAATGTCACCTTTTGCTGCTGAACCAAAACAATATACGCATATAATCAATGCAGTCAGTAAAATAAAAGAATACTTGGTGTTAATAATGTACTTAAGTGTGAGGTCAAGTGTTTTGAATATATTAAGATTCCAACAAGTCTCCAATATCTTGTTACTGTTAATCTCATCGTTAAGTTTATTTATTGTCTGTTTATAGGTAACTGTCTCCATGATGACAGCATAAACAGCCTGCCTTTCTCCACACTGCCCAACCTCAGTCGACTGAGCCTCAGCTGCAACCAGTTGACTCATGCTGCTGTCAAATATCTGGCCGAAGTTGTCACCAGCGGGTCTGAAGAGAAACCTCTACAGGTACTGCATTATAGATATTGTATAATTTGTTTGCCGTTAAAGTATGCAATACGACCTATATCATCAACACAAACGGCTATTTCCCAGGTTGATTCAAATGTTAAATGTCTCCTGTTATCTTCAAACTCAACTTGTGGAATGTTCTGCTGCGAAGCTATGGTTCTTATAGTTTAACATGTTATATGCGATAAGCTGTGATTGTATTCTTGCATTTTCTTGATAATTGACCATTCTTTTTTCACCTGCTATTTAGTGGATCTGGTAAACAATAATGGCCTCCATTGTCGTTTATCCATCTTGGTATGTATTGTGGCTGAAACAAGGTGGTCAGTGCTGACACAGTTGGCCGGTATTGGACAGTGTCTATGGAACTGGTCTTAAATGGAAAAGATAAACAAACTGACAAATTTTCGGACCTGAACTGTAATTCAATACGATTTCCACTCCAAAACAAAAATTTCAAAAATACATTCCAATAGAAACACATAAAAACTTACCTTGAAGCAACCCCTCTCCCCCTCACTCCCCCCCCCTAAAACAAACATTTAGCCACGAACAAAGTTCATTGCTAAATAATAAACAGTACCACATGCTTAAACGAGAAAATATCCAAGTACAGCAGCGGTACTGCTGCTCTGAAAATAGATTGCTGTTCTAAAAATAGAAGCCATGTACTTTTAGTTGATGACGTCAATTTTGCACAACATTTAGCAAAATTTGGATCATAGAGAAGCTTTTAGAATAGGCCATGAATTCATGTCAGACCATTTAAAGGCCTTGTGATATGCTAGGGGACAGAGGAAAGGATGGGGGAGGGAGGAGCATTTAATATCTTCCGGATCTCATCTGTTTCAACCCGAGCAGCGCCAGGTAGACAGATAGTTATATATAAAGTGAATCTCTCTTTTAAAGCACATCTGTCTTACAGATGGATACTTTTCACTTCACCCAAAGGTGTCCACCGGTTCTACTGTTCATTGATATCTGACTGGAGATCCTGCTTCCCCGCACAAAGCATTTTGATCCTTGTCTTGTTGCAGTTGCTGGAGACCTTGGACCTGAGCCACAACCGGCTGGGTGATCTGTCCAGCCTGCCGCTGTCCACGCTCCTCAAACACCTGCCCAGTCTGGCCACAGTCAGCCTGCGCGACTGTCGCATCTCAGCCAAGTTCTTTCAGCAGCATCGCATCGCTTTGAAAGAAGCAATGGAAGGTACACGCCGTATTTCTGGCTGCTTTAACCCTTTTGTGGCTCATGTAGTAAATGTACCATTGCAGTCTAGAATAAAGCATAGCTAAAACAAGCTAAAATTGAACACAATGGATTGACGTCAATCTTGTCAAAAAGGAGCTTATTTCAGGCTTTATTGTGCACTGGAATGGTAGGCATCAATGACTGATTAGTCAATGTTGGATTAAAACTTTTTTGGGGGGAAAAGTGTGATGAGTGGAACAAATTTTTAAAAATTATGATTTATCTTGTCTTTAGCATCTGTTTTCTTGATTACAAAAAGAAAAAACTACTCACGAAAGTTTTTAGGGTTACACAGTATGTTCCATTTGTTTTAAGATGATTGTAATACATGGATAAGTAGTGCTGAACTTATCTTCTTTCTTGTAGCTGCAAGCCTCCAGCATATAGACTTATCATTAAACCCTGGACTTGAAAGTTTAGGCGTGGAATTGTTACTGAAAACTGTGAAAATCGATAGCCTTGTGTCACTGAATCTGTCTGGTGTGCAGTCTACTTACATCGGCAATAGCTTACCAAGACACATGAACAACTACTTATCTCAGGTAACTCAATTTCAAATTCTTTATAGCTGAGCAATGCAATACTTCAGAGTTCTCAAATGTTTAGAATGACATTATTATATAATTCATGTTCTTGTTTTGTTTATTGTCAATAATCATAAAATTACCGTTTTATGTTTTCGTTTTTCCTCATTGTTATTGAATTTACACTTTTTACGATTCTCAAAATAATATGTAGGTCATAGAAAAGGTATCTGACATATTCACATCATAATTTTTCCTTTGTTAATCCATCAGATGACTTTTCATTTTGTATAGGCGACCTGTTGTTTGGAGACAGCCATCCTTGATCACTGTCACTTCTGTGCAGAGGCTATCGATGAAATTTGCTTGTGAGTGCAAAATTTCATAAAAATTTCTTTTGTTTGAACTTCAAACAGTATATAACAATCAGCGATTTCAAATCACCTACTTTTTAAATTTTTGATAATTATTTTGTTCTAAATATTTAAATGCTCTACTGAGTGTTTGGGTTATACATTTTCTATCATAGAACGATATGTTTATTTTTGTAGATGTGTATCATCCCCATCGCTCAAAGTTCTATCCTTAAATAGCAATCCAAAGCTAGACAATGGAGCTATAGTGTCTATACTAGAAGCAGCATCTGCATCTTCAACTTCTCAGCTGAGCAGTCTGTATGCAGACGGTTGTGGGATCAAGTCACCTCTGGACAGTCAGTTTTTAGATGCTGTGGGTAGTAAACTCATGCATGCAGTGGGATTAAAACACTTTCACTTTTCATGTGCTGGACAAGTGGAAAAAGTGGATATTGAAAGTGTCTCTGACCTTTGGAAAGGTCAATGGGGTGAAAGGTCAAGAGTACAAATTCAACATGGACAGTTTCGTTTGGATGTTAAAAATGGTGATATTTAAGTTTATTGAAATTATTTATGTACTGTTTATTCTATATCACTAAATTATATACATGTCCAGATTTATACATAGTGACTTGAGTAAATAAATGAAAATGTCAATCTAACGTGGCAAAAAGCATTCCAAAATTAATAGTTGTTTTTTTCCATTATAACATAAAGTTAGAAATGATTTTCTAATGTTTCATAAAATAGACCAAATCAGCTATTTTATGTCCTCTCTTCCTGTTTCCCTCCAAAATCTACAAAAAACAGCATGCAACTATCTCAAACAAAACGAATCTGATTAGAAATATTTATTTCAAGCAACAGCCTACATTATTTTATTATTCAAAGCATGTTATATAATTTCATGTATATCATACAAAAATATAGTTCTATAATTTTTGGGCTATATATGCCAACATTGTCTTAAAAAGTTCTATGTATTAACAAATATCAAATGGTAATTTTGATAAGTTCAGATCAAGTTGACAGAGTGGAAAAAACCTAACATACTATACAATGAAATTAGTTACCCACTTAGCTAGAACAACATCCACAGGATGCTTCTTCTAACAAGACTTCATGCTACTTTTTTGCATTGAAAGGTTGTACAATAATTGGTGACAAACATTTCTATCAATAAAATAGATCTATATTTGATACGATTTTATTCTATACAAAGAATAGGCGGAGTTTACTTATAATTTGAGTAGTACCTACATGTATTCAATTCACATCTTGGCATATATTTTGAAAGACAAACTTTGTAATTTGTTATCTTTGGACATTATTGGGAGCCTTTTTCTCAAAATCAGATAACAGGTGAAAACACCTTTACTTCTTTTACTTTAATAATTTATTTTAATCCTAATTAATCTTTCAATTTCAGCGGATATTGATATGTGTTTCCATTTAAAAATGAAGAAATAAAATCGCAGAACATATGTTTATATCATAATATGCTACATTAATACTGCAATATCCCATGGAATAAAGACCACAGTTAGCTATGTTTAAAACATCAATGCCTAATACATTATCTACTTTAAGAAAAAGCTAGCATGGAAAAAAGATTAAAAGAAGTTTCTTGGATATTCACACAGAATTTAGGATGATTAAGTATGGAATAAAATTAATGTGAAAAGTATTAGAAACATTAGTATCCAAACAGTATAATATTAAACATAATATGAAAGATCTATCAGGTACTTAAAAAGGATATACAATACATAGATGATTAATAGCCCTGGGCAATTGATGAGATACCTGTATTGGTTTACTGGAGGGCTTGGTGGTACATTCTTCAACATTTTATGAAAAAGCTATTTTAAAATTCAAGCGTGTTATGCACAATGGATAATCATCATATTTGTGAAACCGTAAAAACAATTTGACTTCTGGTTCGAAATGATGTTGAATACATAGGGAATATATAGGACTCCCAAGTCAGGTTAGTGCACAATGGACTAGTAGACTAGTATGTTAGTCTGAACTAGGTGATTTGTTGGCGTACCATATGTCTGTGGGTTCGCATCCCACCAGAGACTATATGATATAGTCCTAGCCTGACTTTGAATCATAGATCTAATGACTTACGTTTAATAATATATAATTTGACATGTTTGTTTTACAGAATAGAGGAAATGGCATTAAACAAATGAAGAGCACTGGGAAGGACTGACTTGTCCATAAACCAAAACATGAGCTATTAATCTGCTATCTACAGTACTCCACTGCACTGTACATTTGTATTTGCAAGGTCAGATCTCTGCTAAGAAGTATGTGTATGTACAATTGCTTATAAACTACAACTACATAATCACAGATTCAATTTCAGTGGCTTTTTTAACTCTCAACACACTTGAATCATAACTTGAATAATAAAAAATAAGGAAAAATATACTTGCTTAGATGTTCAGGTAAATTATTACAAATCACATTTGCAAAAGGCCACTACTATGTTTTTGCATTATTTGTTGCACACCAAAAACATCTAAATTGGAATAACAATTAACATCACCGTTCAGCAATTACATACCATAATTTGCTTGTATCAACTCGTTATAGACTAATCTAATATCTAATTAACAATAACAGATTTATTTTTGTATATAAAACATTGTCAACAAATAACAATTTGATGTCCTGACTACATAATCTAAATGTTCAAATGCTTTGTAATAACAAATTATTTCCATGTTCCCACAGGGATCATCAAAGTTCAATGAAAAACACGATATTTATGATTATCTTAATCTATAATACACAGTTACACATTAAATTTGAACTCTAGAGGTTAGTACCAACATCATCACATGCAGAATTATTGTTTAAAAGATCACCAGGGGCATTTTCCACCATTCCAAATCAATCATCCACAGCTACATTTTCAGCAAACACCAACAATTGAGCAGTATCTGTCTTTGTTCCCCCTATGACGTCCCCAGCACAATCGTCAACAGACAACAACACACTGTCCGTGCTGCTAGAGCTGCTAGCCCCCCTGCTAGAAGAGCTACGGCCCCCGGTGCTGCTGGAGTGAGACTCGGACCTCTTCCACTGGGCCTGAGCCAGCATCTGCTGTCCATCTCCTGATCCCCGGAAGCTGATGCTCACCTCTTCCTGTACGTCCTCCACATCACAGATAGTTTGCTGATCACCAGTTGGAGCAGCTGAGCCTCCAGTAGTCTGAGTGATGTCAGCAGCTGTAGCAGCTGTAGCAGCTGTTGCTGCAGCAGAGACACTGGTGGTGTCTGATGGTGCTGCCGCCTGGTGGCGACCACGGTTGTCTGAAGACAGAATAAAAACATTTTAGGACACAGCTTTAAGTTATAAGATGCACTTTTGGCATGCTTGAAGGCTCCAACGGTTTGAAACTTTTATCTTCAGTGGCGAAATTAGTAAGTGGTACTAAGAGTGCAGCTTAGAATAAAGCCTAAAATAATCTAGAATTTATAAATCAATCATCCATCGGGAACATTTTTGCTCATTTTATGCTTTATTCTAGTCTATCCAGTAGTTAGATAGTGAACTATAAAACTCTTTCTTTTACATGCATTGGCATTTAAGGGTTAAAACTAACATAGTATGTGTTAAAACTAACATGCAACACGTGAAAAGAGTGAATCCATCTCACCTGTTGCACCTCCGCCTGCCTCCTGTGGAGCACCTTCTGTTGCCATGGCATCGCCGGCGGCGGCTGCACGCTGCATAGCAGCGACCTCGGCGATGACCTGCTCAGATAAAGGTCACAAATACACCCATATTAGATTATAAAGATCAGTGAATGAAAAATATACCATCATCCTATCTCACGGCTATAGTACGCAGTATATAGCCGTGATACAACCAGTTTAATTTTCTTGGAACTTCCACTCAAAATCCAACCAATCAGAAGGCCCACTGCCGAAATGTTCAGCCAGCTTATTAAACGTCAGACGTAAAATCTTTCATTGCTAAGTATTAGTAGGAGAAACCGAGTATTGGTTTTGTATTTGACGTAAGTCTAGGCCAGATTAATTTTTCCACATCAAAGACAGAACTGGGCCAACGGGTTGGTATGAGCATGGACTTGTAAAGGAAGTGTGTGTGATCAAGCCCTGAAAACCGGCAATGAAGAAATACATGCATAATATATACCAAGTGGCTAGATACCTAGACTAGAGCTTCACACCTCACGTTAATCCTGATTCATAATTCCATGACACAACTAGCAGTATAGATTCAACACAAATATACATCTATACTAAACTTGGTTCGTTTATCTCATCTCGTGCGCACCATGTTAGAAAACCATCATAATTATTTGAAATAACACACAGTTATCCCTGCTGAAGTACTAGAAGCTGACTGACCTGTTCATACGGCACGGACGTGCGCATGGCCTCGTCATACAGCGGCGGCGCCGAGCGGCGCGCGTAGATCTGGTCCTGAACCTGCAGGCAGACGTCATTGGTTTAAAATATGCATATTTCAAAAATGAAAAGAATTCGCCACTGACAAAATGTGACTTGAGCCATCTCTTTTTTTTTTATCACATATAGGATTACTGTAGCATTGCCTTAGGCTACTGCATACGTTGTTGAATGGTTGAAGCAATAGTGCAATAGTTACTGTATATGACAATATAAAACACATGGGCTTTCAGATTAAAATTTGTCAGTACAGTGGGAGGACTTTTACATTAAGATCTGGTCCTAAACCTTCGGGCAGACGTCATAGGTTTAAAACATTTCCTTTTTTTTAAAGATATTGAGACCTTGTCCTGCACATACAGTTAGTCAGTGTTAGTATTTGGTTTATGCAAGAATGATCCTCTGAATCTTAAGCATTACTTTTTCCATACCTTCAAGCTTTTCATCATTGCGCAAAAAACACAAACAGCAATTACAATCCCTAGCAATTGACCTCTCATTTTTACGTAAGGTACTACTACTATAACATCACTTTGTAATCCTGGGCATGCTATAATATTTAATACAGATTTTATCATTTGACAAGCTTTCACACATAACTAACCCGGAAATCCATGAAATCTAAGCCCCATTTTCTGAAAACCTGTATGTGCCCATGTGTGGCCCTGTGTGATTGCGACTCACCTGCATGACGGGTGTGCTCAGGTAGCCGCGTGCCACCTGCTGTCGCACTTGGTGCAGCTTCAGCATGAAACGGATGGCGATGAGCAGCAGACACGAGCACACGGTGCAGCCCAAGATGGCCGCCGTCACCACCTTCACAGACGGCATAGCTGTAAAATCGCATGTAGTATGAATTTTGTTGTAATGATAGCTATTCACAGCAATTCCCTACTTTGTGATGGGAAAAAAAGGGACACAGGAGAAGGGAGTAGGGGAAGGAGTTAATGAGTTGAAAGTGAGAAATCAAATTTGCCCATTGGTCCACTTTCATCGATGGTATTGTTGCACTGTGCAGCTCAAGATGGCTGCCGTCACAACCTTCACACACAACGTCATTGCAAAATCACAGCAGTTTGAAATTCTTTTTAACCCATCGCAGGGTATGAAATTCTAGATAAGCACACAGTGCCAGCACATATGAAAAGTAGCCAGCACTAACAAATGACAAACAAACAAACAAACAACAAAACAAACAAATGTCTAATTTTTTTTCTCTTGATCAATCCTTTAGTTATCTAAGTACTCTTAACGTTAAGAGAGTCGGTTGAAAAAGGCCATACATGTACCTTTTTAAATTGATATTTCTTTTGGTTGACACATGATATGATATTTATTCCTACTATTCCTTACCAATATCGACATTTTAATGGCTGAGTAAAGTCTAGTATTTAAGTTTGAGATCAATTTGTAAGTTAGTACTGATCATCCAGACATTCATGTTACCCCTAACCAAACAAAACTGTTTGACTGAAGCTATAACACAGTGCAATGACACCGGAGGTTAAAAAAATAACATGTATTGTTGTTTTTGTTGCACCGGGCCTAAAGCAACACATGGGCCGAATATGGCAGATTGAAAACTCAAATTCAAACTTATTTCTAATATCAAAACGATTAGTTTTTATTACATGATTAAAAAATGATCAAATATATTCTATCTAATTCACAAAATGGATGGTTTTACACATTACGTTTAAAAAATGTATCTAACACCCAACTACATGTATGTGCAAAACACCATGGCTAAAATACCTCGTTAATATTTTCTCCTGAATAAATGTCAATATCTGACCTGAGCAATTTATTTCATCACTGTTGTCTTTGCAATCATTGGTCCCATCACAGACCCAGGCTTCGTAAATGCAGTGCCGATTTTGGCACAAAAATGTACCATTATGTGTCCCACACCTAATTTCAGCTACAAAAACGGAAAGACTTTATGAAATGTATAAATAACATAACAACATACTGGTTTACAATATTAACTATTTTACAGTTAGACCTATTAATTTTTATTTTTTTGCAATATTGATTCCAGTTTCAGTGAAGATGTTTGATTAAGCTTAAGAGTCAGAAAAAAAACAGCAGCCATATAGGATGCCATTTTGAAATAACTATTTCGCATAATGTGGCAAACACGTAAAACTTGAATCATTGAAAAACACAGTGGAGCAACATACAGCAATTATTTAATGAGACAACCTCATAATAAGGTTGTTTCTTCAAGTCCCCAGCCTCCATAAAATAACACTGAACTTTCATCAGACCACCTCTCTATTGAGACCACTTGAGGCCATCTTCCATGTGGTCTATATAGAAAGGTTCTACTATTCTGCTACCATCCCAAACAGGAATAATTTGGGCCCCGTTAGTAATTTAGGATTAGATTGATTTATTTATTGTTTGATTTATGTTATAATTCAAAGGACACCTACAGCAAACTCACCAGCCACAAGCCTTCATAAAAAGACCACCCATCTATTGAGACCACTTCGTGCAATCCCCTGCTCGGTCTCAATGGAGAGATATTCCTATATTGTAATTTCACAAGACACTTACAACAATTCATCTCGTCCTCAGCGCTCTGACAGAACGACACTCCGTCGCAGCGTCTCGACTCAGAGTAACACTCGCGGTGCGATACACTGTCCGAGCACGCGAACTGGTTGCCACCGCAGCCGTGGCAACCGAGCTCGTCACCGCCGTGCAGACGACAGTCCCACTCTCGGTTGCAGCGGTTTTCAGCGCGGAAACAGTCAGCCTCGCCGGCACCGCACTCCTCTTGACCGGGGATGCACTGACCTGTAAAAGATTTGTTATTGATCAAAAGCCTAGAATAGAATCATGGCAGCCATCTTGGACGCCATCTTGAAATACTACTCCTGTTCCCTATGCAAATATTCAGAAAAGTTGTCAGACGAAAAGTGTCAGACGGCGTACAGGATGTAAGTTTTTGCCATTGTAGTAGAGAACACTTTAGGTGCTCTTAGCACTTATTACCTCCGATGTTAAAGATGGCTGATTTCTGAAAGATAACAAGGTGTAGCCTGCAGTTACCGCAACAACCTCTAAAAAGCGCAACCTCCATAATAGCAATATTATCTACACTGTCAAGCCTTCATAAAATGACCATCAATGACCGCACATGTTCATTAAGAAATTACTTGTGTGACTCTATTGAGACCACATGATGTGACTCTCGCATGGTCGTCATAGATGTTATACTGTTTGTCATTTGTTGTCCTCCAAAGTCTCAATATAGAGTTCCATTCCACTATAGACTTCACAAAATTACTAATACAATATAGAATGACTTGGTATTGTTTACTAGCTATTGTTTACTATTTGAGAATATGATGTATTAATATAAAGCTTATTTTTTTGTTATGGCTTTTCAATCCATTAAACAGTTATCTAAGACTACAATGTATATGTCAATCAGTTAGACATGGATTGGGCCTTAAAAACGTGTATTTACATTATAACTTGCTGAATCTAGCAGAATACATGTCTATTTTCAGAAATTAAAATTCCTTCATCTTAAGTTAATAATTTACATATCTTATCTACACAATTTATAATGCACAATTACATGTAACTTTTAGCAATATTTCTTTAAAAAAGCTGAAGTCAATATACAATCGATTTTTTGAAGGTATAAAATCGGCAGTGCCATATAGAAGATTGATAACTCTGTAAATTCTTGTACACGAAGGGATACAATAAAATATAAAAAAACTGAAATGAATGAGTTTTGTGAATAATATCCCCTTACCTTTAGTCTGATATGTAATGTTGAAGCCGATTTCTTCCCTGTCACCGTCACTTTTAAACTGTAAGTACATGCGGTGTTGTGTCGACTCCACTATTGCGGGCAGCTTATGACCACCATGAAACACGCCCAACTTCCTTGTTGATGAGTCAACGCCGTCATATATTGTCAGAAAATCAACGTTGACATCTGCAATTCAATGAGAAAAATCACATTTGATTCAATACAGTCAGTCTAGTGATAGGGAATTAGGGACAGGGAAAATTCCGTAAATTCTCCTTCCCAAAATTCTATTCACCTGTATTCCGTGTTTTCATTTTTCTACGGTATATTCTGCTTCCACACTTTGGATCCAGTGACAAATTCAGAAAAATATGTAGTCTACCTTTAAAATTCGCCTTCTTCAGTTCCACTTCTCAAAATTCGCAAAATACTCTTCGCATCATTAGTTTCAAAGAATTTTTCCCAATGAATATTGACCTTTTGATTTGGATAATTCGCAAAATTTGAAATCAAACGTAACACAAATTCAATTCATTTTTATTTTGTTATACCACCCTATGGCAGTATAAATGGGGAAGTTTGTTACCCTTCATGTTGCATAATGCTATATATGCTATAGTCCAGCAAATAAGCTTGAAACAGTAATTTTAAATGACACATAACCAAAATAAAATCGCAAAACAGCTGTGTGATGCCAGCTCGAGGCCAAAAACAAATTTTGCGAAGAACACAAAGAATATGCAAATTTACAGAATTGACTACTAACATCAATCTCAAAATTCACATAATTCTTTTTTTTTTCAGATTTTGTATAATATAAGGTCATGACAGCATGCAGATTCCAATTATTTCAGAATTCATGCACATTTTGCGAATTATGCTAATATTCAGAAGTTCAGACTTCTTTTCACTCATGTAATTCGTGAATTTCCCGAGGAATTTCACGTATTATTTGTATTGCCAATGTCTTGTGAGTAAAATGAGAATTTACCATTCGCCTTTTATGAATTTGTTTGCTTCAATTCGCGCATTTGTTTAAAATTCGAAATATTCGGCTCAATTTGCTGTCCTCTATTTCCAATCAGTACAGTATGTATTTCAAAAGGATCTACAGAGTTTTGAAACATCTTAACTTTTATCACATTTCTATTTCATTCATAATTGAAAATTAAGGAAAATGGGACAATGTAATGAAAAATTGGCAAAGCTGAATGAAAAATGTTCCTGCAGCAATATGAAAGAAACTGTACACACAAACAAACTGTACATGCACCGTACATGACCCATTAAACCTGAACATAAAGACAGTAAATTTTTAAAAATCGAGTTATCCAACATTAAGTGGTCAGAATGATTTAGTATGTGAAGCATCAGTGATAGAGGGGAAATGCTTTTGCTTTTTCCTGAGTTGTTGATAACTTATAAGTTCTATATGATTGGTTCCAACTGAAACATCAGAAACTAACCTCTTTCCATAATGGGCAGATCAAAAGCGACAACTCGCAGTTGTATCGTGTGGCCTTTTTCCACTTCAATGAAGTACTCGCAGACAGCGTTAGGGGGGTAAAGTGCCGGGAAATGCGGAGACAAGAGCACTCCCCAGGGGTTCGTTAGTGACTTGCTGCATTTGCGCTCTAAAACAAGCCAAATGCAACGTGGGTCAAAGTGAATTTCAGATATAGTCTCAAATTCAAATATGCGTGTAACATTCATTTCACAACATTTAAAATAAAAAATAAGTTACATATTTGAACTACTCAAGTAAGAGTTATTGAGAGACTAACAGTTGCAATATATCAATAGATTATAATAATTATTACATCTAAAACTGTATTGATATCGAAAATTTAAACTTCCAACAGCATGACATCAAAGATATTACCATTAGTATAGTATACGATCATCCAAACGTGTTGTGGACTTTTAAGTTGAAAAATCACCAACCAATGAGCTGGATTTTCATATGAAAATGTATTTGCATTGGAATTTCAATGGTCCAGATAACGTTTCAAATCTGAATCTAGGTGTGGGGCATTGGATGTTAACGGTAAAAGCCTTTCAATGTGAAGAATGAAACTCACTACATAAATCTTGATTTTCATCTGTACCACCTGGACAGTCTTCCAAACCATCACACCACTGAGAGTCGAGGATACATTTGAACGGTTGTGACTCATCACCCGAACACGCACTCTGTCCAGCTCCACATTCATACGAGCTGGGAGTCGATAGGGTGCTAATACCTGCAAGTTAAAGTACATGATTTGTATGTAACCTTAAAGAAATGTTTTAGTGCTGCAGATAAATAGCAAATGCCAATAAAAAAAATGCTCCGCCCTCACTCGCTTTTCTAAAGATCTGCATCTGCCAGTATGTTAACACAATTCAAGTCTCATCATATCATTTCGCCTAGAGTATAAAGAAAATGTTTCACCTATGCAGTCCTGCTCGTCACTATCGTCCCCACACTCACTAGCACCGTTGCACTGCCAATGCTTCATAATGCACTTGCCATTGCTGCATTTGAACTCCTCAGGGAAGCAATCATCCTGTTTCCCAGCTGGACCTGAATGTTGTTTGAAAGCAGTTTAAGTAATTAAATATATGTAGCAAAAGTTATAGATATACGAAGCAATCAGCACAACTAAATCCATGATATGTCTTACCACTTATATACTTCAACATGAATCCTCTCCCAGCTTTATTGGCAGCAAAGTGATAATGTATCCATACATGGTTTCTCTGAGAAATATATACTTTAGGAATGCCTCCTTCAATCCCCCCACAAAGAGTGATATTCGGTAAAGGTCCTATCGTTATGTAGTTGTCTACGCAATTGAGTGCACTTGCAGACGGAAGGTCCAGGTCATCAAAGCTGCAGGAAAAAAAATTAAACAAATTGGCAAATATGGTTGCAAGTATAAATGTTCGAGGTCTCTAGCAATTGCCGTTTGATACTTACACCATAAAAATTGAAAGGTTGCAAACTTAGAGGGTTTTACAGTATTTCTGAACTTAATTTCATTAGGTTGCATTGGTAGCACGTGTTCTACTCTTACAATATTCGCTTGCTTCACAAGTTGTACGTGGTGTTAGTCACTAAGTTACCTTGTTGCACTTGAAGCTTGATGAATATCATAGATTTTGCATGTATATTTATCTTATGATGTTAACTTGATACTAATACTCATGCATCATCATTATTCTGCTATTCAGTAAAATGTACAAAATTTGCTAACCTCATAGTGATAATATCATCTTTTGATCCCTGAATAAACCATTGTTCACATGCAGCTTCATCAGTAGTTTGGGGATAGCCAGAGTTATGTATTTGTCCACGGGAATCACTCAGTTGTGTATTTGAACAGTCTGCAATTGGATTTTTATACATGAATAAGATTGCACATGTTTCATCAAACGAATGAGTTAATATTTTAGTATTTGCTTAAATAATGCTTTACTGGTAGTGTAGTCCTTGATGCCTTCTATTGCAGGTTGGAATAAAGGCTAATATTAGCTCAAATTTATTAAATGGATGTCTGATTTACCAGAACATCATTGTGGTAATTTTGAGCTTATTACTAATAGGTTGCAATATTAAGACTATTTTCTACTTTAACCACTGAAGGTTTATATCAAACATATATATATATAGGCATTGTATCTCAAACTGGACTGTACAAGTAGCAAAACACGTCTTCTATTTTAAAATATACACAAACTTTTTGAGGAATATGTCGCTAAAAATCCCTTATTCTGGTACACATCATCCGAGTGAAAATGTACGAGCATTGTATTGCCAGTAGATATTATTTCATTAGTTGGCATTGATGATCCTTCAAATTTTGCCAGAAGGTTTGACAAAACAGGAGAATCGCTGTCATATATACTAACAAAGTCACCATTTCCTGAAAAGACAAACAAATTCTTATAAATATTGATTAACCATTAATAATGATGAGGTATTTATACTGCTAAATCCATTTGTTCATTGATACTTTACAAATACATGTATATAACAATGCGATTAAACCATAACATTCAACACCAATAAACAAAGTAAAGATACTGACCCAAAGAGTATGAATTGCCTTCAAGATTGAACCTTGTAAAATTCAATTTTACTCGCGAATCTTCTTTGGGCAGTGTTATTTGAAAGTAGCAGTCACAATTTGTTGGATAGTTTTGTGGATAGTTTGGTGATGAGAATATTCCATAACTTGCTGTCAGAGTTTCATTGGTACATAAGTTATCTGAAACCATCAACACTTCATTTTTATATGAAACCATCAGTTTATATTGGAAGAAATTAAATTATGATCAATGTACTTGAATAATTTACCTGCAGCTACATTTCGAACATCAGACGTCCCTACAATGATGAAACAAATTGAAATTCAGCTGATATTAGTAGTCCTATTCAGGACTTGAAATCTATAAACCAGTTTTTTTTATTACAGCGTCTACATATTATTGACATCAGGTTTTATAAGAATATTTTGTTGAAATCTTGTATGTGTAGCATAACAAAAATACATTAAAATGTTATTTTACATGATTTCATTGTATACAAACATGACACTAGCTAGTGTTTCACACAACAGTCATAATCTGGATCTGGTTGGATAATCCACAACTTAGACAGCTCTGAGGTACAGGGACTGGCCTACTCTGATGAGGCAACGCATGGATTTTATTTTATTAATGTAAAATAACGTAGAGAAAGGGCCTTTAATTAAAGGTATCTATAAGTTTGAATTATCAGTGCATGAGATAAATAGGTACTATTGAAAAGGTCTGCAGAATTACTATACCTTTGGTATCCTCTAGGACTAATATTAGTCCTAGAAGGTTGCACAGTGAGCCTGTGTGCACACACATCCCGTGCATCAATTTTTTTAAAAACGAAAATGAACAATGTTTAGTACACAATCTTTTCTAAAGGTACTTTAGAATACCAGGTGTCACATTTAATAATGTTTCTTTTGATTTTTTTCACTTTTTAACTGTTTTATTATGAATAAAAAAGTATTGTATATGTGATGCACCATCATCGGTTTTCACGACTTGATCACTCACACTGCCTTTACAAGTCCTTGTTCATACCAACCTGTGGGCCCAGTATAATTATGGCTTTTAATGTCGAAAAATAATTTTTGGGTTAAACTTCCGTCAAAAACAAAATCAATACTCTAGTGAGATCGTACGTTAGACATTTAAATTCCCCGTTGAACATGTCAGCAGTGGATTGGTTGGATATTGAGGTCAACTTCACAGGTCTTCACCCAAAACTAAACGGGTTGTATCACGGCTATATACTGCACATATAGCCGTGAGATATGACAATGGTGATGCATGGGTTTGGTGTGCATTAAAAAAATGTTTGAGATGTGTGTATGCTGCTCTAGGTATTCACAAGAAAATCCTCGCTTCCATGTGACGCAGGGGTTTCCTTGAAAATAGGTGACAATTGCAATCAGAAATTGTATAGTCATTGTAAAAAAATATTAATCACTCATTTTGGACGTAAAATACTTACTGAATTATGACTGTCATACGAAAAAAGCACAGTACATCGACAACATTGAATCATTATGTAATTGGTTTTCTGAAAACAATATCTTACCAATAAATAAAAGCAGTGCTGCCAGCACATTTGGTGACCACCTTTGTACGATCTTCTTATGATCCATTGCGTTTCATTTATGTCACACTACATGTTGAACTGTATACACAGTATTAATTCTAATCCAAAATCACAGTGCACGTCCTCTCAGTGACAATCACTGCAGGCAGTGCAGTGTATAGTCTATTGAAATATCCGTACTTAATTGAATTTTCATTTTAATGATCTACAGCAGCTTGATGTAAAGAAATATAGAATACATGACACCACAGATACGTTCAATTCATTTTAATGATTATGTTAGATAAAGAATGATGCCAGGACATATTCACTTAAGTCCACAAATTAAGTTTGATTTATAAAATTCTTCATACAAAAATACAATCAGGAAGTTTATATTGGACAGTCTCGTTCTCACTAAGTGGCCTCGTTCCAAGATTACTGCTGGGAGTCTGCAGCAAACCAGTCGTCATCTGGACAGTGTTAGCAGAGTACGTTATGAATATCAAAACTTTGGATGTTTTGGCCGGGCATTACTTTTATTTTGAAGAAATCGTGAATTGCATGATGTATTCTTCTTGACTAGACGTACCATATCTATCTTAAAAAGAACTTTTTAGCCGGCTCACCCAGATGCATTTTGCACGGTTCCCTTCATCAACTTTACATCATAATTCATGTGCAATATTAATGGGAGTTAATTTGAATAAGCTAGATCAAAAAATTTAAGTTGTAGCCTCTAACTATATCTTAAATGTAAATTATTTGAACTAAGACAGGATCTACACATAAATAACAAAGATCCACAGAATAAAGAGTTGCTTTCACGTTTATTCAATAACTGATAATTGTCCATTTGTACATTTATCATAGCTATGTACAAAAATATTACAAAAACTAATTCTTAAGTAAGTCTTAATGAGCCTAAATGCAATACATAATAACAAATCTGCATTACTTGATTTAAATCCACACACAATATTTTCACTGGTGTAAACTGCAACGTAATTATGGTGACCATACGCCGCGTTACAATAAATAATGTCTTGTCAAAATCAAAATTAACATATTAAATCAATGAGTTACGTGTGAATTTAGTAATCATGAAATGCCTACTGTACATACAGACCAGAGCTTTATATTCAAAAATGAGTATTATGCATTGTATTATCACTCTTAATACTGAATGTAATAAAGTCAAACATTAAAATAAAGTTTTGAACTATGCCAATGCATGTTTGAATTTAAAGTTTTTAAAATACATGATCCAGATAATTAAAAAATGAAAGAATCAATTAAAAGCGCAATATGTAAATTTTTAAAACGTGCTATCTTTGGCAATAAAACCATACATAATCAAAACAAACCTTAGAATAAAAAGTCTATAAGATTCAATATCAAAACTAATTGATATTCTTCAATATCTGAATATAATTGATACACATTTTTGGTAATGTGAAACAGAAAAACATGAATATAATTTATCACTAACATTTAATAATGTAACTTATTCTATGATGTACTTGATATTAACAATATTTCTCCATAATTAAAAATAAGTGGCACTGGTTAAAACAGAAAATATCAATACGCTCAGTGAACTAACCTGCATATAAATTCCAATTCCTCAGACAACCATTCAAAAACCCACTGTACGCATTATATGGGACACTGTTCAACAGGGTGCTTATGGGTAATTTGATAGAAAAGGTTTGGTAGACAGGAGAGCCTGTTCTATTACAGCAGAAATTTAATTCAATGGTCGTACACTAGAGCTTGATAACATAATCTTAACACATCTGATTATTTTTACATATGACAGATACACGTTGATACATACACACAAACTTATCCTAACAGAAAGAGATACATGTATTCAAGTGAAAAGAGCTTCTCACAATATTGAAACTTCATCGGAATGTAAATCTTCTCACAAAAAATACTTCTATACAATAATACAACAATTTAAAGTTACCAGCATTTAAAATCTAATTGGCTAATTTCAAAGTGTTTATCACAATAAGCCATTTGAGGAGTTATACTTCTCTTCAGTGACGTCAATATAAATAATATGCTTCAAAACATGGTAATGAAAAGAACAATAAAGAGCTAAAACAAAAGCAGAGATGTGAACCCGCCAGAGTTGAAAATCTTAATCACAGCTATGAAAAATTTTAATTTTCAAGCAAAAATCTTAATAAAAATAATTGAAAATCTTAATAAAATCTTAATGTTTATCTACTCACAATAAGCACTAATGAGGGCGATAATAGCAAAAACCATCAATTTATACAGTATCTGCCACTGTGTTAAATGACAGAATTCATTCAACCCAGAAAATAACCCAGAAATGTGGTGTGTACAAATGTAAACACAGCTATTCTGAGTGGCTCCCTCCATGTGGTTGGGTGTTCAACATAAGAGTAGATCAGACACTGTCATACTCATAGCTAGGCTTTGACATACAAGGCCATCTTATGGCATTTTGAAGCAGTGTCATCGCGATTAACAATAGATAACTTTATGTAACATCTTATAAGCAATCAACATGCACGGGTTATTCTACCATTACTTTTATATTCTAGAAGAATAAAAGGAAATTTCACCTGAAAACATTTATCTTCAACTTACCAGCGTCCATTTCCTTTTTGCACCTACACATGCACTTGCACCAACGCTAGCACCCGGCACCACTTACATTTACAACAACGCAGAAACAGCCTCATGCAAACACGTTTTTCCGCACTACCAATCATTACTGCCGTGATCCAGCAGCGTGTTTCTGTTATGAACACCAAATCTTTATTTTATGGGAGGCATTATTCACACGATTTTCAATGAAGGTTTGCAATAAATTACCATATTTTTCTTAAACTAGTGAATTCTCATAATAAAACCATGTCACGTAGGTAATCATTTTTCAGAGGTCAAAAACCGTAAAAATACGGGGAAAAAACGGATGTTCACATCTCTGCAAAAGAGCTACTGGCTCTGACATAAAAATAGAAAATTATTAGTGTCATTTATGTTTACTTTTCTTCTTTGCTGGAACCACTGATGCAACTTTAGATCGAACCTTGTCCAATATGCTTTGCAGTTCCACCTAAAAATTCATAAAAAAAAATAGATATCTGAAACATGCATCTGTTAAACTTAGAGGCAAAACAATTATTGATCATTTAGACTTTTTCAAATATTTAGTATTAATACTTTTATTTATTTTAACAGTGCTGTCTACAATAGCCATTTAAAATACATAATAATTTCGGTGTGGTCAAACTTCGTGGGCTTATGAAACTTTGATAACATACAAAAAATAATAATCATCGATGAGCTTATCACAGATCCCTGTCAGATATTAGAAGAACAAAAGCTATACAATCAAAAACTTTATTCCTATCCGCTTAAATGCGCTTGCCGCCAAACCGACACGCGTTTGCAAACTGACACGTCACTGAATTACATATAGGTGTCGGTTTGAAAACTTGTGTTAGCTTGCTGGCGAGCATGTATAACATATTTTAAACAGTGTGGTGTAACATCTAAAACGATGCATGTATACGAACGAGTCTCACCTCATCAAATCTGTAGAGCAATTTGCAGGCCTTGAGATTCTTCTTCCTCTGCACATGTTCAACGGCGTGTTCCAGAGAGTAAACGGCCTCCTCTACCTCATTCACAACCTGACGATGCATATACAGGATGTTACAAACGGGAAAGCCATGGATCTTTGTCTCACACATGCAATTTTACATGTGATGTTCTAATTGGTCTTCTCAACAATGACAGTAGGCGTTTTTTTTAAATGTAGCGCATATTAAAACAAAATCATTCTGAATGATTCAAGATGCAGCATTTGTTGTACAAAAATTCATTGTTAAATGTCTTGTTTATTCACAACCCACAGCACATGAGGGAGCTGGTGCAAACAGGAACCTTTTTCCAGCATATGCTTTTTACGTCTGATGTTCTTTTCAGGACTAACCTAATTCCCAGACATTTTAAATATGTAGCATTTACAAATAGAAAATTAAAATGAAGCATTTGCATCCACCTTGTTCACACCCTGATAAGGGAGATAAAGCATGACCCATTCGGCAGCACACAAGATGTCAGTAGCTTATGCCAGGGGCTGTCACAGCCAAGGACATGAGCAAAGAGAATCTATTCAAGTTTGTATCATTTAAAGGAGAACCTCCAATCACGACTACCTATCAATTGAGATTACCTTTAAAATAAGACAATTTCTCGCACACGTAAGCCTTCATAATCAGACCACTGCAACCCTCAATAAAAGGAGAACCTCTCCATTAAGTCCACCTTATGACAGTGTATGGTTGATCTAATATTGGTCCTACTGTGACCGTGTCTCTCACCATGGACAAGTAGCAGATCTTCTTGGACACGTCGCACCGGTTGTCCTCATCCTCTGCGCTGTCGTCATAGCAACTGGCTGGCGCCATTGTTGCCGTGGAGGTTCCGGCGCGCGACGATGCGGGCCGCTTGGTGCCGGTTGCTGTGGTGGTGCTGTCCACGGCGACCTGCATGCGCTCGGTGTTGGTCAGACCCAGCAACTGCAACTTGCGCCGCAAGCGCAGCTCGTTGCCACTGAAAGTCGGAGGAAACGTGCTCGACTTACTATTGAGCTCTTTCACAAACGAAAGCGAAAACAGCACTATGCATTTCAGTTTGGTTGAAATTCGAACAAATATGTCTCAACAGAAAAGTTGAAAATTCAAAGATGGCAGCCACTGATCAATGAAAAATCTTGCATGTTAATACAATTGTTTGTTTATCACACAGTGGGCTGGGCACATGTTTACTACTCTTTTAAAAAAAAGAGAAATCTGACAATGTTACACTAATAGCGTACTACCAACAAATCACAGATGTCAGCCAGTGCAAAGGCCGTGTTGATATTTTGAACTTTTCAGAATGTAAGTAATCAATATATGACGAGGATGAAATAAAATTTTACGCATCAAAATTCAAAAGAGAAATGTTATCACTTACATAATGGCCTCCAGACAGGGCAGGCTCACTCGGAGCACGTCTAGAGTCGTGTCGTTGGATTCTGCGAGCTTCAGCAGAAGTCGCTCAATAGAGAACAGCTCTCCCTCACAGCTCTCATACAGGATCTGACATAAAAAAAACACGCTAATATGAGTGACATAAGCACACTAGTAGATTCACATTTTTGCAAAAGAGGTGTGACGAAAAACAGTGGATTTTTTCGGGCTATAAACACGGGAAAGCTTGCATGAATGCAGCATTTGCTTCATAGAAAATTCATGCAAAACGTGGCGTCTGTTTTCATTCTAGTGGCAGCATGGTAAAAATGAGCGTCTTTCAGTTTCAACACGGCAGACATGCACAAAGAGTTAAAATAAAAATAATTATGTGTGTATGTCTGTGTGCAAACAGTGTTGTTGTTGTTTCACCTCGGCCATCTGGTGCCCGAGCGGTATCCAGTCGAGCGTGGCGTAGCGGATCGACTCGGCGATGCTGTAGCCGCAGCCCACGGTGGCGGTGTAGGCCTGCGGGAACACGACCACGAACTCGCCCTGCCGCTGCACAGTGCGGCACACGCTCACCCCGCGCGACCGCAGCGTCTCCGGCGACACCTGCAGGTCAGACAGCAGCACACTGACATAGAGTGGAATACAGTGGAACCTCCAATTAAAACCACCTCTATATTGAGACCACCTCTATAATAAGACTACACTTTCAGTCCCAAACCTTCGTTAGCTATTAAAATAAACCTCTGTATAGAGACCACCTATCTGTTGACACCACCTAACACTGGGCCCCAAGGTGGTCCTAATAGAGAGGTTCTAGTGTATTTCAATTACGGATCACCCAGGGAATGACTTCAAGTGGTTTAGTTAGAGATTTTACTGTTCACAGAATGGCCGGTTTGGAGAGTATGCAGTGACACATGGACGTGGTGGGAGTGAATCGGTCAGTTACTACGACTACTATGCATGTTTATATTATACAGGTCTGAATTAGCCCCCAATATGAGGGTGTCTAGTTGGAAATGGAACTGTCCCCTCCATGCTTGGTGGTTCGGATGGTCACAAAGGCAGAACTAGTGCTGGCATCTACATGCAGTAGACCCTCTCTATTACGACCACCTACCAGGGAATGGTTAAAAGTGGTCTCATTAATGAGATGGTCTCACCCATCTACCGCACGCTTGGAGTGTCTCTTAAGGGAAGGGGAAAATCCGTCAGTTCATACATTGTACAAAATGTCACCCTACCATGAACTAAAACTTTCTCCCGTTTGCTCTGATAATGTTTCTACAATATCTCACACCTTAACAATGGGGACATTTTCTCTTACTTCCACTACTGTCCCTGATATAGATTTCACAATCAATCAATTAATCAATCAAATACTAAATCTATTTGGAAAGACCATAGTTATTCCTCAATTTGAGAGTGTGGCCTGGCTGCCCAGTCTACTTTGCAACCGTCCCCTCAAAGCATTTCTGTCACTTTGATCTGTTTGATCCATAACCAGACGTGCTAGATCTTTTTTGTACAACTGCATCGCTTTGGTCGTCTCCTGCCTTTCTTTCCCTATATCTCAAGCACTCTATATCATGGGAACCCGTCATGTTTCACTGACCATGACCGAGTCTATGGGGAGCCACACGGGGCTGTCGGGGTCGACCAGGTCGGGGTTCAGCTCCTCAAGCACCTGCTTCAGCTTCTCCTCCTCAGACTTCGGAACGCAGTACCTGAAACAGTACACGCAAATACAGTATTGCAGCAAACAAGAACACAGTAACTAAATACAGTGAGGAGTACCCACTACCCAGTAAGCAGTACCACTAGTAGTGTGCTTGGGAGTAAGGGAACTATAAACAAAAATGCAGCGAATAACCAATATGCCTAATGTAATCAATATTACAACATAAAAACTTGTTAGTCTCTATAAGAGCTATTACCATGAATCATAGTGGAAACCCCATCCTTCCCTTATGTGACGACATTAAAAAAAGCTCCTCTAATTCTATCCAAACCATCACTGAACCGTCAATCCATAACCCACTTAGTATAAAAATGCTTGACCAAGATAGAGCCTTGTCATGCGGACACCTCCCTTTTAAAGACATTTCTCTTATATGGTCACTTTTCATCCATTTCGCATTGTCGCTTTACATCATAAAATGAACGACAACAGTCTCACGTGGACATTTCTCACACTATCTCCAGCCAGAAAACGTCGTCCACATTACAAAAGCAGCTCCACTATTTGAGGGGCCCACTTGACTACCTACCAGACAACGTCGGCGCCGGTGTGGAGGTAGGTGATGTAGGGCAGGGCGTGGGGGTCGCAGGCCCAGCAGTTGGTGGAGAACAGCATGCCGATGTGGAGCTCGGGGATCGTGACGCCGTTCACCGGCCCCAGGTGGCGCAGCACGGACAGTGGGTTCGTCTGCCGCGGTTTGGTTTATATATATTGATGAGATATGTACAACAGAAAAACATAGGATCGCGTATTTGACGTTTGAATTAATGTGTAACACAAAATGACATAAGGGACCTATACAAAACATGTACATGGTAGGTAAGAGATTGAAAAATTAGATTAATTACAATCTAACATCAAATTTTGAACGCATCTAACATTTTTTCACACTTTCTGTGATATAATGGGTGATGATGACATTCGCTAGTCTGCAGGATCAACATATGGGAGTTTAAGGCCTACTTTTGCACCCTGTATCATAGTTAGAACCTCACCTGCAGCATGTTAAAGTTCCAGCCGTGTTTGGAGAATGGGTCAGTACTTTTGTAGGGGAAGGCGCTGCCACAGTTTTCCGTGTCAACGTGAGCGTATTGCACACAGATGTGCCGATCACGATTCCTTAGAATCTTCCAGAACTCATCCTGAAAAAATCCCACAAATACATTCGCAGCCCATTATCATTCTTTATGAAATCTACAGCTAAACTTTAACTCTATATTGTAAGATAAGACAGCGCACTACAGCTCAATAACTCTTGTAATTTGAGACAATGTCCTGTGCAATTTGTGTCATTTAATCTATAAAATTGATTGATCAGATCTTTTGTTCTACATTCATCATTGGTACAATGCAAACTGTTTTTTGTCGACTGCTCACCTCAACTTCTGTGTGGGATGGATCATGGGAGAAAAACATCTGCTGAAGGTTCCCGGCCATTTGGAAGAATTCTGACAGCGACTTGGATTGGCCCTGCAACAGTTGATAAGTCTATCAAAATCACGCTTCTTTATACAGTTAAGCAGGGTCGTGATTGGGTAGGAAAGTGCTACCAGTCAGCAGCACCACTAACCCTTTGACAATAACATGCTAATTTACATAAAAAATCCACTCATCCAGCTTTAAAAAATGGACACATTTCTACTCGTGTGCTTAAATCCTGACTCTGTACTGATCAATACACAACATGTATCTACAAATAAACAAGTATTAAAATCCCCGGCGGGTCGTTACCTTGGTGACGCACTCCGTGTCCATGGCGTGGCGCTGCCGCTGCCACATGTACTCCACGTGGCCGCTGATGCGCGACTTCTCGTCGTCGCTGAGCGTGTCGTAGGACAGCAGCAGCTTGCAGTACGCGTCGTACAGCTTGCTGCACCGGTCCGCCGGCTGCAGACACAAAACAACGCAACAATGGTTGAGGTTTAACGTCGCCTTTTCAGCCATATCGTCGCCTGCTCATCACATGTTTTATCATCATATCGGATATAGTGTGGCGTAGTCATGTTAGCGCTCAACTCCCCAGCGAGCATTAACTGGAGTCTCACGTAGTTGTATTGGGTGGGTGAGTGAGTGATAAGTGTGAATGACTGATAGAGTAGCTACTCATCATACATGCTGCACAGAACTACATGTAGCGCAGGCTGTGAATAACAGAATCTATCACCTTAACTGTGCTGCTATATGGAGGCTGCAAAGCTGAACATACATGTATGACAGGTCGGCAGGATTGGATGGTAACACAAGAGCTGCTCCTGCAGCGATCTGCATGCTGCCAACTACTGTCAGTGAGTGAGTGAGTGACTGAGCGAGTGAGTGAAAGAGTGGGCGGGGTGTGGGTGGTGGGTGGGTGATCATTGCCCCTTTCTCCAATGAGAGTGTGCGTAAGTGTGTAAGTAATGTGAACCATCCTCACCCGCAGCCGTCCGGGGATGTTGAGTCTGTCGGCGACGGCGCCCCACTTCTTCTTGTCGTCGAGCAGGGAGCGGAGGCCGCCACACGCAGCCACGGCCGCCGACAGCGCGGGCAGGTCCAGCTCCAGCCGCCCGATCTACAGACCAGAGGTGCTCGTTAGAGGTGGGACCTTCTGTACGTTTTGCCCTTCGAACCTTTGGAACACTTAAATTTTACGCAACAATCGCTTGACCATAAAGGTGCCTTTGTTTCATGTTCAAATGATAGATAATGCAAGTCTTGATTTAAATGTTGTTTCTACCATGAAATTGATGATCGTTAAGGTGATCATTTGACCATGCATGAGCGAAAATAAAAGCAATTTAGCAGCACACCGAAGGTTTGGTTGTGAAAATTTAAAAAAAAAAAATAAAAAAAAAATTTAAATCGCCATCTAAAGCAAGTATTCACAGAACACTTGTTCAAATCAACTAAGGAGGTATTCTTCCTCTAATTTTGATTATGGTTAAGGCTTCTGAATGCTGGAAACTGTAACAGCCAAATTGTGGGAAAGAATTACATGTCATCATCATCCTTAAAAATAATGAATTTGAACTTTATCATTGCGAATATTCAACCAAATATCATCATAAGAAAGACACTTACAATTGGCGCTTCCTTCATGATGAGCCCCTGAGATTCTAGATGCTGCCGGATGCACTCCATCTTCTTCACATTGGGGCCCCATCTACAACGTTTTCAATAGTGTCTGAATAGGTGGATAGTTTCCTGTACAATTAGAAGAAAGCTGTTGGACTCGCTTACCCGTTTGTAAATTTTTAATCCGCCCAATCTGTGGATAAATTGAGCCAACACACATTTCCCTTCATAATACTTAACCAACTCTTTAAAGATTTTATATACAATTGTCTTTCCCTACCAGTTTCATTACAACATCAAATTTATACGTCGTTGAGTGAGACGGTGAGTGAGAGGTAGGTAATGTGAAATGAAAAAGCAACCAGTACACTTTGGTGGACGGCGTGCATTACCTGTCCTCCATCTTGTGGACGTACTGGTTCTGCGTGATGAAGCGCAGATCCGGCGGGATGTTGCACTCGGGATGCCACCCGGGCGGCGGCACGATCCGGCACATGCCAAACGGCTCCCCGTCCTGCTGGATCGAACTGATGTACGTCACCGGGTCGTTGAACTGCAGCAAAATACGCAGCACAATCAAGAAACATTGTTCCGTTTCCAAAATGTGATACGACGAAACTTGCCTCAGATAAAGTCTGTCACCCTCAACGTCATTCTCACTTTTTAAAACATATCATTAGCATGAAGGTGTTGATATAATAAAAGGTGTTCGGAATAGCATGTTGTGAAAGACTAAGCGGAGATGACAGCGTTGGCAATTTTTTGCCGCCAATACCTGTTCATTGCTGGGGTGGTAGGTGGGGGCCTCAAGGACACGTGCGGGGTCGCTGGGTGCTGGGAAGAACTCACGACACGCCGCCGCAGCGGGATCGACTGACTCGCACCTGCTGCACACAACAATGCTCATCAGTAATCGTCTACATTGTGTAATCAGAAATATATGATCTTAACTACGTGTAACTCTTATGCTACTGGAGATTTAATGAACTTACATATTTAGATTATATAGAGGTTAGATTTAGTTTAGTTTATACATCATTTTAAACCTGTATTTCAAATGTTTATTTTTGGATACATAATTTATGTATCCAAAAATAAACAACAAATTCATGTCAATATTTTAAAAATGATGCAATAAGCATTGCATTTTAATATGTCAAATTTTCATAAGTGTTCAATACATCAGCGTTTAATCTAGATATGCATCTAGAGTCCAGGACTGGTTATTTTTCAGCAGGATTGGAAAATGTACATCCCATGGGACCCATAAAATATATTTAGTTTCTAATCATTATGGTAACAGGCTTTGATTATCTTAATGAAAACAAAGATATCTTCACCTAAATTCCTAACCTACAATGTCTACTCATTGTTAAAATAGAAATAAGCATCTAAAGATCACCAAAGATCACAACACATAATTTCACAATACAAACTTAACAGTATAGCAAACATAGGTATTAAACTCTATTTTCAATTATCCTCTCCAATGTACGATTGGAAACAGAAATACATGAATCCGTCTTTACATATCTTTGTTTGTATCAATGACAAAAAAATCACCTTTTGTTTTTTGCTTCACTTTTGGTGACGATCGCTCCTCCTTGCCTCCACTGTCTCCAACCTTCCGCACTTTCTCCTCCGATGGACCCTCTTGTGCTGCTGTTGGTGACGATGTCGTCGCGGCAACAGACACAACACTTGCCGACCGCGACCGCCGCGATCTCGCCTGCTCACCACCTTCAAACAATGTCTCTTCGAGCTTCTGCTTTTTCACCCTCGTCGTGGGTGATTTTACCGGCGACTTTTCATCATAACTGAGGTACAGGTATATCATATCGTCATCCGAGTCTGACTTCCTCTTGTTTTTCTTCTTCTTTTTCTTTTTGCTGTGCTGCCGTGACGACGATAACGACAAGTCGCTGTCTGACCCGCTTCTGAATCCACCGTCTTCCGACTCTAGATCATCGTCTTCGAAATCATACTCCCGAACACCAGCAGGATTTCTGGTTGACCTCGTTCTTGAACTCGGATTATCGGACATCGTATCACTTCCTGTGTTTGACGCAGACGCGGCTTTGGCCTGCTCGAATTGCTCCACCTCAATTTCCTGCCGTTTCCGTCTGGTCATCACTCCTCCTCTACCAGCACTAGCCGCCATTTTTGCTGCATGGTCTTTTGCTTTTTTCACCAACATCTTCCCTTTTTCCCTTTGCAATGTCTTTGGTGATTTCAATTGCTTGGCTGCAAATTTAGGCTTTTTAACTGGCGAACTACTCAAGGAAGTCATCTTGAAATCGTCCACATCAGTGCTTTTCCTTTTTGCATTTTGTGAGACGACTTTGGTGATTTTTACTTGTGCTTGCTTGAGACGCTTCAGAGCTTGGCTTTTATGCTTTGAAGAAGTAGAAGATGCCTTAAGCTTTGTGTATGCAGTTTCTGGGGTCTGCAATAAAAAAAAAAATGTTTTAAAATATTTGCTGGAAATTCACAGGTTTACAGGAAATTAACAGGTTGTTATATCAGAATAACTTCAAAAAACAACGACATAACCATAACTCTATTCTACTTAAGGGCAAACAGAAATTTATTCTGATGCAAAGAAAAAGAAATCCTTCTTATTTGAATTCAATTCAAATTGTGTTTCAATGACCATTAGTAAAACATTCTATCGAAACATGCCATTTTAGAAAACAGCAACAATACTACTTATATTATGGTGGTGTTATAATCCGTTCTTTAAAGCATATAAAGATACTCACCTTGATATACAATATGCACTACAACTAAGATGAGAGCACACACGAAAGCAAAGATAAGCACAGGAAAAAGAATGACAACCAATATATTATAAAGAAAGGTTTATGGCAGCAGTTGCTAGATTTAACATACTTATTATAATTGCAAGAAATACGATTTTGTATTTTGAAAACAAGATTTTATAACATGAATATTATTTATACTAAATAAAAATGTAACTAGATCAGCAAACGTTCAAGG
The DNA here is from genome assembly GCA_019095985.1 of Streblospio benedicti. Lineage (NCBI taxonomy): Eukaryota > Metazoa > Annelida > Polychaeta > Spionida > Spionidae > Streblospio > Streblospio benedicti. The sequence goes on along the minus strand of CM032661.1, from coordinate 14,067,493 downwards.
AACGCATGAATTTCCCACAGGGGTGTGAATGACTTGCCATGAACAGACAGCGTGAGCATAACACGTCTAATAAATGTCAACAAATCTAAAATGATTTCCATGATACATTTTTTTCCAATTAAACAAAATATATAGATATTTTTAATTTTATCAAAGTGTAGCTATTGGTGGTTCACATATATTTCGGCATACAAGAAAAATGGAGTTTACTCATTTCTGAATCCTACCACAGTAATAATGTAGTTATCCAGAATCTATGTTTTTCATCCTGTATATAGGTGTGCAACATGAATCTTCGACCATTATGATACCTCTGTTATTTTTATGTTTATTTTTACTACAGGAATTTTCCTTATAAAGAATACTGCATACCGTGTTGCCGTGACGTACATGAAGACATGCAAGCGGGTCTCGTGTACTGAATGTTGGATATGTAAAGCAAAAACGCAATATAATATACCAAAATATATGTGAGCAACTAATAGCTCTAGATGTCAGAAAAAATTGTCACATTTCAAAAATATTTGGTGGGAAAAAAAAAAAAAAACACTTGCGAGAGGGGGGTGTCCCCCCGCTTGCACTCACCCCCGCGGCACCTAACGGCACCCCATACTCGGCTTCGCCAAGTACATTGACACATCATCCTATACCATTTCACGTTTTGCCTGTCAAAAGCTTCGTCGTACAAGTAATTCGTTTGGGGTATAACGGCGGTACCATCATCTTTAAAACTAGATAACTATATGTAAAACCGCATAAGGAATCATCATGCACAATTTATTTTAGTTTTACATTTTTATTTTAAGAGAATATAAAGAATTTTCATTTTGAGAGCATATCAATCTGCACTCACTGCGGCCATTTTATGTGAATAGGAATAAATGAACATAAATGACCATAAGGGTCCTAATATCGCTCACCTACATGTGTAAATTTGGCTTTTAAAATTAAGTGAGAGGTGCCCTGGAGAATGATGAAACAGGTTCAGGAAGTACATTTAGTTTTAAAAATATAAGAAGACCACCTCTATAGTTGATAGCAGTATCATAGGCAGGAGGACGTTATGACCATTTTTTTAAATTATTTCTCAATGTTATTTTGGGGAGGGTACCCCCCAAACCCCCCGTTTATTATTTTATAAGGGGAAGGGCCTACCCCCCCCCAGACGCTCCCGGGGCACCCTCAACTAAACCCAACTCCTGGGGGCAAAGCCCCCCACACACCCCACCGGGTGTTACACATTTTATGTTGGGTCGCCCAGGTTAGTGTAGGAGGAGTAATTTTTATTATTGATGCAATTTTACACCAAATCATGAATGAAAGTTTTCCTTCGCTGCTCTGATTGCCTATGCGACGTGATTGACAGCTCAGGGTCACCTCGAAATTGTTATGCAATAAATCCGTCTCGGCCACTTAGAGTGGCCACTTGGTGGGTGTGACATAATTTAACCAATAGATGGCTTTATTAGCACTCTCGATCATGCGACTTTGACCGTTTACAGAGTACTTTAAAGCCGAGGGCGGTGCTTAAGAAAAAATCATGAAAAAAGACTAGGGTTTGACATTGGTCTCAAGGTCGGGCTGAGTCAATAAGAATTGGACATTAAGAGGTGTGTCAGAAGAGCACCCTCACACAGTGCATACCCAGTCAAAAACAATCAGGGAACCTGTGGGAAATAAATATCATTCTAAATAAACTATGAACATATACCGGGTAACTTGCACTTACAATGTTCTACAAACGTATAACTTACATCTACAATATAACTATTCTTTAAAAAAATGAAGAACATATAATTATGATCTACCACTTAGATGCTATACTATAAAACATAAAATAAAACAATGAAATAACCAATAGAATACTATCTTAAAATCAAACTCACTAACAGCAGTTCACCAAACTTTTGAAAAATCGATAAAAGAGAGAACTCAACATAGTCTCTCAAGCACAATATCCAGAACTTAAATGGAAAAGAATGGTTATATTTTTTTGGAATATAATAAGCCACTTCTACTTCAACAATCTACACAACAACTAAGGTAACTAATCTTAACTAATCTTAACAAATCTTAACAAAGTTGTTTTCCCTTTCCATATGCAACAACCACCACCACTCCCACATCAACTCTCACTAGAGGCTCGACTCCATTAACGAAGTGTCAAAACAGCACTGTCGGAGTATCCATCCTCGATATGATCACACCAGACTTGTCTTCAAAATATCTAGATTTCGGCGGAGGCAAGTGTTGACTTGGTAGCCTTGATGGCAGGTCAAACATGCCTGTGGACATGACCGGTGGTGGAAGGGGACCGAGCGTCGGACGATACTGGCTGTTGGCGGCCTGACTGCACAGCCATGGGTGATGACAGAAGCACTGAGATCCGCCAAAACCGACGCCACCAGCCATCGGGGCGCTGTAGCGCAGACCACAGTTGGCAAATCTAAATGCGGCTGGGTTGAAGGGGCATGGTGGCGCCTTCTTGAAAAAAGTATTACTGTTGTTGCTTTGGTTCCTTGACGATTCAAGATTCGTACTGCAGAATGCATTATTATTTTGGTCCTTTGACAACGGCATACGGCTCTGTGCTGGAGGAATGAATCTGGGTAACATGTTAGCATTGTAGTCTGGGTGGGTTGGGTTGGTGTAATTCCATGGCAGGCCGGGTGGAGCAGGCACAGGATATGATGGTCGATACTCAGATGGTGGATATGTGGTTGAATATACACTTGAGTTTATCACATTGCAGGATTTGCATTCTGCTGAGGGACATGCTGGCTTTGAGAATTCACGTTCATCGCTTGTTGATGAGGAACCCTGTTGAGCATTCTTTGATGGTGTGTCTAATTCGCTGTCTTTGTCATTTTCTGCTGCAGAGCTTAGAAGTACATCCTTTTTGACAAGTACCTCAGGTGAAACAACATTACTAGGTTCTGGCTTCCTTGTTGGTGTTGCCAGATCTATGACCGGTGGCAGAGGGAAGGTCTTTACACCTTCAAGACACATATTTTCAAACAGTGAATCATCATGCTTTGAAGATGGTGGTAAATAACTAAAAGCATCAAACTTACTCATTGTTGCTGTTGGTACATCACACATGACTTGTGAAGTCACACTGGCAGTTGAGAAGTATAATTTTGTTGCTATTGGTATAGCTGATGATTTAGGTACTGATGGTATTTGTTTAGCGGATGATTTACACACTGTTGGCTTTTGAATAGCTGGTTTGGGTACAGTTGGCTTTTGAGTAACTGATGATTTAGGCACTGTTAGCTTTTGAATAGCTGGTTTAGGTACTGTTGGCTTTTGTATAGCCGATGATTTAGGTATGGTTGGCCGTTGAATGTCTGATTTAGGTACTGGCTTTTGAATAGCTGATGATTTAGATACTGCTGGCATTCGAATAGCTGATGATTTCAGTACTGTAGTTCTAATATTACCACAACTACTAGATGTACTTGAAGGTGTCAATGTCGATGCAGGATAATACTGTATAGGCTTTCTGTTTAAGTTTTTTTTTGTGCTATCATCAGAGGTACTGCTTGATAAGGTGGGACATGCCAGTAACGGTTTGTTTAAATCAGCCTTATAGTATTTTATGGGATTATTCTTTGCCTTTCTGTTGTATGAGTCAAATTTCGTGGCTAATATTGTTTTGTGTGTCTTTTTTGGCATCCTGTTCATCTTTGGTTGCATCACACACACTCTAATTGGTCTGACTGGCTGTACCTTTGGGGGGCACTTTGGAGGAGGATTAACTGTGTAATCAAGGGTTGTATTCTTTCTGTTATTCATGCAACATGTTTTTGTTGGCTGTTTTGTCAAACAATGTAGGCATTTCCCACGACAACAAGGACAATCTTCGCACTTTATTCTTATACTGGCCATCTCATCATCAACATGTTTAATTTCAACAGAGTTAGCATCATCTTGGCATTTAGCTGTTGCAATTGGTTTACGTTCTATGGCTACAACTTTCACAACCCTTCCGCGATTTTGGAGGCAGGAGGAATTTTGAAGCAAACTTTTGTTTGATTCATTATAAAGTACTGGCTTTAATCGAGGTGCATTCAAAGGATCTACATTCTGTGTATTTGTAAAAATATAACTAGATGCCGAACTAAAAGAAGAAACAGAAGCAGGAGTTTGAACAAGCGAGCGCAAGCTAGAACTACTTTGTAATTTTGAAAACTGTGAGCTTGAAGCGGGGGAAAGCACACGACATGGAAAAGGTGGAGGATCCAGTACCACATGTGTTTTATCCATCTTTGGCTGATCCATACATTTATTTGAGGTCATCTTCTTATTTTCGTTACGCAACTTTAATTTTTTTGTCAACGAGCTGGTAGAAGTTTCTGAGGAAAAAGCGGAACTTGAATGTTCACTGCTCATTCTGATACAAGTCGTATCATCATTTGAACTCAATTCAACTTGTGCCTCCACCTGATCACTGTCTACGAATCCTGAGAATGGTGTCTGTGTGCTGCAGTCAACGTTATTTGTTACTTGATTTACAGCGCCACGTGTTACTTCTTCATATTCAGGTGCTATTGATATAGTAGCCGCGGGTTTCTGACCAATCGAGACAGATGTGCTGCCAGAACCACTAATGCCTGACAGATCTCCCGAATTATAACTACGAGCAAAGTCACTATAATGCTTCAAGAAACTTGTACTTCTGGTTTGTCGTCCTTTGGATGATCTTGTAATGATGTTAGTACTGCCTTTAGCGAGGGGTGAAAGGCATACATCATGTGTACCTTTCTTAGGGGATTTTGACTGGTTTGAAGAAACTCCAACTTCTCTTGTCTTTATGGGTGAAGCAACATCTGACTCAGTCTCGGTTGTATCACACGTCATTCTCGCAGTCATTCTCAGAGCACCGTGACATGGCTTTTTAAGCAAAGAAGATCGTCCACTAGAACGTCTGAATGAAGTAGGACTTAAACTAGCTTTTCTCTTGCTGACAGAGAAACACTTAGCAGTGGACGAAGAACTGGTGGAGCATCTCTGGTTTGGGTTTCTATTCTTTAAGCGTGGTTTGTGAAAGGTAGTGTGAGATTGGCGACTAGTAGGGGGGATGGAAGAAGTTGCCATCACCTGTGGTTGCGAAGAAGCGGTGGCTCTGGCAACCCTACCCTACAAAGGCAGAATCAGCTTACCACGTTATTTAGAGAAGCAAGAAGCAGAGAAAAGACAGTGCTGCATTTGTTCTTTGTGTACAGGTTGGAAAGGAGCCAAAGCAATTTTCAGGTACACAGATCCTTTTTAATCAAAGCTGGACAAACTTGTAAACGATTTGGCTTTAGATTTTTGGGGGGATCAACTACATCGTAAAAAAATATATTTACGTTTTAAGTCTACAATATGAACTACTTTTTTAAGTGTTAAATAAAATGTTGCAGTACCATTCAAAATGCATAATGCACCTGCTGTGAAATATGCTAGTTTTACATCAATGTACTCCACACATGATTTCGAACATCCTGTCTCCAAACAAGGGCAGCATTATCACAAATAAGCTTACATATAATTTGAACAGTTTAAGTAAATATATAAATATTTACTATCACAATGATATTTCACTGCCCTTTACCATTTCAATAAGTCCAAGAAAGCCATATTATGTCACTAAACTAATGTGTTGATGGATTGAATGTTAGACATGAGAAACATTTTAAGCAAATAAATCTATTAATGGAAGAACATGAAATAGGAAGAGATCACTCATCCAATGTATAGAGTTTGTAGGACAACTACAAGAAATATACAAATATGAAAAGAAAAAGAAAACAAACTAAAACTATAGAAACTTGGCAAATCTTCCTTATGAAATATGGTTCAAGCAGAATCATAGCCTTGTTAGTCCCTATTTATTAACCCATCTAAAGTGTCAATACAATTTTGCATGTGGACCTACCAGTGGCTTAACTCCGAGCTCCGTACTATCGAGGCTAATATCCAAATCTGGGGAACTTGCCCGTGACTGAGGAGCTGGAGACTCGCACAAACTGCAATATGAAATATTTCAATGAAAAATACATTTCTATTAGATGAAAAAAAAATAACTTAAGACCATTTTTACGATACATGTACTTTGAAATGAGAGAAGTCAATACAAAAAGCACATATTTAGATATTCTTGAAGAGCCTTTCCTGTTTTCTTTATCAGTGGTCACTGTCTTGATTTAGATTTATAAAATAAGATGTGTTCTTCGAATCACTAAACACATTTTTCTTGTAATTTTAGATCAAAGCGTTATTTCATCCAATGCAAAAAATTTAGTTTATTCCATCGAAATTTCACTTTTTTTTTTTTTTTGATAAACTATGGTAGGTCACTGATATTTTTGGATTATACATTCTGTTTGCAAAGAACAATTGAAATTTTTGAAAAATCTAATTAAAAAAACTGAGACATTTTCTAAAATATACCGGCTCTTTGACAGTGCTGCTTTAGTACGAGGGGTGTCCAGGGCGGATGCTGGTGTCGCAGGGCGGGAGGACTTGGGGGTGTTTGGGCAGCTCACAAGATTCTCAGAATCAACAGAATTGAAAAATTCCAAATGTGGAGGTAGGTACGGTGTTCCTGAAATATAAGACGAAAAAGAATGTGGTTGTTGTGCAGGCTGCTGACTTGGCTCTTGGAACATTTAAAAATTTAAAAAGTGAAATACTGTGAATTAAATTGTTTGTTAAATTACATGGAACAATGAAGTTATGTAATTCATTTTCAAACTTCTCTCTCGCACATGTCTTTTTAGCAAGCACCGGAAAAAAACACATATATATTATCAAAGAATTCAACTTTCAACATTGTTTATGGCAACTCAAAAGTTGAAATTATTTCAAAATGATTCGCTCACATTGGGCAAAGTATTCGAATATAACACACCTCTCAAGCACAGAAATGTGAGAAAATCTTCAGTTTTTGCAGTCGGTTTCATGGGCAGTAGACATGCTTTCGACGTGTTAGATTTGACTGGTGTCTTGTTGGCTTCTTTCACGGGAGAGACGTTAGGACTACTAGGTCGAGACCCTTGAGCAAACTTTCTCTGTGCCCTTACATGCGATTTGTAGAGCAGACTGCAATTAGAAAGATTAGTTGTACCCTCAGAACAATATTGAAAATACTAATAGCATTTACCTGTGTTCAAACTTAAATTAAAACCACTACATTATTGGTTTAAACATATTTTTTTTTTTTTACACGAGTACAACAAAGAGATTGGGCAAAAGCTAAAAATGCGATCAATGCCCTCGCTCATGGAAAAAAAAAACACTTCATTATTAGACAATGCAGAGCAATCTTATTGATGAATAAATCTTTTTCTCTCCAGTTTGCCGTTCATCTCGATTCTGATTGGTTAAGAGCCATAGGAGATCAGATTCTCTCCCTACTTTGTGAACAGTAAACACCATTAAGTTAAATAATTTGGTTAAACAGGGGAGATAATAAGGCAACGGTCTGTTTTAGTGTTGAGATAACACTAGCTATGAACTTATGGTGTCTTAGCCTGCTCTTGTTCACTAGCGCTCACTAGAGCAGGCCTAGACATGACTCATGCAAGCTAGTGTTATCCCCACACTAAAACAGACCATTACCCTTATAATATAAGATATATGAACTTGCTTAGCATGGCTCTACAGTCCCTTTTCATCAAGTATTTTTTTAATGCATGTTCTAAGACAGAACTGTAAAAAGAAAACATGTTAGCTTGGTTACCTTGATGAATGTTTGCTGTTGCTACTTCCATTGGACTCCTGACCCCCAGAATCACTTGGTTTATGGTCAGGGTCTGGCATTACCAGCTTCAAATTTTCTCTGCCTGTTTTGCTCTGGTCTAAAGAAAGACATGACAAATAAACATCTTAAGACTTACACTATAATACATGTAGCAGTAACAAAAGATCTAGTGAAGCCATTCAAAGAACAAAGTTAAATTTTTTGCTTTATAGTGTTCTTCAAATTTAAGTACAATGTATTTGCTAAATAAGTTCATTAGTATATATTTTCACTTACAACATTTATGATAGTCCATTTTAACAATAGCCATTTAAAATATCATCATCCAATAACATTTGAAACATTTGAAAAATAATTCAAAAATAATTTAATCATGACCAATGGATCTGCTGTCTTTCTTATGATACATACAACAAAGCAAAAAAAATCTTATACCTTGAGATTTACTACGACCAATGATAGTAGCAAGCGTTACTGGCGGTGCATCCTCCATCACAATGGATTTTTCAGAACTTTGAATTCCCATGATGCTGGACTAAAATCAACCATCAATGAATCAGTAAATAATGAACGATACTCATAGTAAACAGTCATAATGCCCATATATTAAATATCAATTTAAAAATTCTTCTTAATTTATCTCTTACTTTGAAACACACAGTGAATCTCAAATAGTTGTATCAAGTGTATTGAAGTTTCATGTAATATGCACATTAGTGCATTTTTTCATTTTTATTTATTTTCTTCATCAAAAACACACAATTGAGTCAGTGCAACAGATAACTCATAAAGCTTGCTGCAGAGCCTTGCTGTCTGTAGGACTAGTACCGCAAAAAGTTACTAGTCCTGCAAAAAGTATTACTTGTCCAACATGTTGTTCACAATTTGACTTTGAGAAAAGATGATCGTTTGAAGGATGAGAAAGGTAAGATTCTTACGTGTCCTGTTGGTTTAATACTAGTCTAGGACTAGCGGACGAGTACTTATCTTGCCCACTGTTGTGTATGCTATTCTTACCTTTACTTTTGTCTCATGTAATGATGCTAATAATGCTTTTTGTAGTTGGGTTTCTTCTCTCCAAGAGAGTCCAGCAGTTGTATCCTAAATGATATTTATGTTGTTTAACTTGGAACAGATTCTAACCAATAGTTCAATTTTGATGCTTGAGACACAGAATCACAATATCACTATATCCAAATAATTAGTTTTTTCAACATATAATTATTAATGTAACAACTTGCATTAAAGTGCTTTGAGATATATCATCTCAGATTACATGTAGTCAAGTTCATATCATTATCTAACGAATTGGAAGGAACATCTGTTTTGTATACAGCCTTTCATTTTATGCTGTGCTTGATTTCATCATGTAAAAAAGTTTTAAAAATCTATACTTTGTGGATTTTATATCTAAAATATAAATGATGTTTTAATGGATCAATCTATACACCGGTAACACAGCGAAGAGGTTCAAATATATTTATCTCTATGAACAGTCCGGATGTACATAAAAATCAGCAAAATTTCATACCAGTGACTTTGGAATAATCTGCCGCTTTGGCCGATTTGCTAACAACAGCTCTACAGGTGATGGTGTATCAGACTCATCGCCATCAGATGAATCAGACTTTGTTGGTGGTGATGGAGGCCGTAGTTTGCTACGAATTTTGCTACGACCAACTCTTTCATTTCTTTTTAGGAGTAGCGGTGGTGTCAAACTAGTCGATCCACCCCTTGATCTTGTCGTTCTTCCTTCTGGCGTCTAGTTGAAAATTAAGAAAGATAAAAGAATTTTCATTGTTGTACATACTACATGTATATGTTACTTATTTGATATTATTACATGTATGCAGAAACTGTCTATAAGATGCTTACCCCGTAAGTTATATTTTGCCTTGCTAAATCCTGAAACCAAACCAGCTGAACAAACTGTCTGTGATGATAGTCTAACATATATGTGATATACTGGCAGAAATTGAAACTCAAAATTCATTACAGTATAAATAATTCATCAATTATATAAAAGAATAAAAAATTGTTAGCTCTATTTACTTACATTTTTCTGTGAACGTGTGGTTCTTCTCTCTGAACTTTCCGGTGAAGAAGACACTGAATGTCTTATTTTCTTGGGCAATGATGAAGACCCATCTTGCTTCTTCCCCATTTCTTTGGATAAATTGAGACTAGTGTCTACAGTGTCTACAGTACTCCTTTTACATGTATCTGATTTTCTTGACTTTTCTTTAGATTTCCCAGAGGATGAGGATGTTGATGTCTTTGGAGTAGACGTTCCGGACTCACATTTGTTCTCCTGGCATACATCAACACTTCTATCTGTGAGATACTTCTCAAAAGCAGACTCAAAGCCTTAAATGGAATATTGAGAAAATGAACAAAATAGTGTCAAAAATAAACAAATTATAAATCTAACAGACTATAATTTGCCTTTCAGTGACAAATTAGAAATGTTTTTCATCAAATCAATATTGAGCAGTTCAAGGACTGGGACCACCTCCATGCCCTTTACAATTATAAAATAAAAATACACAATTCTAAATACAATTTTATATCTATATTCTAGATACGTCATATACAATCCTAGATTTGCTGTCAAAACAGGTCCCGGAAAAAAGTAGGCATGAGTTCTGTTGTGATACTGAACTACTTTTTTCCATTCCTACTTAATAAACAGTCAGAGTTGACATACAAGAATTTGAGTAGTATACGCGACATCTACAGAAAATACAACATAAAATTTTAAATAATTTCTAAAAAAAAACTGAATGTAATTTGCTCTGAAAATGTTCCAATAAGCCATTTAGTAAATAGAAATGACGTCACAGGATTATAGATGAACCGGTAAAAGTTTGCATTATGGATAGATGATTTGCTACAGTACACTGAATTAAAATCTAACGTTAGGTCATAAAACCAGCACATATACCGTTGCATCAAAATTATCCCATTTCAAACCATTTGTGAATGAGAAAAGACCAATATGCGAATGATTTGACACCAAGAAATAATAAATCCAACAATTATAAGTTTGTCAAATATTAGTTGAAAGTCAGAGATGTGTGAAATCCGCTTCATTAGCACCTGTCAATTACCGACCGAGAACTTCTGAGAGAGATGCCAATAAAAAGAACTTAATAACTTGGTTAATTCTCTTGGGAATTAATAATATTACAGCCACAAGCCGCCGAAGGCGGCTGAAGGCCTTGTTAAAGTTGATTTCCTAAAGGATTAAACATGCCTGGTTACCGTTTTGCATTTGGCAGTCACTAAAGTGCTATTAAACAAACAATAAAAGAAACAGACATTTAGTTTTTATCTAATGCATTTATCATTATGAAGACTTTTATTTGTAAAATAATCGAGTGAAATCCTGTCTCTTTGATACAGCCTGACGTCACGGTGACGTACGCATTTGCATATAATATACACATGCCCCGCCCCTTTCTCTAGATTTGGTTCGACTACCACTATATGAGCCTGCTACTCTTAATCGCATCGCGCTACGATCGGTGTTGACAAATTATGGTGTGTGATAAAGGCTAATGTGCACAAATACAAATGGCGTCACCTTTAAATCTCCAAAGAGTAATATTTGGGAAACAAATGGATTATCAGCGTTACAATAACATACCCATCAAGAATTCACATGTCGGATCAATTATAAACCGATTATGAAGACATGGATGAAAGGATATTTCTCAAATCACATGCATTGTTTATAAAATCCCAGTGGTTTGTGCAACTAGAAACCAGCCAGTGTATTTGTCCTTTTTTTTCTGTCTATCCGGCATGCATGCAACAACTCCGATAATTATGCTATCAGGATTAATATCAAAGCTAGAAATAAATGAAATACACCACTGAAATCCGTGTTGAAATTCTCTTTTGATCCGTGTAATGGATATGGCAGTTCGAACAAATAGTAGCATTTATTTAGCCATCAATCTTAGTTGACTTGCCGGTTTGACAGATGGTAAGGTGAAAAAAGAACATGTCGCCTAATTTAACATCTTGAACAAAACACATTGCATGATATTTCGTAAAAACCCCCAGAGAGGTTACAAAAATGCATCTCTGATATGATGATCTGTGTTGTGTATGAACCGAGGGCCAATATTCCTAGTAAATTACAAAATAATGGCCAACACATTCTCAACCACTCGCATTTACATCATCACATTTCTACGAATAACAGGTGCTCTCTTGCTTGTTTGTGATTTTGACAGATAGCAAGACATTTTTAAAATCATTCGTATAACAACTTCTACTGACCTTTTTCACAGCTTATTCAACAGAGACATATAGCAGACCATACATCATCCATATTTTGTGCTAAAGATTGCATACACACAGTACTCTTTTTAAAAACAGTTTTCAAACTTCATATATAATATGCTTTACCGGTTCCCCGAAATTACTGTCACTGACAAGTAAATTAGCGTTCTTGTCAATCTTGACCTAAAATCATTGCACAATATTTCGTGAAACCTCAAGCGAGGATAGAAAAATGTATCTTTAATATCATAACATATGTTGTGTATGAAACGAGGTCCAATATTCCTAATAAATTACTAAATAATGGACAACACATTTTCAACAACTCATCTGTTCTTGCTGACACAACATCACGTTTCTAAGAAAAACAGGTACTTTAGGCGTATTTTCAAACTGTCTCGCACGTGGTCAGATCAGCTTCGACATTAAACAAGGGGGCGGAGCTTGTGACGTCATGTTGTATATGCTATGGCTTAATTAAGACGGGTTAATTATAAAAGATTCCTTTATCATTAAATTACCAGATTAAAGGATGTCAGAGCATTGTATTATTGGAGTGATTCTACAAAATTTCAAGACATTTGGTCGAGCCGTTTGAAAGTTATAGGTATCACTATTGTAGTAGTAATTAGAGACAATTGGATTACGTCTTCACTATTGCGCGTCATAAATGTGTAGGTGCGCCGAGCTGCTTTGATGAAACTAAGATGGTGGAATGTGTGGTCATTTTTCAAAATAAATGGTCTGTATATTTTAACATGTCATGTGTAGGTCATGTTTTAATAGTGATAAAGAATGAGAAATATCTTCCCAACAGTACTCAATTTATTTGGATATGCAGTTCACTCAGACTTCACTGACACAAATTAGTTATGAGCCGGGATTCCATTCTGGTACCCGATTTCACTAGCTAATGGGGCTTTAAGCTTAGTGCATGTGTACTGAACTGTAGTGCCACAACTTGAAAAATTAGAATGGCCCCGATTTTTTTCAAAAAACTTTTTGTTACCAAATTTTTTAACATCCAAACAAATATATGAAACACAGAATTAAAGGAAAGCGCACAATTTGCTTCAAATATGAAAAGCAAATTCAAATAAAGATTTTAGGTGACATAAAACACAAATTTTTACATTTCTAGTCGTATCCCAAATACATGGTAAAAGTACTTGTCAATCAAAATCCTAGCCTTTATCAACATGTTTACGATCGCCATGACAGCACAGAAACCTGTGACCAAGACTACAAAGAGTAGTATATGTTCCAATCCACATTTTTAATGTTGTTTTATATGATAAAATCTGGGGGATACAAATTATATTCCTATGAACTTTTTATTAAAAATATTTACATCTTTTTCATGTAAAATTACTGTAGACATCAACTGGTTTTGTTATAGCTGTGGCCGTAAATAACGCTATGCCTTCATACGGCCACAGGCCGCCAAAGGCGGCCGAAGGCCTTGTTAAGCTTAGTGCATGTGTACTGAACTGTACTGCCAGAACTTGAAAAATACAGAGTGGCCCCGATTTTTTTTAAAATACTTTTGTTGTCAAATTTTTTAACACCCGAACAAATATATGAAACTGAGAATTAAGAGGGGGGAAGCGAACAATTTGTTTCAAATATGAAAAGAAAATTCTAATAAAGATTTTAGTTGACAAAAAACACAAATTTTCACATTTCAAGTCGTATTCCATAACCAGGGTAAAACAGTACCTGTCAATCAAAATCCTAGCCTTTATCAACATGTTTACGATCGCCATGACAGCACAGAGACCTGTGACTAAGACTACAAAAAGTACTATTTTATTTTTACTTACATTGTTAATCATTGTTTGACACATCATTTATCCATTAGTAACTACTACATTTATGAAAACTCCTTCAAAAACAAAATAATTTGAATAAATAAATTATCTAAGTGCGGTTTAGTTTGGTTACTATGGCGCTACCTGAAAATTAGGTGTCTGACCACTTAGGTCTCAGGCAACCAAATAAAATTCAGTTTCACATCCGAGTAAGCACTGATCCCTGCTTTTGAGAAAATTTCACTCTAAACGCACAGGACACTTGGATGGAATGTATCTAGTCACAACCCAGTTCTTAAATAACTATGACCCAACATTGCCTGCGAGTATCGGAATATGAAGCTATAAATAGCTTTATAAGATACATGTTCAGTGAACCAATAAAATCTTTTTCATGTAAAATTACTGTAGACATCAACTGGTTTGTTATATCTGTGGCCGTAAAAAAGGCTATGCCTTCATCTGAATATATTATGAATATGTTAAGTCATATATTGTGACACAAGCGTATGAATTCATATTTTATGTCAAAAGATCAATTCTGCAGTACATATAGCTGTTATTAAACCCCCTCTAAATCCGATTAAACCAAAGCCAATGACTGACTTGGTGTTTCAAGCCTTTTGTTTAAATTTTAACATTGGATTTACATAAGCTTTTCAGGTGCTGTTTAATGTCAAATCAATCTCTTCTTTTAGCTGTGCATTCTTACACCTTTCCTACAAGTGGTGACTTAAATTTACAAATGGCAGACGATGGTTAACAAAGTTATTTACACATTATTGTCATTGAGTTTTACTATATCGTATAGAAAAATCATGTGCAGTACACATATTATCACCACTGACCAGTGGCTATTTACGAAATCACTTATTCTCTACTTCACTAGAAAGATCCCTCATAGGTCACCGACCTTATAATGTACTTTAACAATGATACTTAGGACGAAATACATGTAACGGCCCATTAACTACAGCGTTCGAGCATTATTTCATGCAAAAATATAAAGAGTATATAGTTTCTCTATTACTGACAGTAACAATTAAGCAACTACACATTTAAGACAATGGCGATAATCTCAGTATTTGATAGGTTTCTTCAGATACTGTCTCATACAAAATGACAAAACATAAAAATACATCTAACTTTACATATATAAAAGTATCATAGGTTGTGGTATTCTTACTGTTCTGCATCTGTTCTTTCTTACTATTTTATTAAGAAAATATTTTCAAATTTTACGATTTTCTACTGCTTCCGGGAAAACCCCATTGTTATTATTACGGTCTGCCACTGCCACTGCAATTGATATGCAAATGATTGAATCTTTTAATAAAAGTTCACTCATCACCCTCCTTGATTACACCCCCTCCCCCAATTAGCTTGGGCGCGGCGTGGACGACATCAGAAGGCGTCCCGCCGCCCAAGGCCGGAAAATAAAAAAAATAAGAAAATATAACTTCGATTCAAGTGGGGATCGATGGTGCAGTGGTTAGCATGCAGGACTACGAAACGTGATTTTCTTTTGCTTGCATCGTGAGTTTGCAGCCCGTCCATGGCAGACCCAGTGTCGCCAAAGAGTTACGTTGTACTTCTGCCACTGCATTGTTGATATCCATACAGCGTGTCGCCACTGTCGAGTGCAATACTAGATGGTAGTGACACAAAGCCGAGGTTCGGAAGCCTCTTTAAAAGGAGTTTCTCGTGTAGAGGAGAGCCACCCCTCTGCATCCAAAAGAACTCACCTAGCTTGACAACAATTGCTAGTGTGCTCCCTCCACACCCTTGAGGCTCAGTTGGCTACCTAGCCTACCTCTGGATGTCCACGTTCCAACACCATGTGGCCTCCCTCTGCTATAATCATCAGCAAGTTGATGGCTGCAGAGTATTGGCAATAAACAAACAAAATTCCCATGCCTCGCGGCGTCGGAAGTCACGCCGCAGGCAAATAGTGAAGCGATGCGACTAGCCCCATCCCCCCACCCGCCCCCCGTATTTAAAAAAAACATAGCTCCACACACTGCGACGTCCAAAAAATGGTGTGACAACGTCAGGCAGAGAGCATGCACTAAAGTCTGCATCATACAGCAATGCATCGTGAGGGAGCGCAAAACAGTGTGGGACACTGCCAGCTCCGCAACAGCATAGTGTGATGTCTGAGGAGGAGTGCGCTATGCCTCCAAGTAGAGATTTTTTGACTAAAAATGGTCGTGCGGACCCCACACAGTGCCTAGGCTAATTGAGGGGTTAATAAGACACGCCCCTGGATTTCCTCACAATCCTCCCTGGATTTTTTCACTTTCCACCTGGCTTAATAAGCACTCCCTTATTACTTGTATTAACGCTAACACTAACAAAATATAGCATTAAATATCACATAACGTGTTCAAATTAATCCGCGGTTGTTTATTTAAGCAAGCAGCTTTATTATAAGAAACAGTTATAAAGCATCTGTCGGTATCCCTAAGCCTTTATATTTGATCCATTTTCTGCATCTGATTTTCTGATCTTTATTATATGAAACTGTCTGTAATTTCAAACACATAAGTTTTTCTCTATTTAAAGGGACATGAACAGCAACCACCTCCTCAGACAATTTCACGTAATAATTTTATTTTTCTATATACTTGACATGTTGCACCTAATAACTTCCAATTTTACAATCATAAACAAGCGTTTGATAGAAAAATATAAATAAATTAAAACAGAGAGAAAAACGAGTTGATTGACATTGGAAGGTTCCGTACTATCAATATGAGTGTAGCCTTTATCACTCGTGTGCCGCAAGCCGAAATTTGCGTGTAGGCAATGTTTATTAAGGCTGATAGAATAATAATATTGACATCGTCAATGTGTGGGTACAAAACATCTTCCCAGAGTTAAAAAAAAGTTTAATTACAATGAACTGGAATGATTCAAATAGATGAAAATATATACAATCAACTGACTCGGCAAGTACCATTTACACGACATAAATTGATGATATGCCTTGAAATTCACCTGTGTGTGTCTCTTTAAAATATATTGAGGGTGGGTTCTCGAGGGTAAGTTTGAATCTTAAAACCCTTATCCTACCACCCAGCCCAGGTCATTGTGCAAAGCCATTATAAATATGGATATAAGCCCAGATACTCTGAAATTGGTCTATTGAAGCTCTGTAGTAGGGGTGCAACTGTCTAATAGCACTTATTGAGCATTCATACTCAGTACTGGAGTTAAGTGTATACGTGCCAGTTTGAGCAGTGTAAAAATGTTGAGGGAAAGGTAACTGTTGCAAACTTTTAGATGTTTTAGTCAGTTAGATGTAAATGTAAGTGTGGTGGTTCATAGTCGTGAGAGCAACACTTGGATCACGACTATGAACGCCAGGCTATTGGCACACTCATGCTAATTACTCATACAATCACTCAGTTATTATTTCAACCCAATGACCTGTACCTAATTAATGTGCAGGTGCCACAGAAATGTGTGCAACTATTTAGGTATGTGTTTGCTCAACACCCACAAACAGATCTAGAGCCGACTGGCAAATGAACCCAGGACTTTCTGGTCATGAGTTTAACTGCCTATTCACTTGGCCAAAGAAGCACCTTATGTAGATACTGTAGAAACCAAGCATTGGCTGGTTGATTGCCACGATAATGAAGTGTGGGATATCATATTGACCGACACCGCAATACAATGTGGTTCTTATGGTGCATTCGAAAAGTCTCCTATTTAACGAAAGTAGCATAAAATTGAGTCAAAATACCATAAACTCACAACAAAAGTCTGACAAAATTGAGGGAATTGCCATGTTCCATGGTCCATTATAACTTCCCATGTCCATGTTCCATTGCTTTTTTATCCTTATGTTCCATGTTCCGCTATATTTTTGACCCCATGTTCCATGTTCCACTATCCTGTGTCACCCCGCCCCCTCATGTATGCATTTTACAATATATGTACTGGATTGTACCCCAGAGTGTTAACCTGACCATGGTCATGGGCTATGACGTAGTGCATCAAATAATCACTGCCTTTAATTTAAATCATCACAACAATGATAGCTGTTAACATGCATATGCTAACTGTATACTTACATTGAGTTCTCATCAAACATATCATTGAAGGTCATATGGGGACATGCATTTTTTCTAAAAGTTTGAGAAAACATCAATTTCAATAACATTCAAATGTTATTAGAACTTTATTTACAAACAACAGGATTTAAAACAGGGAAAAAATGGTTGAGTAGATCTACATTGATACTACACAAAAATGGTTGAGAAAATCCACGTTGATACTACACAGACCAATAACACAGTCCAATGTTCATACAGTCAACTTGATGCTCCTTGAATGCTGCAACTCCCAACAATAGCCACGTGTCGACAGAGATGCACTAGCAGTGAGCCCCTTTAGCAGTACTTGGCAATAAGCAGCCCCAATGATTAGCTGCCCAGATTTGGACCATCCACAGAATTCCAACAAGCTCCAGACAAGAAATGCGCTTTACTTTTCTTACTCTTCTCACCAGAAAACTTTCAAACATTCAAGAGACTTTGGAAAACTTTCATACAACTTCAGATTACATCTTTTCTCTTCAACAACCGGGCAGCTAATAATTACACTTTGATAAAAAAAACTAGTACCACACAAAGCTCTGCCCAGTATAGCATACTTCAATACTTCACATGCTTCACTGCATGCACTAAAGTCTGCATCAAAGTCTGCAAGTAAATTTGTAACACAATCTTTTGTCAAACCTCGGGGGGGGGGTTATATCTATACATATCTATTATCAAAGTTAGTTTATTGCGCGCGATTCAACATCACACATCACAATCATACATGAAAATACACAATGATATGCAATGTTTTGATGTCAATGCCCCATTATATAGTTATCTCTAGAGATAAGACCCTAAAATATAGTGTTGTCTTAAAATCAAGACCCAATAAGGGATCGTTCACAAATGACGTCACCTCATTTTTGGCCTTTTTTGACCGCCCCCCCTTGTCACCTTTAGTCATCTTTTCAGCACCCCCTCCTGATAAGTGGCGTCATCTTTGCCTTTCCGCCCCCCCTGCGCAACATGGTTTCTCGATGACATTTAAAATTGATTTAACTGTGCCGTTATGTAAATACATTTAGATATAAATGTCCATACTTTAGACATAATTTTACAAATGTATTTAGTATATAAAGCAAACATAGCAATGTGATTGCAGCTAGTATATATATAACAACTCACTTAACATGTAAGAAAGTAATTTCAAATACTGTTAAATAACTACCCTTTTTTTTTCTTTTTTTCCCCAAAAGGTGACATCACCCAAGCGTTAGACCAACGCCCCCCCCCCCCCGTCACCTTTCGTCATCTTTTGCTGTAACCCCCCCCCTGCCGGGTGACGTCATTTGTGAACGATCCCTAATATACTAATTTCTCAAAATTTAGACATAATGATATATCAAATATCTAAAAATAGGCTCCAATGATATTTCAAGAGGCTGGAAAAGGTGACGTAAATGGCACATCCATACTAACCAAATGTATTGGAGATCCTCCCTTGGTCCTTGGTCCAGAGTTGACGTGCATGTGTTGGCAGGAAGCAATAAAAAAAAAACAAGATTGAGCATGAGCTTTCATTTTCACCAAGTTTTAGAAGAGGGAGCAAATTTTCCTCCAACTTTATTTTTGTTCATGCCTATAGCTAGAAGTTTGTAAATGGAGTCACTCCATTGCTTAAGTTCATACTAACCCCATGGCGACTCCTCACCACCGGGCCAATGCAATATTTTTACATGTTTGTAGAGACCATACGGATAGTGCTTACTAAGTTAAGTCAAAGACAATGAGCCTGCTGCTAGTTTCTGTATTCTGATCTTCAGTTTTCAATTTGTTTGCTCTCTGGCACCTAAAACTTTATTTAGTATGTATTTTTACGGAAAACAACGAAGTTAACCGAATCAAGAAATATCAAAACAGGCAAGATGGCGGACGAAGGTTGGTTTGTTTACGAAATATTATTTTGACTAACATAGACCAATGCAAAGTTTGATTAAGTAATTGAATATGTAAGAAATGGCGTAATTATTTAAAGATTCTGCACATACTATTTAATTTGATCGTCGAAACATCATAGTGTTGAAATTCGCAATGTTATTGCAGTGTTCATAGTGAACACTCTGCTGTCATTCTCCCGCCATGGAGATCTATAGATGCGTCCTTGATATTGATACACCAATTTTAACATTTTAGTCAAAGCAATTCACACGAATTATTCAATATCTATGTCGATATGATTTTAACTATAGATTACACACATGGAATAGGTAAAAATGCTACACGTCAATTATGGCCTCGTATATTAGTCTTGTTCAGTTTTGACAGTTCTATCAGTTCAGGCTTCATGCAGTAGCTTTTTGTTTGTGTGGTTACTTCGCAGCCATCAATTCTGATGATTATAGAGAGGGAGTCCACGTGATATTGGTACATGTACTTCCAGAGGCAGGCTAGGTAGCCAACTGAGCCTCAGGGGAAGGGGGGGATCACACTATAGTTTTCAAGCTAGGTGAGTTCTTTAACGTGCAGAGGGATGACTGTCCTCTACACAGGGCACGCCTTTTAATGAGGCTTCCGAACCTTCCGAACCTTTAAATCTACATCACTAAAAATAATTGCATTACTGTCTGCTATACACCCTAAGGCATGCATCTCCAGGAACAATAACTATAACTTAGTTGTAGGAGGATTATGGATGTTTAATCTTGATTTTGTTTTTAACATTTCAGTGCCATTGGATGTGAAAACTGAACATGAGGAGAAAGTGTTTGCAGATACAGAATGTGCTCAAGCACTTTTGGATCTTGCAATGTCCTCTTGCCCTATTCCTACGGTATGTTATCGCGTAGCATGAGTATTTGTGAAAATCTGTACTTCAAATGAAACGTTTTTGTTGTTATGCCATATATAATGGGTGTGTTCAAATTATGTTTTAATCATGTGTAAATAAAGACTAAGTACCTATATTAACTCGTTGACGGTCGCCGTATTTTGAACGCATGACATACTTTCACATCACACAAGGTCATTGATTTTAAGATTTTATTGTCGTAGATACTGCGAGTTCTATATGTAAACTGAAGAGTCCAAATATTATCATGCTTATACAGGACACATGACATGCGATGCAGATTCTTATTTTCACACTTAGAGCTCACAATATTTTGCATTTTTAAAGAAATGGCCATAGGAGCCACCTGAAGTTTCATCTCTCGATTTGAATCATTGACATTTGACAGGCCGAGGTGATCCGATGTTATGGTATGACAGCAAGGTGTTTTGTGACATGTAACCTACCATTCTCTGCAGAATAGCATTCTACATGCAGTGAAATTGTTAATATTAACATCGGAGATACGTTTCATTCACAAAATGAGAGATTACAGTCCTGTTGCTTTTCTGGTGTGTCCATTGTTGAGTGATCGTGCATTTGCTGCCAAAACTCCCGCTATTGCAACATGTAGACTAATCGCACATTCCAGAAACTTTACCGGTGAATTCTATATCTTATCTGCCAAACAATGGTGGATTTAATAAATGCTTCCATTTCATCATTATTGTTAAAATGACATTTTACAGAGAAATATTTTCAGTCTATGTTCCTTCCCGCTTACCATATCAAAGTCGTCATCGGAAACGCTTGTGATTGGCTAAAACAGTAGCCTTGCCCCATCATGCGTGTTTTGCAACGCTACTATGTTTGTTAAACGCTGTTGGCAGAGGCTACACACTCAGAAATGGCCTTAAACACACGAAATATAATGAAGGAATAGATTATTTTTGTGAGGTCAGGGTTCACCGCATACTAATGAGATGTTTACAAACAGATAGGAAAATGGACGCCGGATCTTTTGACACCAAAGCCGATGGGGGTTTCTGACCACAAATAATTAGATTTAGTGGTCAAAGTTGAGTACCGAAAAATGGTATTTCATCTCTAAGTATGTCTTCTTTAAAAAAATATATTATTTACTAAAAAAAATTGGTTTATATCCTAATAAGGTAATAGTTAATGAATGGAGTAGGCGATTTTGAGTCACCACATGGTCTTGTACGATGCATGTTGCAAACACTTTGATAGATACGAGGGTTTCAAAAACGTATGTTATAGGCTTATTTTAAGGCATGCATTTAAGGCATAAATACCTTTCCAACCGTCAAAGGGTTAAGAGAAAAAAATGCATATTTCATCAGAATCAATTTTCTAAGTGACATTTACATCTGCTTTTTTTATAGGCAAATGGAAATGCACACATGAAAAGTCCATTGAAGCGGTCTCCATACAGGAAAAGAGGAAGCAGTAGTCCTGTGAAACGACAATGCTTGGACTGGGGATTGTCACCTCCACAGAACTTTAATCCAAATTGTGTTCTTCAACTGGAAACTGAAGATTCTAGCAAACTTTGGACAGAAATCATTCATTTTGTCAAGTTAGATCATTGCTATTCATTGCCAGGTCAATTGAAAGAGATTGCCGAGCAAAGTCAAGATGTTAAAGAGGAAGGCAATGTAATGAGGACAGCTGATTCAAATCATGAATATAAATCAAAGAAACACCCTGCCAGCTTGCTGCGTGATAAGGACAGCCTTGTGCATTTGTTGAGTTCAGAAAATTCTAACAACCAAGAAAACCAAATTCATAAATCAGATATCTACCAGCCTGAAGATAATAAATATAAGAATTTTAATTTATTGTTGAAATGTTTAACCAATGTTGAAGAAACCACTGTGAACTTGAGCGAAAGAAAAAATGGTATCCATGGAGAAAACAGCGTTAAAAGAGCTGATAGAATAGAAGATGGTGAAATAAAATTGCATCATGATAACAATGCAAATGATGTTTCATGCAGCAGTGATGATGGCCTGCATATAGATTTAGGAGATGCCAATCAAGGAAATCCATCTCAATTTGCTTGTCAAAAGTGTCCAAAAGTATTTTCAAAACGTCGCTATCTGGTTAAACATTGCTGTCGTATGCATCCACCATCTGAGGAGGTAGAGAGTTTTGATAACCTCATAAAATGCCCGAACTGTTTGCATTCAATTACGAAGGAAAACTTCAACAAGCACTCCACTGTTTGCAGTTCGTATTTCAAGTCCAGCAAAAGACAAATAGAAGCAGATCTTGCCAATTGCCAGTTTTGTGGAATTCGAATGAGGCGACACATTTTAGTGAAGCATTTAGCTCAAGAGCACTGTGTAGAAAATCTCCAGGCAATGAAATCTTTGAAGGACTTTCCTGAGGAGGTTGAAGGTGGCAACAGTGATTCTGACTCCTGCACACTCAGTGGAAGTGAACATGAAGATACACCTTTTGTAGGCTGTGGAATATGTGGAGTTGAAGTTCCAAGACCTGAAATGTGTCAACATCTAGTAGACAGTCATATTGATAGTGGCCCAGTGTCAAAGCAGAAGAGTATATTCACTTGTGAAGTGTGTTGGATCGAACTTCCGAAATATGAGCTTGCCCTGCACATTGTTAATGAACATTCTCTGAAAGTTAAAAGAAGCAAGAAATCTCCACAGGTGTTGAAGAATGACAATGTGAAAGAAGGTCCTAGTAAAATCTTGCGGATCCAGGGTCATTGTAAACATTCAATGCTTCAAAGATTTTTAAGTGATTCTAATGGGACTTCTAGCATGATTGAAGATGGTAGTGAACAGTGTCCAATGTGTGTAGGCAGCTTAGTAACTGATGCACCCAAGGAAACAAAGGTGCAAACAAATGTTGGTGTATTTATAAAAGAGAAAGAACATAAAAAGACAGCAATTTTAAGTCATCAGACTGAGGAAAACAAGCAGAAATTGCATCTGGTGTCAATTGAAGCATCTTCAAGCTTGCAATGAAATACCTTATTTATCGCCAGACAATAGGCTAATGATGGGGGAAAATTCTAGACGTGCTGGACAACTGCATTATTATTGTCAGTACCCGCATTGTTGTCTTTTTCATGGCTAGGTTAAATGTGTAAATTACAAATCTCAAACTTTGTCTTATTTCCAGGTGTATAATTCTGTATGTATTTTTAACAAAAAGACATTGTAAATAGAAATGTCAAAACAGAATTCAACCCTGCAAGAGACTTAATAAGATGAGAAATCAGTTGTGTATTATTTGATTTTAATGCTGTTCTCAAAACATAGCATTAAACTTTTGATAAGAATGGTCGATCATTTTAGATGATAATTATTTTACATTTTCAACATTGATAGGATTTTACTCATTGAGTTCAGGTTTTATATTTAAACTAATATGCAATTAATCATATACATATATTTGTGAAATCATGAGTAACAAAAGCTGAAAATGTTAATATTTAACTGTTAAATGTGCCCATGTACATTGATCTTGATTCTATTGTTGAAGGTGGTTTTGTGTATTGTCTATAGTAACTCTGTGAAGTTATACTTAAAATTGCTCTTTCATATTACATTTGAATAATATTGTTTTACGATTGTATCATATTATTGAAAGATTTTTGCACCATTGTTTTATATTCAACTTTTGAGATATTATTTCATTGGTTTGGATTTTGTTTTTGTTGTGGTCCGTAGTTTTCTGTGGATAGTGGCACATTGCGTTTGGAATATTTCATTAATAGATCCACCTTCATGTTATAATAGAATATTTCCACCACAGCAACTTAGATATGTTTGTCTACGAAAAATAATTGTATTCAGTATTGCTTGAAATAATAGTTTACTGCTAAAATGTAACATAGGAGTTGTTCAGAATTGAGAAACACTGCCAAGAATATTTTTAACGAGTTTTGTGAAGTTAGATTTATTTTGTAGTAACATTGATATAATCCATTACTGTCATTCTAGTTTGGAAAACATTGTAACAAAAGTGTTTTCTGACCAACATAGACAATTCTCCTTTCTTTATTTTACCTAGAGCACTATCAATGCACATTTTTTAGTAAATAATTTGTATTTTAATTGAATGTCACCATGAGATGCACTCTACCAAGGACAACTTGTGAACTTAAAAAATTAACAAATCTGTCAATCAAAAAAACTCTTCTGGACAGTTATCCCCTTTGAAACTTTTACCCACTAGCTAAGTATTGTTATATTTTTAACATTTCAAGGGCGATAATAAACATCAGCAATGCATAATAAATCAGTTCATGTTCAGAAGAAGTTTATACTGAATCCCATTCTCTAAAATCTTTGGTTTGATTATTTTTGAGGAAATTTGTCAAAAAAAAGTATCTGTGAACCAATAATTATTTGCATTTCATTTTCATATTTTGCTCATTTGTATCAGAGGTATGTGAATGTTCATTGCATTGTGGATATTTGCATGAATGTTACTGTTATAGTTAAATTATTGTGTTATATTGCAAAAATTACACACCGACACATTCAGAACAATGTTTCATGTCACAGTTAGATTTTCTACAATATTGTTGTTTTGTAATCATGGACTCATTTTGTTAGAGATACATTTGGATCATGTTTTTATTGTAAGTGCGTTATATGGTTATAAAATTTTACCAGGTGTTGAACACACAATTACTGAAGCATTTCATTTAAATTTTTATGTTGAAAATATAGACTTTCCAGCTTAACACCTTGGGATGTGATATTGTGTCAGCTGAAAAGTATGTCATTTGATGATTTTAAATTTTCTGTGTGAGTATAACTTGAATTACCGCAACACTAGCTGTATTGTATATGACTAGGCCTTTATATGGAGCCCTAAATTATTCTTGTTACTTTTTATTATGGTTGGTTTATACATTGTTCCTTCGTTTTACAACATTCTTCTTTCTTGAGAGCTAGATACATGTACTCCATGTATCTAGAGCATACACATGCATAAGTTTTGTTATTTAATACCTGTGCAGTTGATAACCAGTCTGATTTTTGTTGTACATACACTATTTTACCATGTATTTGTATATATTACCGTTAATTGTAATGTTGCTATATTATTTAATAATAGTTTATTCTATATATTTGTATGTATATAACAGTATATATTGGGAATATTTAGATTAAGAACGTTTTTGTTGAAATGTTTTCCAAAATAGAAAATTATGATGTAAGTTTGATTCTACCTTTACAAGTTTTCTTCATAAATGTAGGGTATATTTTTATGTACTCAAAATTGCAAGAAGTTAACATATCCAAAAATAAACATAAAGTATTTTCTTCAGATTTCTTTTCTTTCAAATTTCTTTTTAATTGCCAAGTTCGTTTTGCTTCAATGTACTTATTGATCACATATACTGGGTACAACTTAAGAAGAAAACCACAATAGACGAGAAGCATACATCATCAATTACACTTTAGAATTCAATTACAATTAAATTTGGTTTGTAGTAAATCGAAACACCTTTACCGTATGTCCCATAACTTCCTTCGATGAACAGCAGATTTCCACTAATGTTACATAGTTTCTTCTCACAGAAAATGTATTTACCTTAGCCTATATATATACATGGATATGACAAATTCTGAAAATTACCCCCCAGCCCCAAGTACCTTATGAACTCCCTAGCCCTAGCCCAATGGCTCTGCGGCCAATTGATAACAGGTATCTAGATCTCCACTAGGAAGGAGCTGTTTATCATACCGCTTGAACACTCCCAAATACAAAGTGAAAGACGTAGTATTTTGAATAATCTCTTAGGGACAATTCAGTATTTGTGACAAGGAGGGGCAGGAGGATTTTCCAAAATTGCTGTGAAAAAATTAACAGCCCCTCCTCAAACCTCTGTGAAAAAATTGGTATCCCCCCTCAATTTCATGTGACAAAAATTGATGACACCCCGACCCCCAACAGTTTACGCATTCATTGTTGGTTAAATAAAATCCTATTTGATGGATATCCATAATATAAAAAAACAGTACATTTTAGTACAGAATCTCTAAAAAGTAGGGGTAAATTTTATGTGAAAAAAATGATAGCCCCCCTCAAAGTGTGTGGAAAAATTGTTGTCCCCCCCCTCAAACATTGTGACAAAAGTTCATGGCCCGTCCATACACAATCTTCCTACCCCACCCTGTCAAAAATACTGAATGGTCCCTTATCAGCCTCAAATAGAAACAAACACAACCACTTATATTAAGGGGCGGACCATTACTCAGTTGGGGGGGGGGGGGCGAATAAATATTTTTCAAACAAACAATTTTTTTCACATGGCCATATTATGTAACATTTTTAAAGCCGAGCTTCACAGAAGACTCGAGCTTTATAGCCGTTAGCCGTCGTAGGCGTTTCATTGTGTTCCCTCTTCACCGCCTACAACGTTTACTATAAGCACATCCATACGCGCTGAAATTAGTGCCCAATTTGATTTTATCAATGGAACGATAATCGCCGATGTTAATGAGCTTGGCAAACGCCGCAGCCGATCAAAATCAATACGCCAGTACATATGCACGCATGTGGCTCGTGTGTTTGTTCTTTTCTGTCTATCCGGCATGCATGCAACAACTCCAAGTTATATCGCATGTTGTAGTAATTTCACGCACATTTCATTCAAGAGAGACTTATAACAGCAAGCTCGGCTTTTCAGGAGTCTGACTCCTTTGATTTTCACATGATGACGCTGACAAACATTTTTTTTTCAATCAGTACTTTAATGTCAACATTTTTTTTTTGCATACAAAATTGACGACGACTTCTCAAATTTTAATTAATTCGTATTTATTACTATTGCGTTAAAACAGCGTGGAATGTATTGAAAATACTACTAATATTTATATGTCAATATTGAAAATGAATCGAATTTTTACGTGTGAAGCTTCAAAGAACCATATACATTTTTTACCTCCTCTGTCAGACCACCTTTTGGCCGTCAACTCGTTTGGCTGTACGTCCACAATAAATATTTGCACAATAGTTTCTTTTTATTTTTTTTTTTCAATTTTCATCAATCTTACACACAACTTGTATGCATAATAGATTGTCATTCCATGGTTGAATCATGCCCCATGGCGGAAAATTGACCCAGCCCCAGGGTTCCACCAAATTTTTTAGTATAAGCCGTAGCTGGATCATTTTTTTGTTCAATTTTCATCAAATTTATACATGGTGTATTTGCCTATATGATCATCATTCCATAGTTGAATCATGCCCCTGGGGTCCATCAAAATTTGTAAGTATAAACAATAGCTGAGTTATTTTTCTTTCGATTTTCTCCAAATTTACACACAATGTGTATGCCTATGTGAAAAAATGGTAAAATATGCAAATACGCGGCCTAGATGCATCACTGTGACAAGTGAACCTCTCTTATATTTTGTAATCCGCAGCTCATAAGTAATACTCTGAAGATCTGATGGGCTCGATATTTGAATATACACCCCTGGGTGTATAAATGAGAACTTTTTCCATCTCCAAAGGTCCAAAAAGTAGCATTTTTAAGATAAAAGCTCATGGGCTTTCATGCACAAGGATATGGTACACGGAATATGCTGATTGCATGCAAAGAATGCTTTATGTAATTATGAATACATTATGGATACTAAAAACTGTTGGTAACATATTGAATTTTAAAGCGATAAATGTAAAAATAAAATTTTCGACTCAATTGTATATTGATAATCAGATTGAGAGACCTGCTCGCAGTACGAGAAAGATTTCACTGACATATATCACTGACATTAAAAAAAATTGAAGGAACTTCTTCATTCATGGTATAATATGTACAATGTATGTCATTTCAGTGTGAACATTTGCCTTTGCTTTAAGAGAAAGTAGATAATAAAGCATTTGGCATATTCAGAATATTTGTGTTAATGATCGAAATACAGAATACAGAAGAAATACTTTAGCATCACTGCCATCAATAAACATACTGTAAGTAAAAATGAATGCAATAAACGCATAAAATCGACATTTGTGCAAACATTTTTTTTCTTTACAAATGAAACAAACATTTTTTTCCCTTTCTTAATGAGAATTAACAATTTTTTCCCCATGTGTGCGGTGAACAAACAATTTTTCCCGTATTTTACTCGCGCACCCCCAACTAGGTAATGGTCCACCTCTAATATCTCACGGATGCACAGGCCCGTAGGAAGCAAAATGAGATTGGTAAGGCCATTTAAAAGTTTTGGTCTATA
The DNA here is from genome assembly GCA_019095985.1 of Streblospio benedicti. Classification (NCBI taxonomy): domain Eukaryota; kingdom Metazoa; phylum Annelida; class Polychaeta; order Spionida; family Spionidae; genus Streblospio; species Streblospio benedicti. The sequence continues at coordinate 14,038,505 of CM032661.1, read as the reverse complement.
ATCATGGATTTTTATTTTTTTAACAAATGATTGGTCAAGCCATAATTAAATTATTGCATTATTTTCCCCCACCCACAAATTATTGGTCATGATCAGCCAATTGTCTGACCGCCTTAGCCTTTCCTACGGACCTGATACATACGCAGTATAGAGATCTATATGGCGGCTAAATACAATGCATGCACTGGAAAAGACAGTATAAAGTATAAAAGGTTGCAACCGATGACGTCTACCAATTACAATATATTTTTGCGTTCTTTGAAGAAACCGAAACTGAAATATATATTGTCATGGATGGCAGTTTTTCCGATTGGTGTAAACGTGGCGCCGCGGTGTGGGTAATGAACAAATTATTAGTTTCCATGCCGACAGGTAACAATTTTGACAATAGCCTCTATACATATCAAAATTCTTCTGTTCATTCATGTATGAAAGAGAGATACTAGAGGATACGTTAACACACCTTTCCGCAGCGCCGCGGTGTGGACGATAAACCATTTAATCGGAGCTAAGCCAAAATGGAGCCATTTGTTAAATTGAAGAAAACTGGGGATCTAGAAATAGGCTCGTTATACTATTTTGATGGGTGGCGACATCAGCATAATGTCCTCGTTATGTTTGTAAATATTGTTACGCAATCTACAGACAGACCTGTTATCTCGAGATTTTCTTCATCAGATCAATCAGCAAAGTAAGAACAATTTCCCTGGGTGTTTCTTTGTATATGTTTTTTCTATAATTCAGTTAAACCAAGATATAGAAATATATAGTTTGAAAGTTGAAGTTTGAAGATTAAAGATTAGAATAGCTTTGATAGTCTAGAATACAAAGAATTCTGAGCAGATACTGATACGTAACCTTTCAACATTTACATTATTAATTGATTTTTAATGAAATCATCTTGGTATAGCAAACCATCATAAACCTTTCGTTTCTCTCTGTTATCGATAATAGATAACAAGGAATATATATGACCTATTGGTCGAGGGAAGATGTAGAGTAAATGTATAATCTAGATTGCATGGTCGGGCAAAATATGAATTAAAGTATATTTGACAACCCGGGCACCTACATCAATAGTGAGTCTATTCCAACGCTATGGAGCAAATGTTCATTCTCAAATGTTGTATTTCTTCATGTTAGTTTTTATATTTCACTGTGTAAACATAATCATATTTATTTATCATCAACTTTTATTGCTTCCGTGGACGAGTGGATAGCGAGTTGGACCCGTGACAAGAAGGTCGCGGGTTCGATACCCGGCGAGGTCTGATGGTAGGTGTCGAGCAGAATTACCTCTAACAGGTTTTACACTGCTTCGTGGTACCTACACCTTAAAAAGGTATAGGTCAGGCGGGTGAACGCTAATGTGAGTGATTGGCAAGTCTGCGCTACGGTAGCGATGTGCTGTATGCTCCCCGGGAGTTGAGAAGGATATAGTGTGACAAGGATGCCAATGACCTGGTGTAAATATGTAAAGTCGCTGGAGCACGACAACAGTGAATTTGTGACTATAAACATCCACATTTACATTTTTTTATTTTTACAAATAAAAACACATCATCATATTGTTCATATTGGTACAAATCATTTATTTTGGAACAAACTTTAGATATATTCCATCTTTAGCCCTCATGACGACATCGTTCATGTACTCTGGAATTCTAGCAGCATCGTGCTCTAGAACAAATTGATGAAGAACACGCATCAACACAACCTTTATCTCATTCATGGCAAAATTCTGCCCAATGCAGTTCCTGCAAAAAAGCATATGTGATGATGCACATGATACAAGCACATGTTAAACATGTGTCATTATTAGGCAATAAAGAAATACATAAAAAAATACTATTCTTTTATGTAGTCAATCAATGTAAACCGAACCTTGGTCCAGCGGAGAAGGGAATAAACGCATGTGAATCCATATTCTTTATATTGTCATGATCAAATCTTTCTGGCTTGAACTCCTAGAAAACACCAACTGATATCAAACGAGAAAAACAATATTTCATCACAAAGCTTTATCAAGACACGTACTGTTTATAAGTTGTAACTTCTTCATCATTTCGGTAATATGACTATGAACATTGTTACTGTTACTTTAACAAAAAATCAACAAAAGTTGCAATTACAGTAGTATTATAGACCCTGAGCCTCCGATCAGGACACTCTCTACAAAGGTAAGAACACACAGATATATAGCTTTGTCATTGTTCTATTAACAAATGCCTTGCTCTCTCAAATTTTCAGGATGCGTAGGAAAATATATACGAATGCCAAATACTAGCAGCTAGTTCAGAGTCATTTTTTTAAATTTTACTAAGAATTCATGAACTTTGGCCTGAGAATTATCATGTAAACAAGTAAAGCCAAACACCTTGTTTTGTTATAACTAGTTCAACTTTGAGCTGCCGAATCAACACTATTAACATACTTTTTTATGCCCTGAACATAGTTCCAAATAATTTTGGTTTGTGAATAAAACATCAGTAGAAATGCTCAACTTTCTTGTACAGTTTTTAAAACATGTGATACAAGGCACCTACATAACAAAAACACCTCATAAATCAGTAGGCCTACTTTATATGTGACGTAATTGAATAAGGCTGCTATAAACGTACTATAAACAAAGAGACTACCTCTTTAATTGGACCATTTCTGATTACCCACATAAAGAGAAAAAAAAATCTCTTTATGGAGATACTTTTAGGTCAATTACATAGTTGGTTTTAATAGACAGGTTCTTCTGTATTAAGAATACATTATATGTAATTATTTTTGTTACTGTTCTTAGATGAATTTATTTATAGATTGACAAAAGTTGCAATTATTCAAGACTCACATAATGATCCTTGCCCCACACGTGTACATTATGATGAATATCGTATAGCACAATATCCATGTTAACTCCAGCTGGTATTTTTTTGCCGCCAAATCAATTTTCTTTCTCCGTTCTTCTGCCAATGAAAGGGACGGGAGAGTGAATCCTCATTGCCTCCTTGATGCACTTTGTCAGATATGGGATGTGGTTTAAATCCTCCCTGAAGTTAGCAATGATCTGTAACATTTAATATAATCTTAGGCTTTTTATTAAACTTCAAATATAAATAAAACATATTTTGAGTATCAAACTACTTGGTCACTCTCATTCTCAATCACTTTAGTCGATCGACCATGAAAATTCTACCAATGTCTCGGTTCTCCATAAGTGAAGTCAGCTCCCTCATGTCAAATGCTCCTGTGTCCCTCTTCGGTGCATCAATGGCCAATATAGGTTGCCTCTGGTCTGCGTTGATGTTTCTTTCCATCCTTCAAATACCAGAGAATCAGTCCAGTGTGCTAAGTTCTATATGATGGTGGCAGTGGCCAGCAAAGTGCAGTCACTGACCATGATGATTTTGTTGCTGGCAAGCTGATGGTGAAGTGGGCCATACACCTGAGTTAGAGGTGTGGTTCATCCACTTCACATTTAGGGCCATGTGTAGCATCCTGGCACAAATACCATTGAGGGACCCTCTTGTGATTCAGAGAGTCCAGCTCTCACAACCATAGCTAGAGCAATATGGAGTCTATGGTGGTAACGAAAAAGAGGAGATTTAGTTCTCCGTTCATATTAGAATTTCTTTTGATTGTAGGTGCGATCTACTGATCTTCTTCCTGTGAATGTGAGTCTCAGTTCATCTTGTTTTTCCTTCCAGTCCTTTCCTCATAGATAAGTCGAGCACAAAGAAGAATAGGAAGGTCATAGCCAGTGTATTACCTGCATCACTCCTCCAGTGATTTAAAGTGATTCTGTTTCACCACCAGGTGATATCACGTTCGCCTTTGCGTTGGTGTACATTTGTTCAACGGCCCCTAAATGGTCAGGTGGAATACCGTTTGCTTTCAAGTTGCGCGCCATCTTTCCTCCGTGAATAGAGCTAAATACTTTCGTGAAGTCAATAAAGATCTTGAAGAAGAAGAACAAGAAGAGGTTGTTCTCTTTGACTCCTATCATTTTGTGAAGGGTTTGTATCTGGTATATATGTAACTGATGTTCTTTGTGGCGGGATTCATTCTGGTTTGTATTGAGGCATAGATCAATCACACTTTTGATGCGGTTTGAAATCATGCGATTGTATATCTTGGGAATAATGTAGGTCAAACTGTCTGCCTTTGATAAATCCCCAGATATGGGTACTGAGATGATGTTCAAATATGACGATATTATCAAAATCGATAGACTTTCTTTGTCAAACATATGTATACATAATTGGTTACCCCAACTGTTCACGCTAAACTACAACACCGTGTACTGCAGCTAGGTGTTAGATTCTAACTTACTCTTCAGCTATATACTGAAACTACGATCACTGGCATAAATGAGTGGTATTGATTTTTATGAACATTTAAAGACACTTAATAATATACAAGATCTTTTAAAAGATTTCTTCTGTTATAATCTTTCCCTGTGATCACTGGCATGAATCATGTTAATTTTCATAAAGATTTTTAAAAAGACCCAACTAAGTATATCTTACGGACTACTTCTGAGCATATAGAGTTCTAATATATTGTCTTTTTAGCGTACAGAGTGACGTCTGCTTCCTCCCCGCCGTGGCCCTGGAGCACTGCGTCCACTTCCTGCCGGCAGCGCGTCTGCTCCTCCGGGTGGCTGGCCAACGTGTACAGGATCCACGAGATGGCGCTCGCAGTCGTGTCGTGACCTGATCACAGAATGAGGTCATATATAACATACAGTAGAACCTCCCATTAATACCAATTCTATGAAGAGACCAGCTCTATAATAACACTATTTGAGTAAAAATGATAGAATAAAAAATAAGAGCTTTACCTTCAAACATAAACGTATCCACTTCATTTCGTATTTCAAGATCACTTAATCCTCTTCCATCTTCATCTTGAGCTAGGAGAAGAATATCCATGAAATCTTTGTACTTTCTTTCTGGATCTACTTTATTTGTCTGAAGTGCAATAACATTACAAACCTAGAAGAATCATACCACGATTTATGTACAGTAAATATATGTAGACTTTCTGTCAAATGATTTTTTTTTATATAGAAACATGCTTTGACAAAATTGGATCAAAACTATATACGGTTATATCATTTTTCATATACATTCAAGTTATACACCATCATGTCAATCTCTGTCGGTAAATTTCTTAATCACCAGCTTTGAAATAGAATATTTACACAGGCATGTGGTATTACCTGTAGTTCCTTCTGTCTACTTTTTATGACTTTGTAAGCCACTTCATGAGCAAACTTGCAGTGACTGCGGAATTCACGCCCTTTCTTTGACGTATAGTACAGCGTATCAAACAACATGTAAGGATGGCTGAAAATATATTCTATGCATTTCTAACGCTTATGAGTGAGTAAGGATTTATTATGTCAAAGAGGTGACTGTTCAAATTCAGCTTGTGCAAATGATACAAATCTGCAAATACTCACAATGCTCTATCAACTATTAGGGAACCTAGTTTTCGTATAGCATTCACATATGGATGGTCGTATCTGAAATCCAGGCAAAACATATTCATCAATTTGATTTAAATTCTATTCTATCTTTATGATAATATCGTATCTGGCTGTCTCAAGTCATCACAAATAGACCATATAAACGTATATGAACTGACCACCTGTATTCAGGCAACATAAGACCTGCAAACAGGCAGTCTTAATAGCCAGGTTCTGCTCTTAATGGTGATTCTGAAATGCACCTACCCCCTTGTCTGTATGTTGTCTGTGTAAGAGAAGGCGCATCTCAGGATGACATCGAGAGTCATGAGACTCACCGGGCTAAAAATCTCCACAAACTCCCCGTCAGAGCATGAAGAACCCATCTTGGCCTGCAAAATAACTCATATATTTAAAGTAAATGTCAATCGATTTTCTTATTATGGCTAATGTTTGTGGGATTCAGTTAAACTCAATATAACATACATTTGTGCTCTCTATATTGAGATGAAAACATAGTTCTCTAATAAGTTTTAAATGCTCAGCATATAAAAGTTCTCATGGGGTCAAAAAACAATAAGACTATGCCCTTGATTGACACCCAAGGAGCTGCAGTAAACCGACCCTTAAAACTGATCAATTTTTGTTTTGCTCTTTCATTCAAATACGAGAATGCACTTTAATGTTCCAAACCTACCATAAATTTGGCAGCAGACTCATTGAATACTTCCATATACGGTTTAAGCACATCAAAGTGGAAGGCTGGAGTGAGCAGGCGGCGGTTGCGGAACCATTTGGGGCCATTGCTGACGAGTAAACCCTCACCTGACGTAATGAATACAGTGTAACCTCCAAAAAGACCACCTGTATTGAGATCATTGCTCTTGTGAGACTCCGTAATCCATTAAATGCAACGTTTGGTCATTTGGACGCCCGGAATACGTTTTGATATGGAAAACGTGTGAAAGACGGTTTAAAAACAACCGTGTACTCGGAAGACGTCTTCCAAACGTCGTTCAGACGTTAGAGTGGGACCATGTCGGTGTGGATTTTGCTGACGTACAGAAAACTTTGCAAGAACATATCTTCTAAATGCTCACCACATGCTTGGCAGACGTCTGGAAATGTGCATCTTTCAAGGACGTTTTGAAATGTATACATCAGTCATAAGGATAGTAGTTTTATTCATTAACGTATGTGCCCCCCCCATCTTCCGCCCCATCTGCTATAGTATCTGCTATAAAACAGTTCAAACCTCATTAGAAAGAGAGTGTCATTATTGCTGTGTTGGGAACCTCTCACTATTACGAAGCTACACAAACACATCCGTACAGAAAACTTGTTAAGAACACGTCATCTAAATGTTCTACACACGTTTGAATGACGTCTGGAAATGTTCTATCTTTGAAGGACGTTTTGAAGACGTGTTATGGATATCATTGCACTTTTAGCTCAAAATTCAGTTAATACTCACAAGCTTTGTAAATCATTTGACCGACATCTGGAAATAGTCCATGTTTGAAGGATTTTTTGAAGACGTGTTATGAACGTCAGTGTAAATAGGCTCAGAGTTTAGCTGAAAACTCGAAAGATTTGCAAGATGTTTGGCAGACGTCTGGATATGATCTTCTTTGAAGGACGTTTTGAAGATATGTGTTGGACATCAGTTAATATAGGCTCAAAGTTCAGTGGAATTCTCAAAATGTTTGGAAGACGTTTGGCAGATATCTGGAAATGGTCCATCTTTGAAGGACGTTTTGAAGACATGTTATGGACGTCAGTGTATACAGGCTCAAAGTTCAGCTGAATACTCGAAACATTTGTAAGACATTTCGCAGACGTCTGGAAAAACGTCTGAAGCAGGAACAAATTTAAAAGTAGGTCGGTCTCTTTATATACTATGCTCAATGCTGGCTGCACAAATGCCTGTGTCTGACCACCTTGCAAACCACAAATGCATCTACCACATTTTAGAGCAATATACCCTCAGGTCAGGAAAGAATCTCTACATAGATAAAGGCTTTACATCATACAGATTTACTGCCAATTTCACTCATACACAACCTACACACGTGCATCAGAACACTTCCCTATTTTACACCAGAATCGTCGACAATGCATAAGTCATAATGCCATTGAATGGAGAGACTGTCCATTGTGCACATGACATCTTAATGCAAACATGATCATGCTGTTTTGGTAGCATTTGTAATACATGTTGCCAACGTTCATTTTAGTGTCTACCATGTCATTCAAACATCCTTATATCGTTTCCCATATGTTTTTAAAACCAAGGGGTTATGTCATCCCTACTCATTTGCTACGTCTTACTGACATTATAATGGGGTGGTTTACACGGTTTCTGGACGTCCACGTCTGATTTTGGTTCCTACACACGTTTTATGATTGTCCAAAAAATGTGACACTGTTTGTTTTTTCCCTCAACTTAAACAAGCACGTCTCCTATACGTTTTCAAAACCAAAGGCTTATGTCATCCCCATATTCCCCACTACTTACTGACGTTTTAGTTAGGAGTTCCACATGTTTTCACGGCGTCCACGTCTGATTTTGGTCCCTAAATACGTTTTATGAATGTCCTAACAATGCAACACATTTTGGGTTTTCTCGGACATTGGCAAATGACGTAAAAACGGACGTTTTCTGGACGTCTTCAAGATGGTTTGCTGGGAACGTTAGTCACGACGGTGGTCTTAATAGAGAAGTTCATTTATATTGGTTGAAAATTTGAAACCGTTTCAGTGTTTCTATACAGTTTAATAATTGAGCTTATCTATAGTCTATATTTTATACTTTAGGCATATATTGCTGAATCCTCCAAGTGTGGATATGAAATTCTAGGAGAATCATCTTACCTATCCAGGGTTCTAAAAGCCTGTAAATCCCTGTGAGGCCCCTGGGCTTGGGCTGTGTTGTGGCCAGGATTGCTTTGGCGGAGTCGTGGTGGCAGACTTGAAGAGTCGGGTTCCCGGCTCCCATCCAGAGCAGAAACCACTTTTCATATTTCTCTGTCAACTCCACATGCCATTCAAAGCCTGCTTGGTTTGGTCCTGGGTGCTACACGATTGGTGCGGATGGAGCGGGGGTTATAATTAAAATTACCACAAAAGTAATTCTTAAATTCTCTACAGTCACACAAGAAAGTGATTATTATATAAAGCAAACTTGCATAAAGTGTTCTAGATAGACCGGTCTACATATTTTATAATAAAAATGTACAACAATTTGAGGATGTGTGAATTTTTCATTTAAATGAAACTTGCCTGGTGAAGGTTCCCATACAACCAGTGCTTCTGTGGACCATCAAATTCTTTCTCCAGCTGATTCCATATGCGCTTATTCCTGTAGTACCACACGCAAAGCTTGGTGGCATAGTACAGTAGAGGTGCAGCTACTAGTGTACATGTGGTTGCTGCCTTATACTCCTAGTGGTACAATCAACAATCTTTAATTGTCCGTTACGGCCACCATTAAATTGCTATTGCTGAGTCAGTTGCATATGTAATCCTGTATCTCTAGTTTGTTTATTACAAAATTTGTATAGCAGAATATTATGCATTTACTAAATTGCATCATGTAAAGAAAGATGCAATTCAGATCTTTGGTAATTCTAACGTACATCTATGTACCCCTCAGATTGAAATACAAAAGGCATCAATTAATCTCAATAAAAAAATCAAAGTCACCAGCTAATCTCCCCCTAATCCTCACCTTGACAAAGGCCACGAGCTCCTGGGATTGTGTGATGGCCACGACAGGTAGGGTGGGTACGGCCAGACCCATACTGGATAAATACAGTACAGGAAAACCTAAAAGGAGAGTTGGAAAATATGTTGGATATCAGATTATGTATTTTGTGAGTGATTTGAAGTGGATTAACATGAAATGACACTCGCCTTCTGCCCTCTGGTGAAATGATCTGCCACCAAAGTGTCCCCATCAGTGAGTTATCCCAAGTTGGATACCATTAGTGCAATAAATCTGCCCTCAAATAACAACATGGCAGTGATGAGACAATGTGCCGATCATGTATACAACATTTCTACGACCAAGTCGGCATCAATTATCGGACGTATGACTTGAATATATGGGGACACCAGCGGAAGTAAAGAAACCTGTACTATACTAGTAGAGATCTTTCACATGTCAACCTATAGCTGCCAATTTCGCCTTACTCTGGCCAACGAGTGTCCAGAACTTGGCATCTTTATGCAAATTATGTCGTTATAAACCCAGCCAGTGTGGGCCTCATGGGGCTCTATCAACATAGGCAACTTTGATAGTTAGGGAGCTGTCATTATTCATGAGGGGGAGGGCGGCGGTCGGATTTGTGTAATTAGCTTACACTGAAAATTTATCCCCCTTTGGAAGTTGTGCACTCACCCCCCCCCCCCCACACACACACCTCCCTGCCCTTCATTTCAGAGTGAATGCAGCATAGCACTTAATATTAAATATGATCATGATAAAAGACTACACGAAAAATATAAATTGTATCACAACTTAAATGTTCACATACAAATGTCTCTTCAGTACAACCTTTTGAATTTTACCGGTTGTATATCATGTCAGCAATTTAGTTTTTATGTAATACACGTCCTGATTTTGATGTTAACTAATTATACATACTGTAGGTTGAACAGTTATATGGTCATCATCACTATCAACATTATCAGTTTCATCAGAATATTATTATCTGATTCTTGTTTCTTCATCATTACCATCATCATTGGGGGTAATATGTTATGTATAATCAAAGACATCTGTAACAATATGTTACAATGTAATTATTGTAAAATACTATTCACAGGGTAAAACATCTGTAACAATGTGTTACAATGACTTTTTTCTGAAACGTATTTTGAATTACTATTCACAGATGGTAAAACATCTGTAACAGTGTATTACAATGACTTTTTGGAGACTTTATTATAAATATAAAACCCATATATAAGTTATATATGATAAACCTTTCTGTAACAATGTGTTACAGTGTAATAAGTTATGTGTAATATGTATTATAATACAAAACTTATATTATACAAAATTATTATAATGCGAAATCATGTATTATACAGTAGTAGTATTGTACAATATTGTATGAATATAATCACTTGATGTAAGTTACAATGTTGTATATGTATACATATATTGTATATATCCCATAAGTATCAGTTAAAAAATTCCAAAAGCTGAAGACATATACCTATCTTGCATTATGAAAGTTGCATCTCTAAATGCAAGGGGTTTAAATAACTCCACAAATAGAAAAAACCTATTACATTGGATACAAGACAAACAAATAGATATTGTTTGTCCTCGGGAAACCTTTTTTACAGTAAACACAGTTCACATTTTAGATGAAGATTGGGATGGGAAAACCTTACATGCTCCATCACCTTCCAGTCATAGTAAGGGTGTGTCAATACTGTTTAAAAAGGATCTTGATATTAAAATTATTGATCATTATGTGACACAAGATGGTCGATCGCTACTTGTAAATTTTAATTATCACAATCAAAATTATTGTATTACAAATTTATACGACCAAACATATAGAATTGACTACTTTAACAAAATGAAAAAATGGATAAGCGACAAATGTTCGCATATAAATGATCAGATAATATGTGGTGATTTTAATTGCTCCCTTTCAAATGATGATAGACTTGTACCAAATATTGATAGATCTCAACCACAATTCTCTAAATTCATAGATTATCTTGATCTAACAGATATGTACACACTACATAATCCACATAAAAAAGGTTTCACAGAGATCAAAATTGGAAAATCATATTGGAAATTAAATGTAACCCTCTTGGAAAACGCAGAATTTAGACAGAACATTATAAACACTATAAAACATGTGAAAGATATATATAAAATGTAATTGATAATCATAAATTATGGGATACATTCAAACACGAAATTAAAAATGTATTCATAATGCACTCCTCTCAGTTATCAAGGAAGCATAAGGCTGAAATGAATATAATAGAAAATAAAATAACTGAGTTGGATGATCTTTAAAGTGACACAACTGATCCTGAAATATTAAAAATATTAACTTGGAAGAAAGATGCGCTGCAAAATAAAGTTGACAAAATTAGTGTACAAAAAACAGCGGGTGCACAAATAACATCCCGGGCTAAATGGATAGAAAAGGGTGAAAAGAATACTAATTTTTTTCTAAACCTGGAAAAGCACAGGCAAACAAATACTAGATTTTCTTGCCTCCCTAGCCTACCCTCAGTGTGTGAGCTAGGGAGCCGACGGAAATATCTATAATAGTAGAGTGTATTAGCTTACCACTTTTACAAGAAATATAAGAAGATTACATTTTTCTGTTTTCCTATATTGAATGTTTTGGTTAAATTATAGTCAACCACTTTTTATGCATACATGATATTTGAATAACAGATGAATTTTGATTATTCATACTGCTTAAGATGGTTATGTGGAAATCCTAATTTGAGTAATACTAATAACTTTCTTTCAATGAAATTGTACTTAGTACATAAGTTTATGTCAGAAGTATTCATATACATCTAGTTGAATTCAAGCATTATGCATACATTTTGTTTTGTCCTTTGTAACTAAATTGAATAAAGGTCACTTAGTTTCATGAATGTCTTAACTAGTTAATCAATTAGGTTATTTGTTTGCTGAGAACATTTTAATTGCTGGGAACTTATGAAGTGTTGTAAGTAGGACTCCCAAGAAAACAATCAAAATTAAGTAAGCAAACACCTTTCTGCAAGAAAACTGTATGGTTATGTTGAGAATTTGTTAACAGGTAGCATAATGGAATCAGGAATTATATATGAGGAAAATGTCCTGACATATGCCTGTATGGATGAAGAAAATGTTGATTTTAGTAGAAAAGAAAAAAATATGATGAAATTGCTTAGCAATATCATATTATTAAAAGTTTAATTCACAGTTACATCCATGTATTAGTATGAACAAGATTAACTATATGTATTATAAGTATCATTTGAAATATGGAATTTTTGTATGTAATGATTTTTGAATATCAATATTCAATGAAGTATTAAGAAGATATACGTGTCTTTTTTAACAACTGAACTGACACTTCTTGCAACAGTCCTTAAATTATCAGTAAGTAAATCATTCTCAGCAAACAAATAACCTGATTGGTCAACTGGTTAAAACATTCACCTAACTATTCAATTTAGTTACAGTGGACAAAACAACGTATGCATAGTCCTTGAATTTAATTATGTGAATACATGTACTTCAGACATATACTGAGCTACTAAGTACAATTTCATTCAAAGAAATATCTTAGGAATACATATTCAAATTAGGCTCACTTAATCATCTTTTATCAGTAACTATTGTGAAAATCATAGTTTTGTGCAAATATCACATAATACATACATATAACTAATATGATGAAACTAAATCATTCAATATAGAATAACAGGATAATATAATCATTCAATATAGGATAACAGGATGATATAGTCATCATATATTTCTTATTAAAGGGGTATATGCTAATACACAAAAATGTACACTTAGTGCTTTAATTCAAAGATATGAATACTTCTGACATATACATATGTACGAAGTACAATTTAATTGAAATAAATTTATTAGGCGTACTCAATTTAGCCTCTCAACATTACCATCTTTAATGTTTTATGCAAATATCATGTATGCATAAAAAGTATTTGTCTATGTTGTAACCAAAACATTTATTATAGGATAACAGGAAAATCTTATCTTCATATATGTCTAAAGTGGTAAGCTGTTACACTACTATTATAGATATTTTCGTCGGCTCCCTAGCTTACACACTGAGGTCATATTGCTTGATTGGATTGTTCTCTCTAATTTGAATGCAAGAGAATGGAGGGGGGTCAAATTTCAGTGCATCATGTTTTGTTTTATTTTTTGTCGGCTCCCTAGCCTACCAACAGTGGGTTGGCTAAGGAGCCGACGTCGGCTCCCTAGCCACTTTACTTCCTAAATGCTTTCAACGAGTCATTTACAGTTGGAGAACTCAAAAGGTCAAATCCTACGTCACGTCGGGCAATTTGCATATGTAATTACTATATTTAGAAATTATTAAAATATTTATTATAAAAAATCTGGATGAACAAAAAATAAAACAAAACATGATGCACTGAAATTTGACCCCCCTCCATTCTCTTGCATTCAAATGTGACCCCCCCCTCCCCTCAAAGTTCTTGCACTGAAATTCCTCACCCTCCCCCATTCTGACCGCCCCTTCCCCCTCACAAAAAATGACAGATCCCTGAGCCAGCCATATGCGGACATGTCAGGGTGATATGAAATGCTTATATTCTATATTCATTTGGTTGTCCAATTATAGCATATAGACGATGTTATGAAATAGAATTGAATGCACAAGCAGGCTTGATAAATCCACTATATTTGTTGATATGTACCCATTAGAGAGAACAATCCAATCAAGCAATATGATAGCTTACAGAAAGCTAAACAGGAGAATGTATAGATTTACGCCTGATTGTCAGATGTCCCTAATTTTGAAGGGAGACGTTGCCAGCTACAAGATGTAAACCATGTCATAAAATCAGCTGCTTCAAATTATATCCAGAGGAACTTGTAAACGATTTTGTAAATTTTATTCTATGCGTCTAGAGACATTTTAACGTGTGCTTATGCCAATATTTATGCCATTATCTTTTAGGGAAAAATTCATTTTATATCATGAAAAGAAGACGTATTCATGACTTTTTATGATACATGTATTTTACCACGTTTACGAGTATAATTTGGTCGATGTCGGCCTGACATTATTTTATATTGAATGTATTTTTTTTAAATCCTGAAAAATAATGTATGACATGTCAATAAACGATTAATCAATCAATCAAACTTATGTTCAGAAAGTATTATAAACTAGTTACTTACCTGTAAAATGTTCAATATTTGGTGGTGGTTTAAATCTAAATGAACTGTTGATAAGCAGTGGTGATAAACACGCCAATGTTCACATCTTGTTAAGTGTTGAGACGTTTTTATGTTTGAAGTCTGAACCTTTTTATAATGTTGATTTAGAGTACTGACTGGGAACACAATGCTATACTTTGGTATGTCTCGCCTCTGGTCAGTTTGGTCAGTGGGACAGTGTGGGTCACAGACAGTGTAATTGTGGTTATTATGATGTGATTGAGGTCTTGACTGGACTACCGAGACAACGAATTAATCAAAAACATTGTCATAGCGTTCAGTGATGGATCCAGGGTGGGGGAGCTTGGAGGGCTTAAGTACCGCCCATCCCCCCATGCGCCCCCCTTGCCTCGCACGCGCGAACCTACCCTCTTTCCTATTCTTTGTAAGTGGCCTCTTCCACCCAAAATACTCTCAAGCTCTATCCTTCTCTTAAGTCAACTCCCCTTACCTATGCTCATAATACCCCCATATACTCTTGTGCCCCCACCTTCTATCAAACCTCCCCTTCCAGCCATATAATACTCACAAGTCCCTGCCCTCTCTCAAGCCAAGCCCCTACCTGCACACTTAAGCTCTCCCCCCCACCAACCCCACCCCACCCCTCTCAAGCTCCTACCTTCTCTCAAGCCAAGCACTACACCCTCAACCACTCACAAGCGCCCCCATTCTCTCAAACTCTCACCTTCTCTCGAGCCACCCCCTAGCCCATACTCTCACAAAATCCACCTCCATCTGGGCTGTTTCACAATCAGGGTACACAAGATTGTCTCACAGACACTCAAAATCAGCTTTAAAATGCCCCAACAAACCCTCCAGAAAATTAATGTACCGTATCTCCTGGATAAAATCATATCATTTCAGACCTTAATCTCTCCAACTGTTTTAGATATTTCATATTTAAAGTGATGAGGTGAGCATTGTGACTGATGAGGACTGATTTTATGTGACATGGCCTTGTTACATAACCATACCGCCTTTAATATTTTTACAATACCTAATATGTGAATGTTGAAGAATATGTGCATTCAGTGAGTGAAAATCAGAAAATAATTAGATATCATGGATTGAACCAAAAATTGTATTATCAATTCAACAGCAACGTACAGGAACATTTTTCTGTAGCTAAATTCAAGCACATATCTTATTTCTATAATCGCTGCGATCAAGCATAAGCAATTATAAATCAAAGTTTAAAAAACTGGATTGCTAGGATGTCAGGTTTTTGGTCAGTCCAGTTGAAAATGTACTGCTATTTTTCAAGTATTTTTTCAGAGAGAACAAATTTTTGGACAAGTGAAATAAGGTAGTTTATAAGACCAGTTAAAAATATTCAATTCCATTCTTTACCAAGAAATAACTTCATACAGCATCGTTTAAACATGTTGAAATTGAATTAGTTGTACGCATTTAATAGATATGTCACAATGTATTCCTATATCAAAACTAAAGTCAAACTTTCTAAATTGATTTTAAGCTGATGTAGAGAACCTCGTTCTAAGTTTATTTCAAAAGTAGAACGAATTAGAAATAAGTGGTATATTAAAATTCATATCCTACATTATTATGTAATGTTTCTTTACATAATTAACAATCTAAAAATCAGTAAATTCTCTAAATATATTGCAAATATTCTCACCATTTGATCTGCCATGGTACTTTCCTCACAGGACATGTCAAAGTGTTACATGTTAGACCAAGTAAAGTCCAGCAAGAGTTAATAATTGTGTGAATTATTGATTTCCTGAATAGGATTAAGCTATTCTCCTTGTCTTGAAAGTTAAACTTTTTTCATTTGAATCAACTTTGTTCAATCTACCACATGTTATCTCTTTTTGCGGCTAGGACAAAAATTGGACGGACAAACTGAGGGTTAGTGGTATACAAGCCCTACGTTAGACCTTGTTGCAAGGTCTTCACAAAAACTGCTAGAATGTCACGTACACATAGTAAAATTCATAAATTGAAGCATGAGCATTGATTAAACCTTTTAAATTTACCTTATAGAAGTTTCAAATTTCTTACAGGACATTTTGGACGGACACATGATGCGTTGTGTTTTGAGTTCATAATTCTTTACGTTTTATCTTTTCAAAACAATTTTTGTTTGGTATCTCAACTTAATTGATTAGTAGTGCAGAAAACGTAGCATTCAAATATATCTAATATGTTTTTTCTTCTGGCTGATGTGAAATAAAATATGATTTTTCAAAATGAAACAGTAAAATGTCAAAAGAAAATGTACAATTTAGTGCTATTTCAAAACCGTAAAAGATTTTTAACAAGAATAAAAAGTAGTTTAAGCTTTATTGGGTGAAGGTGCATCATAGTAAATGCACAAAATCATTTTGTCATTGAGCATTTTCACATTATTCAATATAATATGCAAATTATCAAATCTGTGCCCTGATTGGTGAAACAGCCCATCTTCTCTCAAGCCCACTCCCCGCCATATACTCAAAAGCCTCCCATTTTCTCAAGCTCTCACATTCTCTCAAGCCAAACCCCCTCCCTGCCATATACTCAAAATCCCCAGCTTTCTCCATGGCCCTCATTTTCTCTCAAGCTACCCCTTCCCCCCTCAGGCGAATACTTACAAGGCGCTATACATTCTCTCAAGCCAAGGCCCCACAAAGCTATATACTTACAAGCGCCCCCTCCCTCGAAGCTCTCACATTCTCTCAAGCCAAGCTCTCCCCTCCCCCATGCTCTCACAAGCCGCCGCCATGTCTCAAGCCCACTCCCCGCCATATCCTCACAAGCCGCCCCATTCTCCAGAAGCCAAGCCCCCCCCCCGCCAACCATATACTCACAAACCCCCTAGCTCTCAAGCCCTCACTTTCTGTCAACTTACCCCTTCTACCTTCAGGCGTATGTATACTCACAAGCTCCCCCTCCCCGCCCAGGCTTATACTTACGATCTCCCTCCCCTTTTCTCCCACCCCCCCCCCGCCACACACATACACTCTCTCTCAAGTCAAGATTCCCCTTCCCCATAGTCTTACATGTACAAGCCAATCCCCGCCATCTACTCACAATCCCCACCCTCATTCTTTCAATCTCGGATGCAAATATATTATGTTTTGTTTTATTTTGGAATTGATCTTGTTTGTCAGAATAGGTTTAGAATTGAAAACATAAAATCCAAGACAAACTGTTGGAGAACAATGCACGTTGGATGCACCTCTTCCAGATCAAACGAGCGTATTGATACGTCAAGACCACTTCATTCATGAGAAAGGCAGACGGCAACAAAAATGTTGTAAAGTTAAAGTGGATCCGCTGGATCAATGGTGTAGTAGGAGCTCTCGCGCGGGTTTCGTCTGCTGCTGCTGTTTGCTACGTGCAGTCCGGTCACATGACCCGGTGGTATCCAGGCAAAATTGCCACTGGATCAGTTTGAATTTGTGGATAAAATCAATCGTAAGTGTTACTGATTTTGTTTTTAATAACATTATAAATGATTAAGTTATTGTTTTGATGGTAGATATTGTTCTGTTATGGCATGTAAACTGTGTGCTATAATGCAATGTATCTCCAATTCTTGTTTACATTGTTCAAGTTGGTGATATGATAGTTACAACTGATTCAAGGAAAAGATTATATATGTAGCTGTCTTCTTAAACAACTTAATCTCTATGCATACTTTTATTGAAGTGGGCATATCAATTAGATTCAAATATAAATTTTATTTCCTAGTGCAAACTACTGCCAAAACCATGCCCTATATTGACTGTATGTTGTTATAATATGAAGAAACTTAAATGTGTACAGTGTAACCTCCAACCGATACCACCTTTGTAAAGAGAACATCTCTTGAAGGAGACCATCAATTGACCTTAACTTCAAATAAAGAGATCCACACGAATGGATAAAACACGCCCTTCCCCCCGTATATATTCATACCTCTCGAGGCCAAAACCACATGCGGTCTTCATTGAGAGGTTCTACTGTATGCATGTCTACTTTTGTGTTTAGTTTTATGTGCAGAAGCAAACATGATACCTCTGATAACACGATCACCTCTGATCTGTCTTCAATTGTGCCATATAAGCTTGAAGACATACGACAAATCGCAACAGATTACACTTACACAAAACAGCGCAGCGTATTTTATGGCAAAGGGCCGGTGTCTTCAATATATGTCTAATGATCTAAGATTGCATTCTCTGTGGACAATGTCTGATCGGGTTTGCTTTAAATTCACTCGACTTTTTGCGCGATACAATGGCTAAGATATAGATAGCATTGCTATAATCCCATAACTAGACTACGGTGTCACTAGGTCTTATACAGTAGACCATCTATACATTAGAACATATCCTGTGTGCCAATCAATAACAGGTAACAGCATCAGTGTTTGTGGACATATCAACTACTAGATTATTTAATTTGTACACTGTTAACACAACTTTTCATAACTATCCAATAGTGGACCTACCGGTAAGTTTTGGACACCATTGAAAGAAAATAAATGAAATAAAACGTATATCTTAAATCTACCAACCAACCAACGTACATAGTTGGTCTACCGAAAGCTCTTATACTGCAAATGTATTCAGTGTTACGTGTGAATGGAATAAGCCCCAAAATAAAAGTACAAATACTCATGACATCAGCTATTAGCCATTAATAAGGAGGTATACACAGTGACATGTTCATCAATACTAGCTGCCAGTTTTATTGTACTCAATTTCCCACCTCACTCCATAAAACGGAAACAAACGTGCTTCCTTTTTCCACCATTACTCATTGTTGGCATATTGGTAACAAATGGGAGTAGTTATTGTACAATAATTAGTGTGTGTATAGCAAAAATTGATTGATGGCATAGTAAATAGTCAAATAGTAATCCCGTAGAAACTCCTTTGATACATGAACGCAAAAGCCATAGATTCACGCGTTATTTCTAGAGGGCCGTGTCCACGTTATATTTGAGAGCAAATAAATAAACTAACACATCGAGATAATATTATGAAGTTTTACTGCAGTGTAAGAGTGCCATTAATAGCTACTGTAAAACTATACACTTGTTACACTTGCGCACACCATACACATTCAGTTTCATTCATCAAATTAAGTAAAACTACCAGTACAGTTGTTCCTTCTAAAAATATATATTGTCTACACATGACGTCAAATATAAGAAAGGTATCTCGAGATCTGTTCGTCTATTCAAAAGTGTGTAAGCAATCAAAAGTAAATTGAGGTGGTATGGGTTTCCATATTTTTGTTATTCTACTTTAACAATATTTCCTAAGCATAAGAAGGCTGCAAAAGCCGAAAAATTGTTAAAAAAATATATATTATTTTTATATAGAAATTATAGCATCTCGATTTGCTTTTAATTAATATAGATCTAGTGCACAGTAGAATTATGTCTAGTTCAGTTGGGATCACTTTCCCGATAATAAGCCAATCTTCATATCAAATAATGGAAGTAGCTTAGCATTGACGTATTTACAAGCACCCCTATATACATTGATTAGAAAGGTCCAACATAGATCCATTATGGTAATTATAATTCATACTAGACGTATTCAATCATGTCATCAACGGACCACCAAGTATTGTCTTTCGTCATATTCTTCAATTATACATCTAGCTACACCTATCATCAAAGTTGAAATTACAGGGATGATTGAAGACAAGAACAAGAATGTTGGTGGACCAAGTGTGTGTGTGTGGGGGGGCTTCGATAATCGAATAAGCTACTGATCGGGTTCACCATTTTTCGGGTTCACCATTTTCAACCCTTCAATTTTATTAGAATCCCCGGGTCACCTTTTTAGTTTCACTAGGGGTCATGATTTCAACATTTCCGCACGTTTCACTAGCGGTTCAATATCTCTGACTCTAGTTTCATGTGATTTTGCATCAAATCATGGAATATGAAAATCCTGAAAATCGAAATGAGGTCATGATATTCTGTTGCAGTACATCTTGTTGTTTTCATTACAGTATCACATAGAATAATACCCATAGGGATATAAATACCCAATTGCTTTCACCGGGTGGTTTCATTAGCGATCGTTCACTAATGACGTCACCCGGGGGTGAGGGGGGAGAGTTACAGCGAAAGATGACGAAAGGTGACAGGGGGGGGGGGATCTAGCACTTGGGTGATGTCACCTTTTGAAAAGAAAAGAAAAAGGTAGTTATTTATCAGTATTCAGTGAAATTACTTTCTGGCATGTTAAGTGAGTTGTGATGTATCTACTAGCTAAAATCACATTGCCATATTTGCTTTATATACTAAATACATTTGTACAATTATGTTTAAATTATGGACATATATATTCAAATGTATCTATATAACGGCACCAGTTAAATCAATTTTTGATATCATCGTGAAACCATGTCTGGCTAATGGTACTCCCTAATGTGTGGTGACATCGAGACCAACCCGGGTCCCGGACGCCGAGATTCGCACTTCCAATGTGGCTACTGTGAACGGCATATTGTATGGGATCAACCTGCCCATTGCTGTAACTGCTGTGACATCTGGTACCATAAGTCATGTATATCTATGAGCTCAACAAGATTTGGATACTTAGACAATAATAGTAGATCATTCCAGTGTTATAAATGCTGTCAACTAACAGTAGCATCAAGTCAATTCCATGATTATGAAGTAAGCACTAGCAACCGTTTCTCCATTCTGGACTCTCTAGATGAATCTACATTCACTTCTCTAAAAAGCTACACCTAAACACAGGAGTAGCCCCCATAGGCACAATCAATGCTACCAGCCCTGCCTCCATTCACATGTCACCTGCAAGCAGTCTGGAATCTCTGGAAGCAAGCAGCTTTCATCCTGTTCAGTCTACCAGCCAACACTCCAGCAACCACACATCTATGTCTAGTCAGTCTGATTCAGGCTCAGGCAATAGATTACCTAACAAGAATAACAACAACTGGCGCACAATAACAATGAATGCTAATTCAATTGCCTGCAAGGGAGCAACCCTCGAACACATTTTGGATTATACTGACCCGGATCTCATCCTAATGACAGAAACCAAACTTGACTCCACCAAAGCCACTGCCGAATTTCTCTCACCAGATGCAGGATATACTACTTACCGCAAGGACCGTAACGCATCAGGTGGAGGTGTCCTCATCTCTGTTAAATCTGCCTTTCCAAGTGAATTAATTGACCTTAAAAGAGGTTCAAGATGAAATACTATGGGTAAAAATCAATTTAAACAAGAGAAAAAACATCTTTGCTGGAGTCTTTTTTACCGTCAACCTAATTCCAACACTGATCAGCTGGAATCCCTAGCTAAGTCTCTTGAAATTATCTCTGAACATACAAAAAACAACCCAAACAACACAATTTTACTGGGAGGAGATTTTAACTGTAAAGATATTGATTGGGATAACTGTACAGTGATTTCCGGCCGTGATCAAACAGCAGCTCGCACCAGACTTTTGGAGATTTTAGCAGAATTCAGTCTCTCTCAACATCAGCGAGAACCAACCAGGCTAGACAAGATCCTTGACCTAATCATCACCAATGCCCCAGGTCTAGTAAAGGACATGAGCACAATTCCAGGAATTTCTGACCATGCCATCCCAGTCGCCGACTGTGCAATCAGGGCAGTTCCAAATCGGAAATCTCCACGTCAAGTGTTCAACTTCAGAAAGGCAAAAAAATGGGAAGATATTAAAGCTGATCTTAAGACATTCAAAGAGTTGTTTCTTGCCCAGTGTGATGCTCGCTCAGTGGAAGATAATTGGAATGAGTTCAGGAAAGCTCTCTTGAGTGCAATGAATACACATATCCCTTCCAGAACTGTTAAGGGTCGTCAGAAGCTTCCTTGGTGGAACCAAAAGTTAAAAAACGCCTCATACGCCGCAAGCAACGTCTCTTCAACAAGCAAAAAAAAAGCTGGCTCACCATCATCCTGGTCAAAGTTCAGGCAAGCACAAAAGGACACACATAAAGCTCTCAGTGAGGCAAGATGGAATTATGTGAACAAAGCCCTTCAAGAAGGCTTAGAAAACAACAATAACAAGCCATTCTGGCAATATGTAAAAGCCAGACGCCAAGACAGTGTTGGTGTAGCACCACTCAAAGAAGATGGTATTCTGTACACAGATAACAGAGAAAAGGCAGACATTCTCAATAGACAATTTCAACGTGTTTTTTACTAAAAAGAAAATGAAGCATTCCAAACCTAGTCGGTGCCCCCCTACCCCACTTGTGGTGCTCTGGTAGTCAATGTGGACGGAGTAAAAAGAAACTCCTATCATCACTGAAAATAAACAAGGCCACAGGACCAGATAACCTGCCATGCTATGTATTACGAGAGCTTGCTGAAGATATTGCTCCTATCCTGACCTTCATTTTTCAATCAATCCCTCAGAACTGGTACGCTACCAACA
The DNA here is from genome assembly GCA_019095985.1 of Streblospio benedicti. Classification (NCBI taxonomy): domain Eukaryota; kingdom Metazoa; phylum Annelida; class Polychaeta; order Spionida; family Spionidae; genus Streblospio; species Streblospio benedicti. The sequence continues at coordinate 14,015,661 of CM032661.1, read as the reverse complement.
GACTGGGTGAAGGCTAATGTTGCACCCATCTTTAAAAAAAAGGGAACACCAACAAAGCTGAGAATTACAGGCCTGTATCATTAACCTGTGTGTGTTGCAAAATCCTTGAGCATGTTGTGCTCAAACACATGCTAACCCATTTTGAAACCAATAACATCCTGACATGTCTACAGCATGGCTTCCGTGCAGCTCACTCCTGTGTCACCCAGCTAATCACTACAATTCATGATCTGATGACATACAGAGACAGTAATACTCAAATTGATGTAATAGTTCTCGACTTCTCCAAAGCTTTTTGACACTGTACCACACAATAGACTCCTCCATAAGCTACGCCACTACGGAATTAGTGAACAGCTGACCAGATGGATAGCCTCTTTCTTGATGACACGAGAGCAAAGAGTTGTGGTGGATGGAGCTCACTCGGACTGGATCCATGTTGACTCTGAGTTCCTCAAGGCACGGTGCTCGGCCCACTTCTCTTCCTTGCACATATCAATGACCTTCCTTCTGCCATTCAGTCTCAGTGCAGACTTTTTTGCTGATGACTGCCTTGTTTACCGCCCAATCAGATCATTCCAGGACCAATTGTCCTTCAGAATGATCTCAATCATCTGCAACTCTGGGCTGAAGACTGGGGCATGCGCTTTAAAACGCGCCCAAATGTCAGCTTCTTCGCATCAGCAGGTCTAAGTCACCACTGGAAAGTTTTTACACGATTGGTGATCAGATCTTAGAACAGGTACCAGCTTCAAAATATCTTGGTGTGCTCATCAACAACCAACTGAAGTGGGACTCACATTGACAAGGTAGCTGCGAGATGAACCAAACCAAACCATCGGCTTTCTCAGGCGTAATCTGTCTCAATGCTCAAGAGATCTGAAAGAACTAGCATACTTTTCACTGGCCCGTTCTGTGCTAGAGTACGCTTGCCAAGTATGGGACCCTCACACCAAGAAGAACATTGCAAAACTAGAGCAAGTCCAACATAGAGCAGCACGATTTGCCATGAGCGACTACTCTACCTACAGCAGTGTTACCGCCATGTTTAGACAGTTACAATGGGAGACACTATCCACCCGCCGGAAAAATCACCGTCTAGCACTTATGCATCAAATAGTGAACAAGAAAGTGGCCATCCCTGCTGATGACATCCTCCTACCAGCTGACCAGCGTACACGATCATCACATCATCACAAATTTAGACATTTAACAGCAAATACAGACACATTCAGGAACTCCTTCTTTCCACGGACAATTCCAGAATGGAACAGCATTGACTCAGGCATTGCCAACTGGTACACATTCCGTGCCAGCCTACAAGCCTGACTGCACAGGGCGACTGAGTAGCGTTGCGTCCTCCCATCCATCTGCCCATATGCTGATAAAGCCCTGCAGATTAACACAGATACAGATACAGATACGTAAGTTGCAAAAAAAAGAAAAAAAAGAAAAAGAGGAAAGAAAGAAAAAGAAAAAGAAGAAGGCGAATATCACGTGACTTTTTTGTTAACAAGATCGTACGGTACTTTTAAATGTGAAATAAGCATTAAATGTGAAGAACATGAACATTGTTTTCATTGCATTTGCAATGGATAAGGCATCGTCTATTGATACTGGGTTTTTCAGAACACATATGGTTTTGGCTGAGCAATATCTTTAAGTGGCAAATCACTCACCCATTCACCCCGAAGTTACCCCCCATCCCGGGTGCTGAAGTAACAATTAATTTTAAATGTCACCGCTTGGCCGCGCCACAGAAATAATTATATTTCACTTCACTGCTACATTGTTACATATAAGTCCACCGCACTTGGAACTACTCGGAATGTTTCGGAGCTCAAGAGACATTTGTTGTGAGAGTAGCGGAAACATACGAGGATTACCGAATGGGATTTTGCGCATAGGAGTACTTTATGACTTGTTTTGATTATTTATAAAAATGTTTGGTTTGCGTTTCAATATGATTCGTTTGATGACCCGTATTTTTTATGCAATTAGGATCAAATTACAGTTGCGACAGTAAAACACCTTTGTACGTGAAGTCTCGCTTAGAAATTATACATTATATGCAATCAGAGGCTGGTAAAAGTTTTAAGTATTTTATCCTTTATATCGTTATTAGGTTATCGTGCATTGATGGAAAACTGGTTAGAATAAACAAGTTATTGTTGTTCATAGATTATACAAGTTAACGATATAATAATACTCGTAGATAATAATTCACTCTATTACAAAGGTATGTATGGTACAGTTGAAAGCAATGATCACTCCATTATGTCAGCAAAATCTAAATATACAGATTTGTTGTTAACAGAGACCCCGGTTCCCCGAATGACGGCGAATCTAGTCCTACTCTCACCACTCCTATCGCTATATTGACTTGTTACACCCGAGGTTCCACTTGTGTGACATAGAATTTGTAAAGGCATATTGGTATGGTTAGTCCTACTCCTACCCTCACGGCCCACGGGAGCAATTTTAAAGACAAAATTACGAAATATAGAGGCATATCCTCTCTCAACCCGACAATCCTGGCTAAACATTTTGATGAATCTCCATTTATTTACATAGTTGGTTAAAGAGAGGAGGGTCCGAGGGAGACAGTGCCTCTATGTAATATATTTCGTAGTATTGACTACAGTGAATATAATCACTCCTAATGCCTAAGTCCTAGCTAGGTTTTTCACTAACCCGACAATCCTGGCCTACATTTCGATAAATCTTCATTACAAGACTAGCTAGCTGTCTTAATGATGAATGTATTTGGTTAGGTTTTCACCTGCAGGCTATATGGAATAGAATGTCTATGTAATAATAAAGATGTATTGGTATGGTTACAGCGAATATTGCTCCCGTGACTACCCTAGGCTAGAGGCTAGACTGCAGAAAAAGTATGTTACCCTGTAGCTTGCACTACAAATTGTGTTGACTTGACTGCCACAGCCAAAATTCTAATTCTCTGTCCTGATGCAATAACTGTGGCCCACATGCCTTGCTAGCAGATGAAATGATGGGGTCAGTATTCCGTACGCATTCATATGGGATATGGAGTCCGATCAGACATGCATGTCCGGTGTCTCCACCAAGGCTGACAGCCTCCTTGCTCTACCAAGCATTAATATAGATGCAGTAGTATTAACATTACACATCAATGAACTTTTCATTTGTTGTTTGATAGATCATGCAACGTCAAGGCCGATTTCAACGTGTTGAGCCTAAAGTGGACCTTGATAGAGTCCGACAATTGATGTTCCCTAAGCAATGGTAATTTGATCTTTAAAACTAATAACAATAATTTATATAAGCTGACTTTTATGTTAGTTTCCTACATGTACCCATGTACCCTATAGTTTCCATCTAAAATGTCTTCATATTTTTATCCAAAAATTTGATTATTTTTATATAATCTATCCTTTTCACTGTATAAAGAAGATGACATAAATGGGATTACTATATTTCTATCTAAAACTTGCATTTAATGAAATGTTTGTACCGCGCCAGATTTTGCATACTGCATCTTTTCAGGAACATAATGACCTATGACAATTATGACGCCATGCGCCACAAGCTCATGGTGGGAGGAGATGAACCTCCGTCAGAACCTAGCACTGAAACAGGATCTTCATGTAAATGAACCCGTTTAATATTAATAAATACCAGTTCTAACAGTAACTTCACAATGCTACAGAAAAAAATCCAAATATGCATTATAAGCCATACGACATTGAGATGCAAATATCTTGATGGGTTGCACTGTAATTGACAATGTTTGTTCCTGTTTTTCATACTAGAAATAATTTATTCTCACCTTATAAAGAGCATATTATTTTATAGAATAAATAAATATGAGACATAAATTGTTATCAACTTGATTACATTTTCAACCTATAGTTACGTTAATTGCTGAAATGATTTGAAAATTTCGAGTCATAGTGACTCTTGTAGGGTCATGATGTGTGGTCCATAATATTATATATACCCCGGTATTTGAAGGGCCACACTGATCTCTTCTTTATTCTACTCATGTATTTTTCCATATAGCACAAGCACCTCCCCAGGCAGCTTTTGTCAGTAAAACGTTGGCTGTGAAAGATGTCGACTGTTGTGTTCTGGCCAACGCCTTCAATCACCACACAGAATTGTATGAAATAACAAAACCAAGAGTGAGTAGAAATTCAATTTTGTTCAGGTATGCTTTTCCCCCCCTCATGAAATGTATAAACTGTTATTGATGCTAGGATAGAATTTATTTTGATAATATAATCTTTTAGTCTTTTTCTGTGGGTTTTGGAGACTTATAAGGGAATAATTTAGATTAGAAATCTATAGTAGGTTATAAAAGCAATATAACTCATATATTGGATAATATGTTGCTTTTATAAACCTACAATAAAATAACTGGCATGGTATGTAATATGCATTTTCATTGTTATTGTTTTTTTGACTAGATTTCGTTTATATTTTGTTATTTTGTAATATAATGATATAATATTTCCCTGAAGAGGCACTTAAGTGTCGAAAAGTAGGAAATGATATAATTTTAAATAAATAAATTTAAATTTTCTAAATTTCTAATTTAAATTATTCACTCATGAGTCTCCAAAACCTATAGAAAAAGACTAAAAGATTATATTATCAAAATGAGACCATCTGTAGTGACAAAATATACCAACTTACATATAGAATTTCATTTGTTTAGAAAATTCCATATGTCTGTAATTGATCATGCTTTACCACGTAAATTACGGTGAAGTATGTTTTGAGAAATGCATCTGGTACTGTACATTGAGCATTTTTTTAAAGGATGAAGAAGTGCAAAGATGTGTACTAAGAAGAGGTCAAGCTTTCACACTCAAACTGCTTCTAGATCGAGCGTATGACATGAAAAGTGATGACATTGCAATAAATTTTGAGCTAGGTAAATCTGTTATATTTTTTTTTAAATAATACAAATATGAATCTCAAATAATTCCGGTTATTTTGACTCTAGACCAGGCAGTTTTGCAACCATTTTTCAGAACTTTTTGGTATTAATTCGAACTTGTGAAAACCGTTTTGTATGCTTAATACTATATATTATGGACAAAGTATATTTGAAGGTCTTTCCACTTGTTTATTTACAAAACAGATCTGAATAAAGCTGTTGTAACTGTTTGTCAAATGAAATTTTCACTAAACAAGACCTTCTATTACAGGTCCTGAACCACTAGTCAGTAAAGGCACCCAAGTGACTTTGCCGATCAACATGGGCTGTGCCAAGAGAAAGTGGGGCTGCAAGGTTCTGTCTCACGCTGAAGAAACCCTCGAGCTGGAAATCCTAACTCCTCCAGATATCATCGTAGGAAAGTGGAGGATCATTGTGGATGCTATGCTGATAGAGGAGCGAGGAAACCCGAAGCGCCAAGTGAGAAGATATTGCCATCCGTACGAAATCTACATGTTGTTCAATCCATGGATCAAAGGTGCCTTTTCTAAATTTGCTGTTTCCTCCTTAAATTGATGCATTTCATGGGATTAATTCAAAGGTCCAGTTTCATAATGATAAATGCTAATGGAATTTTTCCACATGAAAAAGTTGCATATATCAACTCAAATGTAACCATCTCCTGGAAGGCTTGAGCCGGAAGGATAACCATAAGTTGAAAATTGTAGCCAATATTTTATTTTACTTTTGATGATTGGGTAGACCATTATTTGTGACCACCTAAACTGCACCTATTTCAAACACTGATCTCATAATGAAAAAAGACGCTTACCCTATTTAGATAAGATAAGATAAGATAAAGTTTATTTAAAGTCGATATAGATTACAACAATAAACACAAGCTCTAAGGAGCTTTTGATCGACTCATTCATACACAGTCACACATGCGCATAATACACATACACAATACATTAATTACAAATAATTAGAGCATAAAGCACCTGACGAAGTAACACAATTAATTAGAGCATGCAGTACATTTACATATTTTCCCATTCCAAGATTGTAAGAGATTAGTGAATTGATTAAAATTCCCCACAGATCTTATATATTCAGGCAGGTCATTCCATAGTTCAGCAGCACTGTACCTGAACGATTTTTTCCCAAATTTAGTGGTTCGTACCCTAGGTAGGTCAACAATATTTGAGTATCTAAAACTATAATTACTATTTTTAAAATGAACCAAGTCATGAAGACACAGAGGAGCTAATTTGTACAAAATTTTAAATGTTTCTGCTGCCATTGTTCTCATTCGTCTGACATGAAGGGAGGGAACACAAGCAATACTTAGAAGTTGTTCGTAAGAGCTATCGTAATCATTATAGATGAAACGTAGTGCCCGCTCTTGAATTTTTTTCGAGCTTTTTGTATTGGTTTTAGAACAAAAATGCCAGGCCAAAGGGCAGAAATTAAAATTTGATAATATAAATGTATGAAAAATAGTAAGTTTGTTTAGCCGAGAGAGAAATGATCCAATGCGTTTTTAGGACATTTAGCTGTTGTGATGCCGACACAAACTTCTAATATGGCTGTCAAAGTTTAGCTGGTAGTCAATGCTGATTCCAAAAAGGTTTACAACATCATCACAAGATATTATAGCAGAATCTATATTGAATACAGGATTATTTTTTAGTGTATTGTTACCAACTGCCAGGGCCTGAAACTTGTCAGGATTAGCTTTCATACAATTTATCTTAAACCAATCAATTAAAACAAGACTTTCTTCTTCTAAGGTACTAATTAAAACATCATAGTCTGGATGAGCAAAAGATAGAGTATTGTCATCTGCATAATTATATAAAGTTCCTTTTTTGATAAAATAAAAAATGTCATTGATAAACACATTAAATAAGAGAGGTCCTAGTATGGATCCTTGAGGAACACCTTTTATAATTATAATTATAATTATAATTTACAATTACTATATTTATAACCATTAAAAAGCCAACTCAAAAATTTAGACTGTATTGAAATCTGGACCACATAACTTCCATGGATAGTACAGTCAGTAAGGTATGAGACCAGGGCTGACAGCAATAGACCATGATTGGCGTTTGCATACCTAGTACACAGAACATTAATTTCAGATGATCAGGTGTATATGGAAGACGATGATCTGAGAGATGAGTACATTTGTAATGACAGTGGGAAGTATTTCAATGGAAACAAAATGCAAATTTATGGCAGACCATGGAATTATGGACAGGTATTTAAAAAAGAATTCATTGCCGGACATACATGCATGCATTTACATCTATCTAAAAATAATTATCTAAGATAACATAACTTTAAACACTTTAAAGAAAGGTTATGCTCAGTGGCCAAACAAGTATGCTTGCAAAGAAGCAATATTATATGTTCAGTGTATTCTGAAAGTTTCATTAATTTAAACAGTATATCAAAGTATTTAGAGCAATTTAATTACTGTGCAATAAGAGGATGTGTAAACCCATCAAAACACGTGAACGCAACAGATGTCAACCTAATGATTTTTGTCAGACGTAACTCGCATGGTTCACGTATACATATGTATATTTTCAGTTTAATTTTAGACAAATAAGCAAAAGAAGAATAAATAAGTATATAAAATGAATACATTTGCTATATACCAGTTAACAACAATATTGAATATAAATATTATTATTTTTACATTTGCGATGGAAAAGGCATTGTTCATTGATACTGGGCTTTTCAGAACAAATAATATTTTGGCTAAGCATTATCTTTAAGCATGTTTGACATAATGGATATCACATTTTCTTTCTTTGAATATTTACAAGCTGATTCAAGTTCATTCGAATTCTTTTAATTCAGTAGTTGAATAGTTATGTCAAACAGCTAGAATTTATATAATGATTGGGATACTTATTTCTGTAATTGGCCTATGTGATTATCACATGACCATGTTCATTTTATTCTTCAGTTTGAGGACTTCATTTTGGACTGTGCATTTTATCTTCTTGATCTCAACAAAAAATTCAACTACAAAGTGCGTGGAAGTGCAGTACACATGACGAGGGCCATTTTTGCAATGGTCAATTCGCAGGTACACTTGATACAATAAATACTCATCATATGAAATAATAGAAGCACATCTACTGACTTTCGAGGCACTGTACATTGAGGAAATAAAAGCAATGATCAACACCAAGGAGGAATATAAGAGCAGGGCCCTGACCATCAAGATTTAGATGTCAGCACCTGCTGATCTCTTAATCCTTAATCCTTGTGTTGTTATGTTTTGATTCATGCTCTGTATTATATATTCATGTAATATTGAAAACAGTACTGTTTTGTAATTTAAGTTGGTTCATTTTACATTATATCCTGATGATGACCCCAAGGTTGAAAATATTTAATTAAAATGTGAATAAAAAAGAAGTTGGTTCTATCTTTTATAATGAAATAAAGTCATTAGATCTTTGAATTTCAAGTCGGGTTAGGGCAATATGACATAGTCTCTGTTGGGATTTTAACCAACAACCATATCATGTCACCTCACTAATCGACACTGCTGTTCCTGTGGTAGTGTGGATAAGTGAATTAGTCTGAACTGCTAGGCGATTGGAATACCACCAGCGTGTAATATAGTCCAAATCTGACTTGGAGTCTATAATTAAAATTTTGAATTCACAAAGTTTTAATATTTTTTTTTGCGTTAGAATATAGCATATTTCTACAGATAAAATTCGAATAAAAATATTGTTTCACCCAAAAAAGTAACATGAAGGAATCGTTCTCCCATGTCTATTACATCTCCTAAAACTGGAATAAGAATATTGTAAACAAAACACACAATGTGTAATTTTCAGGATGAAGATGGAGTCCTCGTAGGAAACTGGTCCGGAAACTACCCAGATGGCACCGCACCTCAAAAGTGGGTCGGCAGTGTTGCAATCTTGCGTGAATACTGGGAAACAAAAACACCTGTGAAATACGGCCAGTGTTGGGTATTTGCTGGGATCACCACCACAAGTTAGTATTAGATAGTTTCTCTTGATGGTTGTTTGTTCATTGTTTATCTGCTGCCCCGGAGCAATCAAGACAGCATGGGACATGGAAGTGGCTGGTATACGTGGAACTGGTAGACCCAAAACTTCATGGAAGCAGGTGACTGAGAGGGATATGAGGGACTGGGGACTCTCAAAAACCGATCCTCATGAGAAAAACACATGGAGATCCGGTGTACGAACAGCCATGCGTGCAGCTAGCCAGCTACCTGAAGGGGGTCCACTGATGTGGACGTTACCCCAGCACCTGCACGTTAATGTTTGTTCGATGATGATGATGATGATGATGAAGTAGTATGGATGTGGCCGTATTTGTACGAATTTGAGTGTCAGAGTATGAGAGTAAGGATCAGTACACTGTAGAGTACGGATTTGAGTGATTATGAAATAAATACAATGTTTTTATCCAAACGAATTCATTTACGTTATAGCTCCCGCAAATTTTCTAAACAGTCATTGCAATAGATTTCGACAGCACTTAAAAAAACATTGCTATTTATCACAACCCATGTACGCCAGCGCTAGATAAATGCTTGATAAAAGTTTGATAATTGGTACTGTTATGTAGCCAAGTGTCACTTACGCAGATGACTTGTAAATGAATGATCGTTTGATTGAAAATGGGGGCAGATCTAGTCACCCACATCTGCATAATCTGTAGAGTCTATATATAGCAGAGCTAGCTATTTCTACCTCTATTTCTAGAACACATTTACGGCAGAAGTCAATATTCATATATCATATGCATGGGTAGATCTGCTTTTATGGCATCATCATCAAATCATTTACGGCAAACTTTATCCCCGGCGCCCCCGGTTTCACCGCTATCACCACCGCAGGCTCCACGCCAAACCCCAATGGGACACTTAAATGAAGTTGATTACATACACTTTAAAATCAAAATTAATCAAGTTATTGTTTTCTACCTCACACTTAACTTCACTTCCTGTAATACTGTACCCGTGTATCATGCCTGGTTCTCCCTGCTGCAGTCTGCCGTGCCCTGGGCATCCCGGCGCGCAGCGTCACCAACTTCTCGTCTGCCCACGACTGCGACGGCCTGCTGACCATCGACACGCACTGGGACGCGCAGGGCGAGCGCCTCCACTACCTCAACACAGACTCCGTGTGGTGAGGACGCTTCTCACTGGCAAATCCAGGTGTTTTGCGGGAAGGGGGGAGGTGGGGTTGGGCTGCGCACTCAAAGGGACATGCACAATAAATGCCCCCTTAAATAGATTGAAGTAATAATTTTGTTTTTTGATACCCTTGACATGTTGCTCTATAAACATATGATTTTACAATTATTAGTATGCGTTTTGATAAAATATCAATACCCATAAAAAAGTGGACTGCCATATTGGTTGTCACTTCCATATCTCACCTGGAAAAAAAGAGCACTGCATGAAATCGCAGCTTTTGTCGATCACCTGTGCACCAAAAGCCAAAATTAGCTGGTCAGAAATATTTATTAAGGCTGATAAGGTGTTAATGTTTAGAAACATGATTTTTGGGTATATTTTTTTCAACCAGTTTAGAGAAGTTATTAACTATGAAGAAATGGAAGACACGCACATAGATAAAAATGTATATATTCAAATAAAAATAAAAATGTATATATTCAAATGGCTCAGCAAGTACTATTAATGTGTAATAACTTGTTACCTCCCTGAGAACAGACTCACCAAACATGTTTTTATCAATGATTATTATCTAGCAATGTCTAACTTTGATAATTGGTGTAAACAAATATGGTCAATTCTTGATTCTGTAGGAGAAGATTTATTTTTTTACAAGGAGCACTTGTAACATTGTAGATATTAGCAAACAGTTTAGAAAAAAACAAGAAAATGAATGGAAGGCAAATATATTGACAAAACCTAAATTAAGATTTTATAAATTGTTTAAGGAAACCCTTGAAGTTGAAAATTATGTCAGGTTTAATTTAACCGCAAACTGCACAACTTAGAGCAGGTATTTTTCCCCTTAATATTGAAACTGGGCGATTCAGAAATATAAAGCTGGAAGATAGACTCTGTGCATTATGTAATCTAAAGGCAGTAGAAAGTGAAACCCATTTTTTATTTGATTGTCGTTGTTTATGACAATTTACGCAGGAAATTTTAGAAAATGTTTGCACTTATTATCCAAACTTTAATGCACTTTCATATGAAAACAGGCTATGTATTCTGTTTGATCAAAAATGTAGAAGTTTATCAAAATTTATTCTTGATTGTTTCAACTTAAGAAAAGAAAAATTATTTAATAGTTGAGTGTGATATGTTTTTTGTAGATTTTTGTGTGTGTGTATATACGTGTATTGTTTTACCTTTTATTTTGTCATATATGTTACCTACCTAGTTATATGTTATATTTAAATGGTGACATTATAAGCCCATTGGGCTGGGCCATAGTATAATATGTATGTAATACTTAATTGTATAAATTGTATATGGCAATGTCACGAAAATAAACTTATTAAAACCTAATAAAAGGTAGATATGACATGAAATTCACATGTGCATGTATCTAAGCGGGATGTCATCTGTTTTTTATGAGTGATCGATAGCTGACATACCAAAAACCCCATGAAGGCTACGATTTATCATGGGGTATGGAAACCAGGGGTGGTGGGCCCTTAAAAACTGAGGGGAAATTCCTGGGGGGAAATCAAAGAGGGGCCGGTATAAGAAGAAATTGAAGGGCGGGGACTAAAATTTTCAACCAAATTTAGGTGAGTTAAAAATTATACCGTAATTGTTTCATTTTTTCATAACACCTGGTTGTCAGCCCCTCTACACACACACGACTGGACGCTGTTACCATTGGAGGGCCTTTAGTACTAATAAAATGCCATAAAATATCATCACCCCACTTACCAGATACAGTACAACCTCGTTTATCCAGACACCGTTGGGAATCTGGATGGACATTTGGAAAATCGATATATCCGGAAGAACGAGGGTGCTGGGTGGGCAAATGTAAGAAACCACGTATCATGACAATAACAACTAGATCAAAAGTGTTCAAAGAACACTGCGTCGCTAGAACGACGTTGACTTATGGGCAATTAAGATATATACTAAAATAATGTATACTTTACAATCAAGAAATTTATGAATTTGAGGAGAAAACATCAGAATGAATCAGAATCAATATATCCAGCAAAAGATATTTGTGTTGCCATACAATAGTACTGAATAACAAGATGATAATCAATATCAGTTTCAAATCCAATAATCAATTTTGAAGGTTGGTCAGAATATTGATTTTTTTCTTGCTGGCTAAGTGCATTGAATATCATTAAAAATGTCATAAAAGCACTTCTAGAAAGCAAAATTTAATTGGCAGAGCGCCCAAAATCAAATCACTTCGGTGTCGCCTCATACCTCATAGTCGTGTAAAGTTTGAACGAAATCGGTGCAACGGTTAAAGCTCTAGCTTGTCCGGAGACATACATACATACATACATACATACATACATACAAACATAGTTAGTTAGTTAGTTACAAACAAACGAAACACAATGCTTGCTTCAGCAGCTGAGCTGAAGCGACGCAATAACAGACAATAACAAGATATTCAAGAAATACATATATGTAGAACAACTCATCCATCACTTAAGTTTGACGTTGTATATCGTAAATCAATATTACTATGATGATAATTCGATTGACGATCATTTTATGAGCTGTGCATTAGACGTACTACAGCTGACCTGTAGTTAGCAATAATATCAAATAAAATTTGTGTTCATTGTTTACATACTCACGCGGTGGTCATAGTCTTGATCAACCAGTGCTATTGCGTTGTGCGCTGACCAAATGTAATAGAGCGCCTTTACTAACGTGTGCGTTGTCTGGTGTTATCATGTTTTGTGAGGTCAAAGCTGGCGCTAACTTTTGAAAGCTTATAGTTTGAGCCCATGCTCGATCTCCCGTATATACGTCTGGATAAAATGGGACTAAACTTAAAAGCAGCACGTCCGGCTAATGGGAATATTTGGATTATTGATATTCGGATAAACGAGGTTGCACTGTATCATGATATGATACGTCTGCATTCTATGAACTTTCATTGGTAGGAGCTTCCACGTTTGGAATGAGGTGTGGATGTCGCGATCAGACCTCGCCCCGGAGTTCTCGGGCTGGCAAGCCATCGATGCCACACCCCAGGAAACCAGCGAAGGTAACACCACGAGCACTTCATTGTTATATGCAGTAAAGCACTATTACATTGAATCTGTAAAATGATTGAGATAGCCAATATTTGAGATATGATCATACAGATGTCGTTGAAGGAAAATGAACTAGAGATAATACAAAGTTCAGGATGAGGAATATCAATATAAAACAAGGTTCTTGTGTACACCGTGATTAAGACATAAGGCTATCTTGTGTTTTTCAGGCCTGTACCAGGCGGGTCCTGCATCTGTGGAGGGCATCAAGAGAGGCCTGGTCGGCTTCCCCTACGACACGACCTTCATCTTTGCAGAGGTCAACGCCGACAAGTGCCACTGGCTGCAGCAGGAGGACGGGAAGTGGAAGACACAGGTGGACAAGCACAGGTGGGTTGTGAAGCACTGCCTCAGTCTCCCAATTAGTCATCACTAGTCCGCTCGTCCAGACTTGTAAAAATTGGAGAAGACTAGAGCTGAATTCAATTCACTGCATACGAGGTAACTGTTGAACCAATTTGGCAACTTGTCTGGACAAGTATTCTTTTGGGAGGACTAGAATCTTATTAATGTTACTAGTCGTGCTGAAGAGTGACTATTGAGGCCTTAACTGGGAGCCTAGGATAATGTAGAAAACAGCACACAAATATATAATGAAAATTAATTTTTTATCTTATCTATTTATTTCAGATATTAACGTGTAATAAGATACATACAAATATCCATAGGTAAAACAATGATAATAAAACTATGTACAATTATTGACAGTTAGAACCTTAAAAACAATGAATAAGAAATTAGAGCAATTGTTAGCTCCATAATAAATAAAGACTAGATTTTTAAAATGTGTCACAATAGGTAAATGTAATCAATATGTTTTCCAACTTCAACTTATCACAAGTTCAATAAACTATTTTTTACATGTGATCATGATCATATGCTGCCCATCAAAAAAAGTTATTACCGGTATCAATCATTTTGCTCATGAGATCCAATTATACCACATTTTGATAGTTACCAAAGTCTCAAATTTCAATGTGTAGAAAATTGAAATCATATTAAATTGCATATTTCAAGAATTCAGGTGGGGGTAACTGAGAAAATAATGTATAACATTGATTATTAAAATGTTATTTTCAAGATAAGTAAAAGATAGAAACACAATGGAGCACTATTTACTTCATGGACTTTGTTTTTCTCAGGATTGGATGTAGAATCAGCACACAATTACCAAGGAAATGGGAACCACGAGAAAATCCTCTCTCAACGAGAGACAAATGGCTCGATTTCCAGGATGTTGATGATCGTCTTGATATTACAGAAAATTATAAGCACAGAGAAGGTCAGAATTTGGTCTGGTGAACCTTAGAACTTTCATTACAGATTTACATCAAATTCATACTCAATTTCGTTTGAAACTTTTTAAAATTATTTGAATCTTGTCTACCTACATGACAAGCAAAATTTTAATTTATGTAAATATAATATAATGATACATTCCCAAGTCTTAAAAGTCGACATCATTTCAAATCAAAATATGATATTTGGGGAATTGTGATGTGAGATTTCATCCAAAGTAAATTTCATCATGATCTCAAAAAGGAACCAAATGAATATATGCATCTGCATTACACTCCCCTGTGGTGGTTTGCAGATCAAAAACTAGAACTATTGTGTTATACATTTTAGGAACAGAAGAAGAGAGAGCAGCAGTGTATAGAGCAAATACTTGGTCAACAAAACCAAATGTATACCCCAAAACGACAGAGGTAGTAAAAAAGCAATATTTCCAATGCTATTTTTTAACATTTTTGACATGATTTCTACTGCATTACTAAATTATATTTTTATTAATATTCTACTGATCTTATTCTTCCAGGAGGAACCCTCTTTTTACGTTGCTTGCACTACTTTTAGTAGTCTATTCCTACTATAACTAGTTTCTGTGAGTGAAGTGCACGTTCAAACATGTAAATTCTCATTGGAAACCGATATCTCAATCTTTATCACTATTAAAGCACGTCCAACATATACTATCACTCTCCCATTTAGTCACTTGTCCGCTCGCCCAAACTAGTAGAAATTGGAGAGGACTAGTGCTGATTTCAATTTACTCATACGAGTAACTGCTGAGCCAAAACACATTTGGCAATGTGTCAAGTACAAGTAACTTTTGGGGAGGACTAGTATGTTTTAACAGTTACTAGTCCTACTGAAGAGTAACTATTAAGGCCTTAACTAGGAGACTGACTATATACAGACAATTTTTCTTGAGAGATGTTCCATTATCCCACCATTTTTGCTTTTCAAATTAGTTGGTTGCACCTGCTCGTTTATTATGACTAGATGTGAACACGGCTTCAAGATATCACTATTTTGTCGCTATCAATTTTAAACGTCTTTATCAAACATCTTGAAATCTGGCTGTGACTAATGAGCCAATGCTCTTATATCATTTACAAAAAATACTCATTTCATAGTAGCTGCATCTTTTGTGAAAATACAAATATTTTTGAGGGTAGTTACTAGCGCATTCACTGTCTCGTTGCAGGATGTTGAGTTTGACCTCATACCAAAAGACAACGTCGTTGTTGGCCAGCCGTTTGACATCGTGATAAGCTGTCAGAACAAGTCGCGGCAGACGCGCTCAGTCTACATCAACATCAACCTGGAGTCGGTGTACGTCACCGGCGTGAGGAAGAGCATTGTCAAACAGTTTCAGTGCAACAAGAGCATTGCGCCTATCAAAAGTAAGTACAGTAGAACCTCATTATTTTGATCATGCTTGTCTCGAGTTTCCCTTTAATCTGAACAAATTTCAACTGGGGTGAGGAGAAGAGTTAAATCGCATTTTTGCTACACCTAAAACATGTTTGCATAAAATCATGAATTGCAAATACATGTGTTAGTTCTGCCACGTTTCAGTATTATGCACACTTTATTCCAATGATAACTAATTAGTATCAGAAATTTCAAATATGGTCAAATTTCAGGTAAATTTCAGGAAAAATTCATTGGCAACTTGTCATACCGAGCAAGCTGGTGGATTAATAATTGAGTAGATAGATTCAGGTAGATGCTTGTTTCAAATTTAATTTTGAAATTTTGAATCTATTAATTTTACAATATTTCAACTACTTGACTGACTTGAAGAAGCCTGTACAAAGCAAAATATTGTAAACTTGATAAATTAAAAAATTAAGAATCAAATTGTAAACAAGCATCTACCTACATCTATCTACTCAATTATTCTAACGGATGCAACACAGAAAAATTTCTATTATTTTGGTGGGTTAATAATCTACTTGCCCCATGGGATGTAACCATTTGAATGACTTGCATAACCAGTTATAATGTTGTTATACTGTATTCATATCGCAAATCGTATGCCATGAAATGAATACATAATACATTGTACATATTCAATTTATATGCATTCATGTTGCTTTAAGTGGTATATTTACAAGCAAACTCACTAGCCATGTCGGGCAAGCTTGGCTATAAGTTTACTTGCCCGACAGACAGATGAGCTTACAAATGGCTAGTGGACCAGCGTTAACTTAGAGTCTTGATTTTACATTCAGCACAAAGATTTGTTCAGATGGATAAGATCATTTTGAAAATATCTTAAGTAATGTATAAACATAAAAATATTTATAAAATGTTTATAAATTGTTTGCATTATTAGTCATCATTGTACTCATCACAAGTCTGATAAACCATTTTTAGTATAGGATCACACTCACAGCAAACAAAACTATTTTCCCTTACAATTTTAATGAAAGACAATAGTAAAATGGTTTGGATTATAATATCACAATACAATAGCGCCATTTGCCTTTCAGATGAGAACGTAGTGGTCCGTGTTTCTCCAGAAGAATATCTTGATCCGCGCAATATGACAGAAACAGCATTCTTCAAGATTGTCACGTTAGCCTTAGTCTCTGAGACAAATCAAGTCTATGTTGGTGATGATGAGTACAGACTGCGCAGACCAGACCCTGTGATCGAGGTTAGCATTACCAGTATATGTTCGGGTACTGTTTAGATTAAATAATTTTTTAAAAATTAATTGAGCAGTACCGTAGATATGTATATGTTTGTAGATAAACACGACACGTAATGTTGGAAAATTGAATGAATATATTCTAACATATATCTAGGTACCAGAGAAAGTTGTTGTGAACGAGCCTTTCAAAACAACATTGAAGTTTGCCAACTCCATGCCTTGTGCTATGGTTAACTGCTCGTGGGTCATAGAAGGTTGTGGCATTATTCAGGAAACTACCATTGAACAAAAGTAAGTCATGTACATGTTCATACCATATCAATATGCAACCGTCTAAGGACCCAACACATGTGGAGACTGAAATTAAGACCATGCAAAAATGAAAACTATTGAAATTCAAATGTAAAAATATATTCAAGGAAAAACTATCCCCAAACTGAATTTCATTTTAATGCACTTGGATGGTATTTATGCAGATTAGATTTTATGCTTTGATAATATCAGAATTCAAATAAACAATATCACTGGATTTTTGTACATGATCAAGTGGCATTGAGGAAAAATATTAGTGTATTAGAGTGTCCGTTTCTATGAAAATTCTTCAATGGTATTGTTTATTTGATGTAGAAAATTCAATTGTAATGTTTTATTTGAATTCTGATAAGCTATGATTAATTTTGTAATTTTTCATCCACGTTTAATTGTTTTTGCTTAGTAGAGGTTTATTATTTGGTGCCGCTAATAATGATGTCAATTCTGATGTTTAATATGTACAGATTTTTATTAGTATTGTATAAACTAAGCTATAAAAAGGCAGCTAGAAAGATGGATTATGTTTAAGAAGCTACAAGTTTTTTCACTTGGGTGTTAAGGGAAAATAAATCGGAAAATAAATCTAACTCTAGGTATTGTTAAACACAGCAGATTTTAATGTATGTCAGAGTTTTAAATGTATTCTCTGTTTTGTTTTTCAGACCATTAGAACCATTTGAGCATTGTGGAATCGAAATGGATCTAAAGGCCAGCAGGGTTGGGAAGCTGAAGTTAGTGTGCGCTTTCAACTCGGACACATTGAGGGATCTGTGTGCTGTAGCAGATGTAAACGTGACTGCAGAATAGACAAACTAAATCAATCAAAGCAATTTCTGTGATATATGTGTAGAATTCAACGTATCATAGCTTATGCTTAATGCATTCTAAGTAGACACGTAAAAATCCATCATTTATTTTGCTAATATGCCTGTGCCATTGACATTGTGAGAACTTTTTGTACAGTCGAAGCTTAGGATCATCTGTTTATATGAACTTGTGGGCATATTGACATCAAGGGTGCAGCCAGACCATTTGCCCTTTAATATGCATGCACTTGTGATGAAGAAATATGAAGTTAGTGTTATATTATGAAGGCAGTACTAACAAATATTGATTTGAACAAGTACATGCGTATATGGCAACATTTGGCGTAGAAAACTATAAATAATCTGTAAGCAATGTAGTTTTACATGACTTCATAGATTAAATGAGTTTGATTGCTGAAATTTGGGCTTCTATCACAAGAACTCTAGTGAATCATTAATTGAATGTGTAAACATGGGTCTATTATCATTGAATTTTACTACAAATTTACAGTAGACTAGGATCAATTATTTTTGTACAAGTGTTAAAAATTTGTTGAAAAAAAAGGAAAATTCTCAATAAAACTTCTTGATTTTAGTTGATATCTTTGATGTTTTATGGTGTACTATAGTGAGTTATGTAAAATGAATTTTAAATTAATTGTATATTGCTATTTGCCAAAAACTTGTTAGTGATTCTTCATAAAGGTGCCTTTTATGCTCAAAGATGTTATTACATTTAAAATATAGCTTTATTGAAAAGGTTTATTTAAAATACTGACATTGAAGGTTTTCTCTGTGTTAGTGCATTTTTTAGATGTCTTTTTATCAGTACATTTAGATGGTGTACTCATTTTGCATGTTTATTGGAAGACGTGTTAAATAAGTTGAGCTATAAAATTCAGGAATTTTGTCTTTCTTGGTCTGGGTTAGTGTCAGTTTTAAATTTTGTTACATTAACCATAATTGCTGATTTTAACCACTATGTTGATTATATAACAATTGTTTATACAATACACCAGTAGATATGTTATATTGTGCCAAATCCTGTTTGTTTTTTATAAAATGTTTTAAAGTTTATCTAGCGTTTTTTCACATCTTAATGGTTGCTTCATTCATCAACAAATATGCAGATCAATAAAATGATTAAAATTCTAAATCATCATGAAATATTGTCTACTAAAGAAAAATAATTTGAAAAAAAAAATGAATAGATTTATTTCACAAAGATTTTCTGTTTGAAAAACAAATGAACAAGCGGTTGCAACTCCCATAAATTATCTCTTAAAATTTAAATGATCATTAAAGATATTTTTATTTGATATATGTAGTGTATTAAAATTAATAGTATTTAAATAATTTATGCTAGTCTTGTGCAAATTTATTTTTGTATAAAGGTAAAAATGCTGGAAACTTTTCGTAAATGCTTGAATATTTGCGAATGGACCGGCACGCAGGCCATGAAAAGTTGCAAAAAGTGGTACGCTCTTAGTTTTGTTTGGCTTATGAATAATATAAAATCAATATATTTATATATAAGATTCTTCAGATTTGGTATGCAGCATATAGCCAGAGCATAGGGTGAAAAAATTCGGCAAGTCGTGTTAAAAGCGTGAAATTTGGCACAGATGAGGAGAAACATATATCTTTAAGATTTGGATATGGAGGCATGGCAACTTTTGCCTTGTTTAGGGCCGAGTCATTATTTAAGAAGTGGGGGGGTCGGAAGTTTTTCTAGACATTGGTGTTTCTAACTTCTGACCCCCCCACAGGTTTGCAAATCAAACATATGACCCCCCCAACATCGAAATATATGCCTGAAATATGAACTTCCGACCCCCCCACTTTAGTATATCTTACCTAGCATATGACACCCCCATTTCCACATGCCCTGTGTATGTATTAGCATAGCATTGTACTGTCATATCTGCCGTACAAATTTGCAAAAATATTTAGCTATATGAATGAAACTATGAATGAATGAAACTAGTGTTTCCCCAGTTTATTAAATGCAATAAACAAAATGTGATACAAACTGTATATATTAACTTGTCATGATATAAAAGGACTGATGCTATTTAATTGAATTTAGAGAAATCGATTTAATCTTCAATCTGTTATTTTGAAAAAAAGTAAAAGAATTTATATTGTATTTTCCGAAAATAAAAGTTAGTTGTTAGTCGAAAGACAATTATACATAATATAATTCAATCTTGATAAAGGGTTTCATATTCCATTTCATAAATTGCTTGCAGTGGCTCAGACAATTGCTCTAATATTAGAGCCAATGAGGTATTATCAAAAACTCTAAATTCATTTAATAGCACCATATCATAACAAGTTAACTTTGAAATACTTTTAAGCAGTACAAATTCTTGCACTTGCTACTTAAAGAATTTTTTTCCATCCAATCGCTAAAATCCTCTGTCAAAAGCATTTTGGCAAATATGAGCAATACAATTGCATGTGTTGAGTGTTGACATATGAAACTAGGTACAAAATTACAAGATATTTTATACAACCAAATGATTGATCACATACCAAAGAAATAGATCAGGACATTCTACCAACATTTATTAAGAAATATAAACCCTCGCCACGGCCCCTTTCAGTAAATTTACAAAATTTGAACATTTGACCCCCTCCAGTAAAATTTCAAGAATCAGAATACTTGACCCCCCCCATATTCTTCGATTTTAAACTTCTAACCCCCCCACAACTTCCATTTTGAAACTTCTGACCCCCCATAACATTCCAATTCAAACTTCTGACCCCCCCACAACATTCAAATTCAACCATCTGATCCCCCCCAGTTTTTTCGGACCCCCCCACGGCTTAAATAATGACTCGGCCCTTAGTTTTGGCAGCCATTTTGTTTCGGCCATTACGATTGAACGCATTTCTACTAATATCTTCGTATGTAAGAGAGATAATGATGTCAATGTGGTATATTTTCTCATGTTTTAAGGTCAATTATTAACATAAACAGTACAAAAGATCATTTGAATGATGTTTTATTGATGGCAATCATATATCATTGTACCCCTAAACATAAATGGTACCTGTAACTGGTGACAAAAGCTAGATATTCAGTCAGTTGGTAGAGTTGCACTCCCTATCACAAAAGCACAAAGCAGTGCATTTTAAGTTAGCTTTTTTACACTGGCACCTTACATTGCAACCCCTTTTGCATCAACAACATAATAGCTCCTGTGCAGATGTGCTTGGGGGTGGTAAAGTTGTCCATAATGGACTCCAGCCAGTGCAGTGTTTCCTGACCCATTGCGTAGGAGATGGCAAACTTTGTATTTTATTCATAGTTTGAACCTAAATAAATGCACCTTGAAATGATTCTCTTGCAATATGTTGTTTCAATGTATCTGTAGTTGGTGAAATATGTTCATTGTCACATGTGTATGTCACTTTTTTTACAAACAACTCACGTGTGAACATTAATTTTTTCACAAACAGCTCAATGCGGGCAGAGTTGATATCTTTAGCTACTGCAAATGAGGGTTGGTCAAATGCTGTGATAGGTAATTGGCTTAGATTTATTATTTTCCATGGCTAGTTTGATTTCATCCAATGAGTGACTGATCATTGCAACTGATTTTGAATTTTCAGAGAAATGTGGAGGCTGGTTAAGGCACATTTGTGTTATAAAACATTGCACCTAAATTTCTCGCCATGCAAGATGAGTTAACCATGCAGCCCATACTTTATGGACATATCTGGCTGGAGCAATAATGATCAGTTTGGTTATGTCGTCATCAAGTTTTAATTTGTTGAGTCGCATCCAAGCTCTGATGTCATTCACACATTCCTCAATCCTCCCGAGAGGTTCCTGCTGATTATTGAAGTCAAAGGCTTTATAGAGTTGGGTATCATCAGCATACTGATGTATAATGGTGTTTTTTTTCAGGATTACCATAGACAGGGCACATGCAAATTAGGAATTCAAAAGGTCCCAGTACTGAACTCTGAGGGATTCCATACACTAGTTGCATAGATCAGATGACTCTCCCTGGATATAAACATACTGGTAACGATCCGTAAGGTAAAAATGAAACCAGTCTAGAGCAGGTCCAGTGATACTGATTCTACTTTACAACCTTGGCAT
Source organism: Streblospio benedicti (assembly GCA_019095985.1). Classification (NCBI taxonomy): domain Eukaryota; kingdom Metazoa; phylum Annelida; class Polychaeta; order Spionida; family Spionidae; genus Streblospio; species Streblospio benedicti. Next base: position 13,993,243 of record CM032661.1, on the reverse strand, counting down.
CAATATAGTATGATCAATGGTGTAAAAGGCTACAGAAAGATCCAAAAGAACAAGGATGACACTTTTTCTGGAGTCCAAATGAGAGAGAATATCATTCTGGATCTTGACCAATGCTGTCTTCGTATTGTGTTTAGCGTTGTAGGCAGACTAAATTGGGCAGAAGAGGTTGTTATTTTCCATATGGTTTAAAAGCTGGTGTAGGGCTGCTCTTTCAAGAAGCTTCGAGATAAAAGCCAGATTGGATACTGTCTGATAATTTTTACGAATTGATTTACTAAGGCTAGACTTACTAAGGTTAGACTTTGTTAAAAGTGGGGTTACTCTGGCATACTTCAGTGCCTTAGGAGATATAGTTTTGAGAGACTTGTTAATAATATGAAGCCAAGTTGGTAGCAGATCTAGTCCGCATGACTTAGTGGGTGAATTTGCAACAGGTTTATGAGCTTCTAGTGGGGGTCATGTATTAGTAGGACTAAAGGGAGATTCTCTGTTTGTAATACCCATGTGCTGTATTCCTGAAGGGGGTAGCGAGACACTTCATTTACTGTGACAGTTGATACACAAATGGTGCAGTGGAATTGAGGGTGTTCTCAAACCTTAACCTGACTACATGTCCAGGGTGTAAGCCTAATCAAGGAGGTCAACAGAAGGTGAACACAAGTTAGAGGTTGTGACAGTTTTGATACTTAGGTGACTTGTCCAGTGGTGGAGGCTGTGAGTTAGCTGCAACTGTCAGATGCAAAATTGCTACGGGCAAATTTCGTGAGTTCTTCCCAAACCAACATGGCACATTCGTTTATCTTCAAGAGATAGGGTGTATTCCATCTGTGTACGCAGTGCTATACTTCATGGGTCTAAGACATGGGTAGCATCTTTCAATACTGTAAAGCATGCGAGAAGAAATGAGAGTCTAGATAGGCAGAAATGACAGAGCTATGATCTGCTGGATGTGCGGTGCGACGCCTAACAATGATATCAGTACAGATAGCCGTCTGGAGAAATTGTGCTTCACAGATATTGAAACTGCTTCATAAAGGGAGACTGAGATGGCTAGGTTAGGTTAAGCACAGTTCTAGCTGGATTAAGAAGAGAACTTAAAATAGAAGGAAGGATAGGAAATAGGCCAGTCAATTTGAACATTGAAATTGAAATTTTGACTAACAAACAAATTTATGTAATTTTGTGTTCTTTTAGGGCCGAGTCATTATTTAAGCCGTGGGGGGGTCGGAAAAAAACTGGGGGGGGGGTCAGATGTTTGAATATGAATGTTGTGGGGGGGTCAGAAGTTTGAATTTGAATGTTTGGGGGGGGTCAAGTTTCAAAATGGAAGTTGTGGGGGGGGTCAGAAGTTTAAAATGGAAGAATATGGGGGGGTCAAATATTCTGATTCTTGAAATGTTACTGGGGGGTCAAATGTCCAAATTTTGTAAATTTACTGAAAGGGGCCGTGGCAAGCGTTTATATTTCTTAATAAATGTTGGTAGAATGTCCTGATCTTTTTCTTTGGTATGTGATCAATCATTTGGTTGTATAAAATATCTTGTAATTTTGTACCTAGTTTAATATGTCAACTCAACACATGCAATTGTATTGCTCATATTTGCCAAAATGCTTTTGACAGAGGATTTTAGTGATTGGATGGAAAACATTTCTTTAAGTATGCCTTCCCAAGAATTTGTACTGCTTAAAAATATATCAAAAGTTAACTTGTCATGATATGAAAAGGACTGGTGCTATTAATTGAATTTAGAGTTTTTGATAATACCTCATCGGCTCTTATATTAGAGCAATTATCTGAGCCACTGCAAGCAATTTATGAAATGGAATATGACACCCTTTATCAAGATTGAATTATATTATGTTTAATTGTCTTTCGACTAACCACTAACTTTTATTTTCGGAAAATGCAATATAAATTCTTTTACTTTTTTCTCAAAATAACAGATTGAAGATTAAATCGCTTTCTCTAAAATCAATTAAATAGCATCAGTCCATTTTATATCATGACAAGTTAATATATACAGTTTGTATTACATTTTTGTTTATTGCATTTAATAAACTGAGGGAAAAACTAGTTTCATTCATTCATAGTTTCATTCATATAGCTAAATATTTTTGCAAATTTGTACAGCAGATATGACAGTACAATGCTATGCTAATACATACACAGGGCATGTGGAAATGTGGGTGTCATATGCTAGGTAAGATATACTAAAGTGGGGGGTCGGAAGTTCATATTTCAGGCATATATTTCAATGTTGGGGGGTCATATGTTTGATTTGCGAACCCGTGGGGGTCATATGTTTGATTTACAAATAAGGGGGGTCATATGTTTGATTTGCAAACCCGTGGGGGGTCAGAAGTTAAACACCGATGTCTAGAAAAACTTCCGACCCCCCAATTCTTAAATAATGGACTCGGCCCTTAGGTCTCAGGAATGAGGGGAAAAAATTCCCCAAAAATCCAAGTTGGGCAAAGTTGATGTCCATCCACTTAATACAAAGCTCACCTTCTTTAATGCACCATCCATTTTCTTCAGGTTTGCTATCATCTTGATTGGATATGAGAGCATGTTTCCATATCTTTGCCTGGTAGTTCGCTCTTGCAATGTGTTTAAGCAATGCATCTCTAGTTGGTGGCAAGGTGTGTGTTTGAACAGATGGTGCTTTGCAAAAAGCTTTATATCGTGCATCATTTATGTCTGTTGCATTAGAGCCATACATTTTGCAGACAAATTTTTCTACACTGGCTTGTACATGTTCTTGTACTGGAATTTGTTGACCAAGTAACTGTATATTTCTTAGCTGATCTGGATCACTTTTTGTTGATGTTAAAGACTTCATAAGATAAAACTGATTGAGTGAATCTTGCCCTTACCAAAAAATGAACTGATACATTATAAGTAAGACAGTAATAAATAATGTTCCGACCGAAAAAAAATTGATGGTATTTCATAAGTAATGCAGCAAATATTAAAGGTTTAAAACTTCTTTCAAATTGTATACTCACATTTAATTAACATTCTAATACAAGACCATAAAAAGTCTTCATTAATATGTCTGTAAATTGAAGTCTACATTAAAATCAACATTATCCACATAAATACAATTTGCATTGTACATGCCAAGTGGCATGCAATTACATGATATAGATTTTATGACCCCCCTTGTTTAAGAAAAAGCCTCCTCAAGACTCAAAAATGAGCTCTGGATAAAAACTATTTAAAACCATTTTGACAAAGAACTCAAAATTGGAAAAATTTAATTAACTTGATTTGTGGGAAAAATTATGTCAAAAAAAAAAGATTATTTGTTAAATTTAATGGTAGCAAAAAGAAAAAAACAATCCTGACTGAGTATTCCATGCCATACGATTATTTGATAAAAAATTACGTCAGTATGAAAGAATGTATAACTATAGCCTAGAATTAAGAATCTTCTTGCCCTTCAAATACTGACCCAAGTTCTATATTTTCTAAATATATCTCAAAAATATTGCCCAGTCAAAAATAATAAGACATTATATCAATGCATTTAAAATAACAAATCAGTGTGTAGTGATTTTATTTCCAAATGAAAATGATACTTTCTTCATAGGTGGATGACCTTTTTTAAAAGCGTTTTTACACTTGCCAAATCTATGCAAGTGGAGGTTGGCAATTTTGATGATGTGAATAGTTTGAAATATGAAAAGATGCAATGCATTGAATCAAACCTTTATTTTTGAAATGACTATTTACTTATGAAAACTTAACCTAGAAAACAATGTGTCATAAAATTTTGAAAAATTGGAATAAAGTTAAAAAAATTTATGTGAACAAAGCAAAAATTTAATGGTAGCAAAAAGAAAAAACAATCCTTCATCATGAGTATAAGAGTGCCATACGATTATTTGATAAAAAATTACGTCAGTATGAAAGAATGTATAACTATAATAAAGGTGCAGAATTAGAATCATGCTCAACTAAGGACCCAAATGAGTTTTGGAAATATATCTCAAAATTAGGTTTAAAAAGAAAAATAATAGTATTCCAATGAAAATAAGAGAAGGTGATGATTTCATTGTAAATGAAAAATGAGGTTTTACATAGGTGGAAAGATGATTTTTGTTCTTTATACAATGCCCCTAACAATCTTGGTTTTGATGATGCTTTTTCAAAATGAAATATTACGTCAGAAAGATGAAATTGAATCAAACCTTAATGAAACAAATGACTATGTTAACGAACCTATTTCATACAATGAAGTCAGAAATGCAGTTAAAAAAGTTGAAAAATAAAAAAGCTGTAGGTATAGATTTCGTTTGTTCTTCCTTCAGAAAACCCATTGTTAGCAATAGGATTACAATGCATTAAATATTACAACATTCATGTATATATTTCAAATTGGTCAAGTACAGGAGTCTAAAGATTGTGCTAATCGAATCAAGCTCAATTTAGCAGTAGTGGTCACTTTGATTAGTTTAAATGAAATCGTGTTGATGTGATCAACCCCAATTAAGAATAGTGGTCACTTTCACAATTAGGCCATGATGTTATAAATTTCATTTTATTCATTTTTATTCAGATATTTTGAAAATTAATGAGATTACAGATTAATATAGTTAAATAATAAAAAAAAAAAATTGCAATATATTTTAAAAATGTTGATAGCTGTAATAAAATCTATGAGATTACAGATTAGTAATTTATAGTAGGAAATAATAATTAAAAAATAAAAAATAATAAAATAATTAATAACTAATAACTAAAGTGTAAAAAAATACAATAAAAAATAAAAATAGTAAACAAAAAACAAATACACAATTGTGCAAAATTGGAAATTGAGAATACTTATTAGCTAATTTGAAATCTTGTTGGGGAAATAACAATATCATTGTGGAGACATCAGCTATTTTGGGGGTAGGAAATAAGAGTTAATCTAGAGGTGTGCACCAACGTTCATAACGTTCCCATCTTGAACGCACAACGTTCCAGCGTTCTAGAGTGGTACGTTTGGCGTCCAGCAGGATCCATGAAAGTGGATCTGCAAGAAATATAGAGTTTGAAATATTGGGATCTGAGCGGGATTTGAACTACTGACCCCCGGCTCACGAGGCGAGTGTGGTAACCCCTGCACCGCGGTGTCTATGAGAAAATAATACTGATGGTTGTTGGTTTGAATCTAGCAGAATCTTTGCAAAAACTTAGAAGGAAAAAAAATAATTGACGTTTAGCATTTAGAGATCTATGTCATGTTGACAAACTAGTCTATAAGTACATCGAACGTGCATTGCATTGATGCTTACACATTGATTTTAAGAGTACTGACTGGGAACACAATGATCAGTTGTATACTTTGTTATGTCTCCCCTCTGGTCAGCTCAATGTGGTCAGTTAGGGTTGAGGGTGGGTCCTTGGGGTGGGGGGGGGCACAGGCAGTGTTATTGGCTATTGTGCAATGGCCTGCTTTAAGTGATTTTCTTGTGTTGGACAGCCACTGTACGTTTATGTAGTACATAGTGTATGAAGAGCTGTAGTTTGGACCATGTCTACGGCCATATCACATTGAAATCACCGATTCTTGTCCGGTCACTGAAGTCAAGCAATTTTGAGCCCGGCCAGTACTTGGATGGATGACCGCCTGGGAATACCAGGTGCTGTAGACTTGATTTTGACTCTTTTTTCTGGCAGTTAGTCCAGTCAATAATCTCAAGTTGACAACCAATATAGTCTATCTCCTAACTTGGGGATCACCAAAGCAACCCATTGTGTACTTGAGATCACATGCATTTGATAACCAGCTTCAAAGACAGTGAACTTTGAACTTGGGGATCTTAACAATAGGCTGTGATCCTGGAGTTAATTAATCAAAGCAGGGATTATCACACTTAACAGGTGTCAGACTATGCTGGCAATATAGCAATGAGATTTAACCAATTACAGGGCTGTGTGATCTCAGAGGTGATTGATTTATTATTGGTTCTCCTGTTACTAACAGAGGTGAAACCCCCACACAGATAGTGGGGGTGTGGGGTGGAGGGTGGGTGGGGGTTTGGGGGGATTTACTGTGGGGATCTCAAAGTGTATTAAACAATGCAGTTAGACATAACAGTGGCTCGAGGATAAACATGTGTTTTCAAACAGAGATTGAACTGCATTGGTACTAGAGCACTTCACACAGGGCCCGTAGGTCACACACATCCCGTATGTTGAAAAAATATATAGCATCCAAACAAGTACCAAATAATTATATCAGTACCTTGAACACGATAGTTTTCACGGTGCCAAAGTGTAAAAAGAAAATTTCTTGTAAGAATAAATGTAAATAAACATGTTCAAACCGCATATTATGGCCACCTACGGGTTGTGTGGGAATATGTTAATTCACAACAAAATGCACCATAGATCATGTAATGTTTACGATTCATAAAAGTAGTATTTATCTTACGAAAATATAATTAAGTCGCTTCATTTTGACACCTCAAACACTATTGTTGGTTCATTAATAGCTGAGCTACGATGGTTTAAACATAAAACATACAGGATGGGTGTGAAGTGCTCTAGAGGTGTGCACCAGGTTTAACTTAAGATGTTATTTTATGACTGACTACCAAGTTCTATATTTTGTAAAACGTTAGTTACCCAGCAGGAAATATTGCCCAGCGGTCCTGTTGTGTCTAAGACTAAGGGGTATCATTCAATGACATTTAAATGTGAAAAACAGTCTCCTACCTACAAATCTGTGTCCTCCAGCTGATTTGTTGTAATGGTAACCAGATGACCAACGCATAACGTTCATAACGTTCCCATCTTGAACGCACAACGTTCCAGCGTTCTAGAGTGGTACGTTTGGCGTCCAGCAGGATCCATGAAAGTGGATCTGCAAGAAATATAGAGTTTGAAATATTGGGATCTGAGCGGGATTTGAACTACTGACCCCCGGCTCACGAGGCGAGTGTGGTAACCACTGCACCGCGGAGTCTATGAGAAAATAATACTGATGGTTGTTGGTTTGAATCTAGCAGAATCTTTGCAAAAACTTAGAAGGAAAAAAAAATAATTGACGTTTAGCATTTAGAGATCTATGTCATGTTGGCAAACTAGTCTATAAGTACATCAAACGTGCATTGCATTGATGCTTACACATTGATTTTAAGAGTACTGACTGGGAACACAATGATCAGTTGTATACTTTGTTATGTCTCCCCTCTGGTCAGCACAATTGGGTCAGTTAGGGTTGAGGGTGGGTCCTGGGGGGGGGGGGGGGGCACAGGCAGTGTTATTGGCTATTGTGCAATGGCCTGCTTTAAGTGATTTTCTTGTGTTGGACAGCCACTGTACGTTTATGTAGTACATAGTGTATGAAGAGCTGTAGTTTGGACCATGTCTACGGCCATATCACATTGAAATCACCGATTCTTGTCCGGTCACTGAAGTCAAGCAATTTTGAGCCCGGCCAGTACTTGGATGGATGACCGCCTGGGAATACCAGGTGCTGTAGACTTGATTTTGACTCTTTTTTTCTGGCAGTTAGTCCAGTCAATAATCTCAAGTTGACAACCAATATAGTCTATCTCCTAACTTGGGGATCACCAAAGCAACCCATTGTGTACTTGAGATCACATGCATTTGATAACCAGCTTCAAAGACAGTGAACTTTGAACTTGGGGATCTTAACAATAGGCTGTGATCCTGGAGTTAATTAATCAAAGCAGGGATTATCACACTTAACAGGTGTCAGACTATGCTGGCAATATAGCAATGAGATTTAACCAATTACAGGGCTGTGTGATCTCAGAGGTGATTGATTTATTATTGGTTCTCCTGTTTAACTAACAGAGGTGAAACCCCCCACACAGATGGGGGGGGGGGGGGGTGGAGGGTGGGTGGGGGTTTGGGGGGATTTACTGTGGGGATCTCAAAGTGTATTAAACAATGCAGTTAGACATAACAGTGGCTCGAGGATAAACATGTGTTTTCAAACAGAGATTGAACTGCATTGGTACTAGAGCACTTCACACAGGGCCCGTAGGTCACACACATCCCGTATGTTTTTTTTTTTCTGTTGAAAAAATATATAGCATCCAAACAAGTACCAAATAATTATATCAGTACCTTGAACACGATAGTTTTCACGGTGCCAAAGTGTAAAAAGAAAATTTCTTGTAAGAATAAATGTAAATAAACATGTTCAAACCGCATATTATGGCCACCCTACGGGTTGTGTGTGGGAATATGTTAATTCACAACAAAATGCACCATAGATCATGTAATGTTTACGATTCATAAAAGTAGTATTTATCTTACGAAAATATAATTAAGTAGCTTATTTTTTGACACCTCAAACACTATTGTTGGTTCATTAATAGCTGAGCTACGATGGTTCAAACAAAAAATATACAGGATGGGTGTGAAGTGCTCTAGAGGTGTGCACCAGGTTTAACTTAAGATGTTATTTTATGACTGACTACCAAGTTCTATATTTTGTAAAACGTTAGTTACCCAGCAGGAAATATTGCCCAGCGGTCCTGTTGTGTCTAAGACTAAGGGGTATCATTCAATGACATTTAAATGTGAAAAACAGTCTCCTACCTACAAATCTGTGTCCTCCAGCTGATTTGTTGTAATGGTAACCAGATGACCAACGCATAACGTTCATAACGTTCCCATCTTGAACGCACAACGTTCCAGCGTTCTAGAGTGGTACGTTTGGCGTCCAGCAGGATCCATGAAAGTGGATCTGCAAGAAATATAGAGTTTGAAATATTGGGATCTGAGCGGGATTTGGAGTGTGGTAACCACTGCACCGCAGAGTCTATGAGAAAATAATACTGATGGTTGTTGGTTTGAATCTAGCAGAATCTTTGCAAAAACTTAGAAGGAAAAAAAATAATTGACGTTTAGCATTTAGAGATCTATGTCATGTTGGCAAACTAGTCTATAAGTACATCAAACGTGCATTGCATTGATGCTTACACATTGATTTTAAGAGTACTGACTGGGAACACAATGATCAGTTGTATACTTTGTTATGTCTCCCCTCTGGTCAGCACAATTGGGTCAGTTAGGGTTGAGGGTGGGTCCTGGGGGGGGGGGGGGCACAGGCAGTGTTATTGGCTATTGTGCAATGGCCTGCTTTAAGTGATTTTCTTGTGTTGGACAGCCACTGTACGTTTATGTAGTACATAGTGTATGAAGAGCTGTAGTTTGGACCATGTCTACGGCCATATCACATTGAAATCACCGATTCTTGTCCGGTCACTGAAGTCAAGCAATTTTGAGCCCGGCCAGTACTTGGATGGATGACCGCCTGGGAATACCAGGTGCTGTAGACTTGATTTTGACTCTTTTTTCTGGCAGTTAGTCCAGTCAATAATCTCAAGTTGACAACCAATATAGTCTATCTCCTAACTTGGGGATCACCAAAGCAACCCATTGTGTACTTGAGATCACATGCATTTGATAACCAGCTTCAAAGACAGTGAACTTTGAACTTGGGGATCTTAACAATAGGCTGTGATCCTGGAGTTAATTAATCAAAGCAGGGATTATCACACTTAACAGGTGTCAGACTATGCTGGCAATATAGCAATGAGATTTAACCAATTACAGGGCTGTGTGATCTCAGAGGTGATTGATTTATTATTGGTTCTCCTGTTACTAACAGAGGTGAAACCCCCACACAGATAGGGGGGGGGGGGGGGGGGGGGGGGGGGGTTTGGGGGGATTTACTGTGGGGATCTCAAAGTGTATTAAACAATGCAGTTAGACATAACAGTGGCTCGAGGATAAACATGTGTTTTCAAACAGAGATTGAACTGCATTGGTACTAGAGCACTTCACACAGGGCCCGTAGGTCACACACATCCCGTATGTTTTTTTTTTTTTCTGTTGAAAAAATATATAGCATCCAAACAAGTACCAAATAATTATATCAGTACCTTGAACACGATAGTTTTCACGGTGCCAAAGTGTAAAAAGAAAATTTCTTGTAAGAATAAATGTAAATAAACATGTTCAAACCGCATATTATGGCCACCTACGGGTTGTGTGGGAATATGTTAATTCACAACAAAATGCACCATAGATCATGTAATGTTTACGATTCATAAAAGTAGTATTTATCTTACGAAAATATAATTAAGTCGCTTCATTTTGACACCTCAAACACTATTGTTGGTTCATTAATAGCTGAGCTACGATGGTTTAAACATAAAACATACAGGATGGGTGTGAAGTGCTCTAGAGGTGTGCACCAGGTTTAACTTAAGATGTTATTTTATGACTGACTACCAAGTTCTATATTTTGTAAAACGTTAGTTACCCAGCAGGAAATATTGCCCAGCGGTCCTGTTGTGTCTAAGACTAAGGGGTATCATTCAATGACATTTAAATGTGAAAAACAGTCTCCTACCTACAAATCTGTGTCCTCCAGCTGATTTGTTGTAATGGTAACCAGATGACCAACGCATAACGTTCATAACGTTCCCATCTTGAACGCACAACGTTCCAGCGTTCTAGAGTGGTACGTTTGGCGTCCAGCAGGATCCATGAAAGTGGATCTGCAAGAAATATAGAGTTTGAAATATTGGGATCTGAGCGGGATTTGAACTACTGACCCCCGGCTCACGAGGCGAGTGTGGTAACCCCTGCACCGCGGTGTCTATGAGAAAATAATACTGATGGTTGTTGGTTTGAATCTAGCAGAATCTTTGCAAAAACTTAGAAGGAAAAAAAATAATTGACGTTTAGCATTTAGAGATCTATGTCATGTTGACAAACTAGTCTATAAGTACATCGAACGTGCATTGCATTGATGCTTACACATTGATTTTAAGAGTACTGACTGGGAACACAATGATCAGTTGTATACTTTGTTATGTCTCCCCTCTGGTCAGCACAATTGGGTCAGTTAGGGTTAAGGGTGGGTCCTGGGGTCGTGGGGGGGGGCACAGGCAGTGTTATTGGCTATTGTGCAATGGCCTGCTTTAAGTGATTTTCTTGTGTTGGACAGCCACTGTACGTTTATGTAGTACATAGTGTATGAAGAGCTGTAGTTTGGACCATGTCTACGGCCATATCACATTGAAATCACCGATTCTTGTCCGGTCACTGAAGTCAAGCAATTTTGAGCCCGGCCAGTACTTGGATGGATGACCGCCTGGGAATACCAGGTGCTGTAGACTTGATTTTGACTCTTTTTTTCTGGCAGTTAGTCCAGTCAATAATCTCAAGTTGACAACCAATATAGTCTATCTCCTAACTTGGGGATCACCAAAGCAACCCATTGTGTACTTGAGATCACATGCATTTGATAACCAGCTTCAAAGACAGTGAACTTTGAACTTGGGGATCTTAACAATAGGCTGTGATCCTGGAGTTAATTAATCAAAGCAGGGATTATCACACTTAACAGGTGTCAGACTATGCTGGCAATATAGCAATGGGATTTAACCAATTACAGGGCTGTGTGATCTCAGAGGTGATTGATTTATTATTGGTTCTCCTGTTACTAACAGAGGTGAAACCCCCACACAGATAGTGGGGGTGGGGGTGGAGGGTGGGGGTTTGGGGGGGATTTACTGTGGGGATCTCAAAGTGTATTAAACAATGCAGTTAGACATAACAGTGGCTCGAGGATAAACATGTGTTTTCAAACAGAGATTGAACTGCATTGGTACTAGAGCACTTCACACAGGGCCCGTAGGTCACACACATCCCGTATGTTTTTTTTTTTGTTGAAAAAATATATAGCATCCAAACAAGTACCAAATAATTATATCAGTACCTTGAACACGATAGTTTTCACGGTGCCAAAGTGTAAAAAGAAAATTTCTTGTAAGAATAAATGTAAATAAACATGTTCAAACCGCATATTATGGCCACCTACGGGTTGTGTGTGAATATGTTAATTCACAACAAAATGCACCATAGATCATGTAATGTTTACGATTCATAAAAGTAGTATTTATCTTACGAAAATATAATTAAGTCGCTTCATTTTGACACCTCAAACACTATTGTTGGTTCATTAATAGCTGAGCTACGATGGTTTAAACATAAAACATACAGGATGGGTGTGAAGTGCTCTAGAGGTGTGCACCAGGTTTAACTTAAGATGTTATTTTATGACTGACTACCAAGTTCTATATTTTGTAAAACGTTAGTTACCCAGCAGGAAATATTGCCCAGCGGTCCTGTTGTGTCTAAGACTAAGGGGTATCATTCAATGACATTTAAATGTGAAAAACAGTCTCCTACCTACAAATCTGTGTCCTCCAGCTGATTTGTTGTAATGGTAACCAGATGACCAACGCATAACGTTCATAACGTTCCCATCTTGAACGCACAACGTTCCAGCGTTCTAGAGTGGTACGTTTGGCGTCCAGCAGGATCCATGAAAGTGGATCTGCAAGAAATATAGAGTTTGAAATATTGGGATCTGAGCGGGATTTGAACTACTGACCTTGGTTTGAATCTAGCAGAATCTTTGCAAAAACTTAGAAGGAAAAAAAATAATTGACGTTTAGCATTTAGAGATCTATGTCATGTTGGCAAACTAGTCTATAAGTACATCAAACGTGCATTGCATTGATGCTTACACATTGATTTTAAGAGTACTGACTGGGAACACAATGATCAGTTGTATACTTTGTTATGTCTCCCCTCTGGTCAGCTCAATTTGGTCAGTTAGGGTTGAGGGTGGGTCCTGGGGGGGGGGGGGGCACAGGCAGTGTTATTGGCTATTGTGCAATGGCCTGCTTTAAGTGATTTTCTTGTGTTGGACAGCCACTGTACGTTTATGTAGTACATAGTGTATGAAGAGCTGTAGTTTGGACCATGTCTACGGCCATATCACATTGAAATCACCGGTTCTTGTCCGGTCACTGAAGTCAAGCAATGTTGAGCCCGGCCAGTACTTGGATGGGTGACCGCCTGGGAATACCGGGTGCTGTAGACTTGATTTTGACTCTTTTTTTTCTGGCAGTTAGTCCAGTCAATAATCTCAAGTTGACAACCAATATAGTCTATCTCCTAACTTGGGGATCACCAAAGCAACCCATTGTGTACTTGAGATCACATGCATTTGATAACCAGCTTCAAAGACAGTCAACTTTGAACTTGGGGATCTTAACAATAGGCTGTGATCCAGGAGTTAATTAATCAAAGCAGGGATTATCACACTTAACAGGTGTCAGACTATGCTGGCAATATAGCAATGGGATTTAACCAATTACAGGGCTGTGTGATCTCAGAGGTGATTGATTTATTATTGGTTCTCCTGTTACTAACAGAGGTGTTAACCCCCACACAGATAGTGGGGGGGGGGGGGGGGGGGGTGGGGGGGGTGGGGGGGGGGATTTACTGTGGGGATCTCAAAGTGTATTAAACAATGCAGTTAGACATAACAGTGGCTCGAGGATAAACATGTGTTTCAAACAGAGATTGAACTGCATTGGTACTAGAGCACTTCACACAGGGCCCGTAGGTCACACACATCCCGTATGTTTTTTTTTTTTTGTTGAAAAAAATATATAGCATCCAAACAAGTACCAAATAATTATATCAGTACCTTGAACACGATAGTTTTCCCAGTGCCAAAGTGTAAAAAGAAAATTTCTTGTAAGAATAAATGTAAATAAACATGTTCAAACCGCATATTATCGCCACCTACGGGTTGTGTGTGAATACGTTAATTCACAACAAAATGCACCATAGATCATGTAATGTTTACGACTCATAAAAGTAGTATTTATCTTACGAAAATATAATTAAGTAGCTTCATTTTGACACCTCAAACACTATTGTTGGTTCATTAATAGCTGAGCTACGATGGTTTAAACAAAAAATATACAGGATGGGTGTGAAGTGCTCTAGAGGTGTGCACCAGGTTTAACTTAAGATGTTATTTTATGACTGACTACCAAGTTCTATATTTTCTAAAACGTTAGTTACCCAGCAGGAAATATTGCCCAGCGGTCCTGTTGTGTCTAAGACTAAGGGGTATCATTCAATGACATTTAAATGTGAAAAACAGTCTCCTACCTACAAATCTGTGTCCTCCAGCTGATTTGTTGTAATGGTAACCAGATGACCAACGCATAACGTTCATAACGTTCCCATCTTGAACGCACAACGTTCCAGCGTTCTAGAGTGGTACGTTTGGCGTCCAGCAGGATCCATGAAAGTGGATCTGCAAGAAATATAGAGTTTGAAATATTGGGATCTGAGCGGGATTTGAACTACTGACCCCCCGGCTCACGAGGCGAGTGTGGTAAACCACTGCACCGCGGTGTCTATGAGAAAATAATACTGATGGTTGTTGGTTTGAATCTAGCAGAATCTTTGCAAAAACTTAGAAGAAAAAAAAATAATTGACGTTTAGCATTTAGAGATCTATGTCATGTTGACAAACTAGTCTATAAGTACATCGAACGTGCATTGCATTGATGCTTACACATTGATTTTAAGAGTACTGACTGGGAACACAATGATCAGTTGTATACTTTGTTATGTCTCCCCTCTGGTCAGCACAATTGGGTCAGTTAGGGTTGAGGGTGGGTCCTGGGGGGGGGGGGGGCACAGGCAGTGTTATTGGCTATTGTGCAATGGCCTGCTTTAAGTGATTTTCTTGTGTTGGACAGCCACTGTACGTTTATGTAGTACATAGTGTATGAAGAGCTGTAGTTTGGACCATGTCTACGGCCATATCACATTGAAATCACCGGTTCTTGTCCGGTCACTGAAGTCAAGCAATTTTGAGCCCGGCCAGTACTTGGATGGATGACCGCCTGGGAATACCGGGTGCTATAGACTTGATTTCGACTCTTTTTTTTCTGGCAGTTAGTCCAGTCAATAATCTCAAGTTGACAACCAATATAGTCTATCCTATCTCCTAACTTGGGTATCACCAAAGCAACCGATGGTGTACTTGGGATCACATGCATTTGATAACCAGCTTCAAAGACAGTGAACTTTGAACTTGGGGATCTTAACAATAGGCTGTGATCCTGGAGTTAATTAATCAAAGCAGGGATTATCACACTTAACAGGTGTCAGACTATGCTGGCAATATAGCAATGGGATTTAACCAATTACAGGGCTGTGTGATCTCAGAGGTGATTGATTTATTATTGGTTCTCCTGTTACTAACAGAGGTGAAACCCCCACACAGATAGTGGGGGTGTGGGGTGGAGGGTGGGTGGGGGTTTGGGGGGATTTACTGTGGGGATCTCAAAGTGTATTAAACAATGCAGTTAGACATAACAGTGGCTCGAGGATAAACATGTGTTTTCAAACAGAGATTGAACTGCATTGGTACTAGAGCACTTCACACAGGGCCCGTAGGTCACACACATCCCGTATGTTTTTTTTTTTTTTGTTGAAAAAATATATAGCATCCAAACAAGTACCAAATAATTATATCAGTACCTTGAACACGATAGTTTTCACGGTGCCAAAGTGTAAAAAGAAAATTTCTTGTAAGAATAAATGTAAATAAACATGTTCAAACCGCATATTATGGCCACCTACGGGTTGTGTGGGAATATGTTAATTCACAACAAAATGCACCATAGATCATGTAATGTTTACGATTCATAAAAGTAGTATTTATCTTACGAAAATATAATTAAGTAGCTTCATTTTGACACCTCAAACACTATTGTTGGTTCATTAATAGCTGAGCTACGATGGTTTAAACAAAAAATATACAGGATGGGT
Organism: Streblospio benedicti; assembly: GCA_019095985.1. NCBI lineage: Eukaryota > Metazoa > Annelida > Polychaeta > Spionida > Spionidae > Streblospio > Streblospio benedicti. The sequence goes on along the minus strand of CM032661.1, from coordinate 13,977,540 downwards.
GTGAAGTGCTCTAGAGGTGTGCACCAGGTTTAACTTAAGATGTTATTTTATGACTGACTACCAAGTTCTATATTTTGTAAAACGTTAGTTACCCAGCAGGAAATATTGCCCAGCGGTCCTGTTGTGTCTAAGACTAAGGGGTATCATTCAATGACATTTAAATGTGAAAAACAGTCTCCTACCTACAAATCTGTGTCCTCCAGCTGATTTGTTGTAATGGTAACCAGATGACCAACGCATAACGTTCATAACGTTCCCATCTTGAACGCACAACGTTCCAGCGTTCTAGAGTGGTACGTTTGGCGTCCAGCAGGATCCATGAAAGTGGATCTGCAAGAAATATAGAGTTTGAAATATTGGGATCTGAGCGGGATTTGAACTACTGACCCCCGGCTCACGAGGCGAGTGTGGTAACCCCTGCACCGCGGTGTCTATGAGAAAATAATACTGATGGTTGTTGGTTTGAATCTAGCAGAATCTTTGCAAAAACTTAGAAGGAAAAAAAATAATTGACGTTTAGCATTTAGAGATCTATGTCATGTTGACAAACTAGTCTATAAGTACATCGAACGTGCATTGCATTGATGCTTACACATTGATTTTAAGAGTACTGACTGGGAACACAATGATCAGTTGTATACTTTGTTATGTCTCCCCTCTGGTCAGCACAATTGGGTCAGTTAGGGTTAAGGGTGGGTCCTGGGGGGGGGGGGGCACAGGCAGTGTTATTGGCTATTGTGCAATGGCCTGCTTTAAGTGATTTTCTTGTGTTGGACAGCCACTGTACGTTTATGTAGTACATAGTGTATGAAGAGCTGTAGTTTGGACCATGTCTACGGCCATATCACATTGAAATCACCGATTCTTGTCCGGTCACTGAAGTCAAGCAATTTTGAGCCCGGCCAGTACTTGGATGGATGACCGCCTGGGAATACCAGGTGCTGTAGACTTGATTTTGACTCTTTTTTTTCTGGCAGTTAGTCCAGTCAATAATCTCAAGTTGACAACCAATATAGTCTATCTCCTAACTTGGGGATCACCAAAGCAACCCATTGTGTACTTGAGATCACATGCATTTGATAACCAGCTTCAAAGACAGTGAACTTTGAACTTGGGGATCTTAACAATAGGCTGTGATCCTGGAGTTAATTAATCAAAGCAGGGATTATCACACTTAACAGGTGTCAGACTATGCTGGCAATATAGCAATGAGATTTAACCAATTACAGGGCTGTGTGATCTCAGAGGTGATTGATTTATTATTGGTTCTCCTGTTACTAACAGATAGTGGGGGTGGGGGGTGGAGGGTGGGTGGGGGTTGGGGGGGATTTACTGTGGGGATCTCAAAGTGTATTAAACAATGCAGTTAGACATAACAGTGGCTCGAGGATAAACATGTGTTTTCAAACAGAGATTGAACTGCATTGGTACTAGAGCACTTCACACAGGGCCCGTAGGTCACACACATCCCGTATGTTTTTTTCTGTTGAAAAAATATATAGCATCCAAACAAGTACCAAATAATTATATCAGTACCTTGAACACGATAGTTTTCACGGTGCCAAAGTGTAAAAAGAAAATTTCTTGTAAGAATAAATGTAAATAAACATGTTCAAACCGCATATTATGGCCACCTACGGGTTGTGTGGGAATATGTTAATTCACAACAAAATGCACCATAGATCATGTAATGTTTACGATTCATAAAAGTAGTATTTATCTTACGAAAATATAATTAAGTCGCTTCATTTTGACACCTCAAACACTATTGTTGGTTCATTAATAAATGACATTTAAATGTGAAAAACAGTCTCCTACCTACAAATCTGTGTCCTCCAGCTGATTTGTTGTAATGGTAACCAGATGACCAACGCATAACG
>CM032661.1:13955066-13975560 GCA_019095985.1 Streblospio benedicti | reverse complement strand
AAATAAAATTGACTAGATAATCTACATGATGGTTTGAACAAAATCATCCATTCTGATATACAAGTTCATAGTTTTTTTTGCATGACAGTCTTCTGAATACAATATTATTGACTTGATCATATCATGTTCACAAAATTGCATCATTAGTTTTCGAGCAAATAGTTGAAGTTCTTCTAAAGCGAATAGACGTATTAAATTTCACATATAGTTGAAACAGTTGGTAGCAGTAATACTGCATGACGGTGAAGGTTACGTGGTGCTCAGAAGGCCAGATTATTAAGTGTCAAGGCACATCTTGTGGTCAGAAGCAGACATGGGAACGCTGCATACAGCTAAATAAAACATGTAAGTTATGGAATCTGATCAAACAATTGTCTAAACCCCTCACTACTTCATTACTACATACAATCACAGACTGGGTTATGAAAAAAAAAAAGAAAGTTGGAATGTTCAGATTTTGAGATTACATGGCGTCGAAGTGGAACTTTTGAGCTTCTTGTTTCTTCTCTTCCTTGTCTTCTCTCTGAAAAATATGATACATCATGCAAATTTGAGATTTGAGAAATTTTAGTTATTTTTACGTCACTAGGTTTTTGTACCTTTTACTACTTTAATTATGTCTTACGTTTTATTTTAATATGGTATGAGCAACACCAAGAATTCTTCGGAATACATGAGAAATGAAGCAATGAAATTGGAAAAACAGGATCTTATTGATACAAGTCTTAAATGCCAAACTAAATTTTGAGTGAATATCACATTGTATTGATTATTTCTGCTCTGTGGTCCTCGAGTAACATCTCATAAATTTCATACCCTGTTCTTAATCATATCTTATTCAAAACCTTAAAAAGAGACCACCCTCGATAAGACACTTGAGACCATTCCAACGAGAGATTCTTCTGCATCTTATTCATAGCCTAAAAACTCTAAGTGTCCCATTTTCTCCATGCCAAATCAAAGTTTAATTGACATATGTTAAGACGAGACTGTAAGCGTACCCTTTCTCTCCAGTGCAAGCCTCCCACGATGATGCTCGTGAGCCCGAGCGTTCCCACCAGCACGGCGCCCGTGATCATAATGGCCTCCGACGGTGTCACGTACAACTTCATGTTCCAGCTGAAAACAAACACCAGCATCTGTCATGCTCTATCATTTACACCATTGATACTGGCTACATTTTCTATTGCAGCCCAGAATAAAAGCCCACATAAGCTAACATTTACCAAGATGCGTGTCTGATTTGCCCTAACGCGGTGAGCTTTAAGGAGACTTCCTTCTTGATAAAATTAAACAAATCCTGTATCAGATGGGACTTTGAGTGAGTGTAATGTACTAATGGTTAATAAACTTGAATCAAATGTCACTGAATGACCAATAATGAGAACCCATTCAACAGATGTAACTAGCTATGGGCTAAACAAAGATACATATTGGAATTAATGGACTTGGTTGTTGTAAGAATGGACAATGACATAGGCTATGGGGTATTTTCACGCGTATGCCACATTGAAACCAGAGAGAGGCTCATTACACCATGACTACTAAAATGTACACAAATCAGGCACTATATGTGAAGTTCTATGCGCCAAACACTGCTCTTCCACTGCTTCCTAACTTACATGCAGTCAGTGACTCTGTATACTTACGAGTTGGGTTTATCCAGAGGATACGGGATGACGATCAACTGGGAGTTGGGAATAATCTGCGGCCACGTCTTTTTCAACGGTTTGTCCTGTAGAAAAAAGTGTTGCAGAATATAATGACAAAGCGAAAAAAGTAACAACAATATCTAGAATCCGTATTGGTCGTTCACATATGTTTCGGTATACAAGAAAAACGGAGTTTACTCATTTCTGAATCCTACCACAGTAATAATGTATAGTTATCCAGAATCTATGTTTTTCAACCTATATGTGGACATACAATACGAATCTTCGACTATTATGATACCTTTGTTATTTACATGTTTATTTTTACTACGGGAATTTTCCTTGTCAACTGTTTACTGCAGAAAAATGAGTATTCGATTTTTTAACGTTTCTGACGTTATTTTCATTAATTACATTATGAACGCAAGATTTTTCGAGGGGCATAAGTTGTTTTGGTCTTGAGTCAAGAAACTCATCACCTGTTAAACCATGTTATTTTGTTCTCATTGCTTATTAAGGCTTCAATAATTCTATTTAATGTTTATAAAAGTATATAGCATGGAATGATTGGCTATAATCGGCGGTAATCAAATTTAAAATTTCGTATGAATTATATCAGAAATGCAGCGCTCCCTAGCTAGACTAGAATCACGCGTGCTGTGCAAAACGTAAACAAAAGACGCCATGACGTTTGGTGAAATATTGTCGATTCAGGAATATTTTCTCCTTGCCTACAGTTGTAAGGAAGCTTTTGTTACTTAGTTTGTAGGGACATATTAGGTTGTAAAATAGTTTTAGCAGGAATAGCAACGGACGCTGGTTGATGGACATGAAAAGCAAAAACACAATATTTCTTGTATACCGAAATATATGTGAACGGCCAGTAGTTAATTAGGTATGGAATCGAGCCTACTATGTTGACAACGCCCGTTAAACGAACTCTCATCAGTATGGCAAATTTCTCCGAGAGATGGTTACTGCGGTACCTTGTATGGTCAAAGCTGACATACACACATTTCATTTTACAATAAACTAGCTTCTAAAAGTTTCACCTAAGAGCCAACACAAATTGCTTACAATCGTGGCATCTTTCGGCGTTGGCATTCCCACGGTCAGTTCGTCCACAAAGTTGGGCATCGCACCGAGACCAAAGATGCTGAACGGCAGTTGCAGAGCGAAGTGTGCGGACTGGGACAGCTGGGTGGCACAGCCCTGGGTGGGGGCTCCGTTCGGCTTGGTCGTCTCATACTTCACTGCTGGACCAGGCTGGTTCACACCGATAGGCTGAAAAAGAGGATTTAAAAAAAAACTCTTACTATACAGTGTAATGACCACTAATGCATCCCATAAAGGTATTCATATGTTTCCCATTTGAATGCTTGAGATAATATCATGTACTGATGGTATGAGAGATGTGAGAAAAAAGGTTAAAAATATTCATCACATAAGGGATAAGTTTCCATACGCCTTGTAGGTTTAGGTATAGAGCTTGTGGTTTCAATCATTGCTTGCTCAATATTATATATCTAATAATGGTCGAAGCCATGAAGTCTATGTTTTCAGCCCCACCACTGTACCTTGTAAACTGAGAACTTACCTTTCTGCCATTTTCACAGCCATTATATCCACATTTGCCACTCACGACAGTGATCTTGATGAAATTAGCGTCTGCGGAGATGGTGTTTTTGAATGCTCTCAGCTGCAATTCTGAGCCTGCATCTTTGCCTTTGTTTTCTGTACTTTTTACCACCAGAAAGATATCTAAAATGCCCTGAAATTATGACACACACAATTCAAATTTTTGCGTACTCTAAACAAACTCGCATGTTCTAAAGTCCTCCAAGATGATTAGCACTGGAGTGATCATAATAGTTTATTTAACATATCTTTTTTTAACGTGAAAAAATATTTGAATATGCATCAAATATATTGTCATCAATTATTGATCATTTTTTAAACGGATGAAAAACCTTAATATATCTATGAATGTCACAAATATGACATCATCAACTTAAATCTTCAAATATACAAAAAGTATGTGAAAGATCTCAAATATATCAATGTACTTGACAAGAGTGGCTTCAACCAACAAACTCACTTCTTCAAACCCATATTGTAAAACTAGAAATGTTTGCGCACAATTTAATTTGTGAATTTCGTGGGTTGGTGCAAAAACGCAAACTTAAATAGTCAGCATTGAGCAAACATTAATAGCCTATGTAAAGTAGGCCCAGGATGGACCAAAATTGCAAAATTAAATAGTCACAATATAATTTATAGGTGAAAATCGCAAAATTTAATAGCCACAAAATATTCTAGTTTTACAGTATATCAACAAATGCACAGAATGTGATGTCATCAACTTACGTCTTCAAATATATCGAAGTATGTGACAAGGACGGCGTCGGCGTAGTCACTAAGCATCGTGTCCCAGACGACAAACGTGCGGTTGTTGACGCAATGCTCGTTGCCCGTACATGCCACGTTCTTCAGGATGTACGCCTGAGACGTCGGTCTGGCAAGTGCAACAAGCAAATATCTTTGTTCTTGTTACTCACCACAGACGAACCTCTCTAAGACCACCATGGGACTGACCTATAGTGGTCTGATTGTAGAGGTGGTTTCTTCATTTGTAAAGTTTCTTTATGGATGAGAGGCTTGGAACAGCGAAAAGTGATCTTATTATAGAAGTGGTCTCTTTAGATAGGTGTTCTTAACTAAGGGGTTTATAGTATTGCATATTCAATCATTTTTCTGCTCTAATAACAATGACAGAGATCAAATCATGCAAAACATTAGACAATCCAAGACTCTTTCTGTTATAATTTAACTAGGTATATTGATAGTTACTTTTCTGACTCTGTTTTCTTCAGTATCACCACGGCATCAGGAAAGCCATCCATATCAAAGTCACCAGTGCGAATAGTTATAGGAAAATCCAATCCTGAAACCGCCTTGCCTGGGTTTTCTGATGGTGGAACAAACCCAAGATAAACCTTGTCCTCAATCTTTAGCTTTTCTCGTCCAACTAATTCTACCCAACTTGACTGCAAAAATACATGACAAAAACTAGTTAAACACGATTTACCTATCAATCATTATATAAAATCTACCATGTCATTCTATCTCACAAAACCAACTTCGGAAGTTAAATTATATTGAATTCTTTGAAAGAAGGCTAGAGCTGAATCAAATTAACTCAATAGCAGTAGCCTCTTTGATTAAGCTGAAATTCAAGGAGTCAAAGACAAGCTATGTAGTAACTTACCGGACCCATTCCATCACTATGAACATAGATTCGACTATCTTCACATTTCTCATCTACACACACAGGCAACAAGTGATCTGGACTGCTATTTTGATCTAAAATGACACATTATATTGATATATTATACAAATCCAGAGTCAGTAATAGGGGAAAGTGATATAAGTTGGCAGTATGAAAGACAACAGAAAACAATTAACTTCTCTATAAAATTTCATCAAATTTTGTACAAGTTAATATACAAAATCATCATAATATTTAAATATATGTCTCAGTAATGGAGTGCTCTAACAATTGAACAGTTTTTATGTTCACAAATTTTTTATTTCTTCAAAATGATAGCGATAGATAGAGAATAAATTACCCATATCAATAAATGTGGACTGCCCAATATATGCTATCTCGTCGAGTGGCGGTGGCTTCATTGTTCTGTTGTATGTGAGCTCCCCTTTCTACAATAAGAAACGTATTAGCATTAGATCATTTCATAAGGGCTGATGAACCGAAAAGTGAGATTTAAAAACTTAAAATAAAATCCATTACACAACGTTTTGACATGCAAAATATCATAGCATTTTGAAATGCATGTATATACAGTATAAGTAGATTTCATTATACAGGAAAGCTAAACTTTTACAAATTTCTAATATGATCCATAACCTCACATGATGAAACTTAGCAGTAAAAACTGTTATAATATTTACCACATTGTACCAAATTTCAAACCCATCTTCAACAGTCAGGAGAAGATCTAGAAATTAAAAATACGTGTATTTTTATGACTAACACAACAAATTAGATTGTTTGAATAAAGGTTTTATTCTATCATTTCATATTGAATGTCTAATGGAAAACACATCATATGAATATGAAATGCATATAAATAAGTTGCAGATAAATTATACATAATATATAAATACCTGCCGCATAATCATGATTCAGGTCAACAAAGGCGTGTGAACTGATGGCGCGCAATTTATCTCTGGTTTTATTTTCTATCTTTTGGGATGTAAAATTTCTCTTTCCTTCACTGTAGTAGAAATAAAATATTACTTACAAATTACATCAACCAATGCTAAATTTTCAAATGATCAATGAATAAATCCTACATGTATGTGTGGGCTGGCTCTTATTATTTCTCATTCAGAGGCTGTGGCCGCCCAGTCTACAGTTTACATAGGTATTACAGACAACAGCCTATGATTGTTATGTAAACAAGACTACAACTTACGTATTTAGCCACACATAGCGGTTTCCATCTTCTCCTTCCCCAAAAATGTCAGGAATCATGTCAGCATCCCAGCTGAAACCAGAGATAAAACTTATACCTGCCATACCATAATGATTATACTCATTTCATCTTATATGAATGTAGCGTAATGTAAGTATGCAACACCAAAACATATATGGAATAATAAGAACGTTTTTGCAATACAGATTTTTAGTCTGACAGTCAAGACTGATCTCACTTTTTGTCATTCTACTAAATCATAACACAAACTGAACTTACAAATAATACAAACTAGCTGGCCCGTCTTCTACAGAGACAATTTTGTGTGATGGAAATGAAAATGTGAAAAAAAAAGTCTAGATTTATAGATCTACCAAACACCTATAGTTATTTCTTAATCCGTGTGTTGACATCTCCATTTATTATTGTTTTCTGATAAGGTATGTCTCTTTGCATGCTGTAGTAACATTGCACAATTTATTTGAGGGAAAGTTATTTTGAAAATTAGTAGAAAACACTTTAATAAGCTACCACCAGCTAGTCAGTATTTTTTTGTGATTGAAACCATTTCACCCAAGAAAAGACTAAATTTCTAAAGCTAACAATGCTTTTGACAGGCTAATAACACTGGAGAGTAGTACAACAAAGAATCATAGGTCAAATACTTCTCCCGCCAATAAGCCTATAGGCATGGATTTTCTCCAAATTAAAATAACAACTATGGGCGGCACGCCCATTTCATGACGTTTGCATATTAATACATAGATAGTTTGTTAAAGGTAAGAGGGAGAGAATAAACATGAAGCTGCTCTCTCTTGAGTTTGTAGTAATACTAAAATCTCAAAAGCAAATATCAAGCAATGTCATGATTAAGAGAGAATTGCAGATATTTATGACACAAACTTACTCCATGACAAGTGGCTGGTCATTCAAACTGACTGGTTGGCCATTCAACTTAATTTCATAGGGATCTTGCTCTGAAAGTTTATAACAAAATATACATATAGCCATAAAAATCCCTTTAACTTTCAAATAAACGCAATAGGATTAAAATTAGACAGAATCTTGTACAATCATGCCACGTTTTAAGAATACAAATAATTATCTTACCCAACGTGTCACCATCTTTGCCCCAGTAAATGAATACATTCACTTTGTCTTTGTCATCTTTGGTTGTTATAAGGACATCCATTTGTGCATCTCCATCAAAATCACCTGGCACTACACTATGAATCTTGTGTGCCTTAACAGCAGTACTATTAAGGAGGACCACCCTTTCATATTGATCGTTGTGGCTTTCATGTGCAAAGAGCAGTTCAAGTTGTTCTAAAAAATAAGCATATGGATATCAATAAATGTTTACTACAAGAACTTACTTTCATCTATCTAGCTAACTAATACCCAAACAGTACCAACTCAACACGGGCGCTCTTTATATGAGTAATATAAGCAGTAGTTTGGTGTATAGCTCCCACCTATGCGTAACATTATATAACATTATATACACTCATATAAAGAGCTCCCATGCAACTCAACAGTACTTTTTAGTACTGTACTCTACTATACTAGAATTTGACTCTATGATAAGAAAAATGAAATACATTGTGTGTATAAGTAAATTTACTCAAACACAGAATTATTTCAAAATTATGGTTATTAGAATGCTATTAAGTTTTAGTGTTATCAACACTGTTCGTCTGTTGATGAGTAACGTTACCTACCTGACTGCTTGTCACTTTGTGTCAACACAAATATGTCTGTTAATTTATCGGCATTGAAATCTCCATAAGCAGCAACTGTGTCACCAGTATGACCTCTTAGTAAACTTGCCGTAATGTCTGAAATTCCATCACTCCGAACCAACGTAATGAAGCTAAAAATAAGTAAATACAACATTATGAATCTGAAAATCTGGAACACGGAAGTGAAAAAGTATATTTTTTATGCTACGAATGCTTCAATTTATTGTGCTTATTTAGTATACATACTAAAAAGAGAAATAAGCTGTGTGTTATTGATGCTAATTTTCAATTTAACGATTGATATGCAAATCACATATTGCATTTGTGTATTTATACTTTGCTAGTGTCTCATTTACTACGCAGACTACTATGAAATAGCATATTAGGCCGTACGAAATTTTAATCTGTCAAATCGAATACATCACACAATATGTATACGTTATGATCTCTTAAGTGATGAACATATTATTTTATTTCAAACGTCTGTAAAATCTAGAATAGTTCCGTGCTGCCACCCAGTTCGATTATATGTACAATGAATTCATATTATATGTAAACAACGTAAGCTTTTGAATGTCACTTTGGCGAAGTGTATTATTTATTAAGTGTGCTATACGTCGATTTAGCGACAGCATGCCCTCGTTATGATCGGTGACAATAAATTTACAGGAGATTGACATTGCCCGATTCACAATTATGTGTACAATGGAATCTCTCAATAAACATGTGGGGACTGACATTAACTGGTATTAATACTCATATGGTCTCTGTATAGAGGTTCACTGCAGTCTCTTTATGAAGACTTGACACCATAAAATTGACCCTATTATAGAGGTGGTCTCTAAAGATCTCTACTAGTCAAGAGGTGTCTTAATAATGTCACCACTGCAACAGCAAAGTTCTGATACAGCGTCATGATACAAATGTGAACCATAAAAGATAATGTGACTAGTAGGTATTACAAATTGAAATATAAGGCTGTCAAATTTAGCCTGCAGACATGCTATTAAAAGTTAATTGCTATGCTCGACTAAACACATTTGGAACAAAACTGCCACTACACAAGTCACAAGTCTTGTATTAATTTTATTTACAGATGCTAGCTGTTGTGTGTACAGATTACACTTTTCCTCATGGATATATGAAATATCTGGATTCTCAACTAACATAATTAATGGCATGGAGAGGCATTCTATGAAGCAACATTGTGGATATCAGATTGTCAGGATTTCAGATTAGTTAATTCCCACAAAGCTTATTCAATAAAACATTTTCTACTGAATCTAAGCATGAATCCAGTGATTCCTCCAAGACCAGACGTATCCTATGTGGGCGTCACAAAAGGTCCGCCAACGCCTCCTGAAAGACAGCATTCTTCTGCTTCATCTTCTTCCTCATCAAAATCGAAAACTCCCAGTCGACGTGATCCTCCACCACTTCCACCACACCCAGTGAATGCGATTGGAGGTGATGATTTTTTTTTATATATTTAACATTTTTGTTGATAATTAGACTATTTCACAACTTTCTTTTCATCACACATAATATTTTATGCACATATACTAGTATTTGATATAGACATTTGATTTTCATGGGATGAGGTGTTCAGCATTGACATCATGAGAGGACTTTTAAACCTATTTCACATAGCCTCTGTTGGGATTGGAACTGGCAAGCACAATCACTATCTTTATATGGTTTTGCTGTGTTGCTCCTCTCCTTAGGTATAAAGTTATTGTGGTTTCTGTCTCTCCACTAGTGAGACACATTTAGTAACAAATTAGTGGGATTACGGAGAATGAAAATTTTTCCAGAATTGCAAGATATAATTATTGAGATGTTGCCATTGTGAGATTCTACTGCAGTTAGCAAAGTTGTTAAAAGAAATAGCTGCCAAGCTCAAAATATGTCTATTTATGTGTGTGTGTGATGTACATGCCCATGTATCAAATGATTATCAAATATTTGAAGACCAACTCTTGTCATATGAAATTGGCACAAGTCTTTATCTTCAAAACTAAAAAGCAATCGTATCCCATTCAAATGTGCGTCACATGTTTTGGTCTAGTCATTTAGAAATATCAGGCATTCAGGCAAAATGTGAGAAGTGTCGGGCAACCAAGCGACCAATTACTGTACTGTCTGAACGGTATGGGTATGTGTGTGTCGCGTAGTCTGATAATTTCGATTCGTTCCGTTACCTAAAAACAACCATGCTGTATGTGTGGTTCAGGCGATGCTGCTGCTGCTGACTGGGAGACGCGTGAGGAGCTGCGCGTGCGTGAGCTGGAGGAGGCGCGGTCACGCGCCGCGCAGATGGAGAAAACCATGCGCTGGTGGTCAGACTGCACCGCCAACTGGAGGGAGAAGTGGGGCAAGGTGAGTCGTGAGCCCAGCCAGGCACCGTAATTTAGAGCTACATTTTTTGTAAGTCTTTGTGGCTTTTTGTCAATGAACATTATGTTCAGATGGGTTGGATGAAATCTGGGAAAAAGCAGGAATATACTAAGTATGGAACCTTTAAAGTAAATGTAAGTTATAAATGTAAATGTGACAAATGTGAATGCTATTGATTATAGTTGTGATCAAAGTCTTGCTTTCACAACATTACACTTACCATACTTTACAAAGTATGTAAATAACGGGCTGTAAGTAATTTCCCGTTTAAAATAACTCCAGGATTAAGTGATTGTATCTTATGTTGTAGGTGAGAAATGAACGAAATAAAGCCCGAGATGAGTGTAGACATTTGAGATCCAAACTGGAATCCTACGCCAAAGAATCATCGACCCTCAAAAAGGAAAAACAGGAGCTTGGATTGCAACTAGAATCCCTCAGACGTCAATTAGACTCGTATCAAAATGTGGAGAAGGAAAGGAACTCTCTTTGTAGCTCGGGGAGCCATAAGTCAGCACCAGGTAGTGACCACGAGCACACCAACGCAGAGTCAGGGAAAGACAATGAAAAGGAGGATTTTGTGAGTAAATTACTTAGCAAAAAGGATAAAGATGTAGATAGCACATCGAGTAGAGATTCTGAGAAATCAGACAAACGGAAGTTACGCCAAGCAGACGACAGTTCTCCTAGTGCACTAGAGGATAGCAGCGTTTCTAAACAAAAATTGTCCGTTTTGCAAGTGAAATATGAAGAAACCCAGAAGAACATACACAAAGAGCGCGAGTATGTATAAAGGTGTTTTTTCACTCATGTGAAAAGAATAAAAACATTTACCGACATTATTAAGTAATATTAACAAATTGTTCATTTTGAGACAAAAACAATTAATACTGTAGATTGAAATTTTGTCACTTTTTAATTCTAGAGAGAAGGAAAGTCTTCTAAAAGCGCTTGAGGAGAGACAGACGGATTTGATTAGTCTTAGAGCTCGGTATGATGACATTGTTACAGAAAATCAAACCCTCATCAGTAAAGTAAGTTTATATGCATTGCATGTGCAATATCTTATTTTTAGAATTATTCAGTATATTGGTTAAAAGGAGGTAATAGATCAATTTTAAAATATAGTGTCCATGTAAATACAATTCACTCTGAGCTTACACAATTTCACGTCTTTGGCTTGCATTGCAGTTTGGTTTTATGTTGTAAAGAAACTGTACGTTTTTCTGCTTTGTATCTTGAAAGTATGTGTATCTTGTGTTCATTTTAATATGATTTATGTTTATTAATTGGTGCTTATTCATGTGCTAGCTTCAAGATCATGAGAACAATCAAGAACAGATTTCTTCTGAATTAGAGGGTGAAACAGAAGCAAGAATGGACATGAACCTGCGCCTCTCCAACCTTAGAAGACAGGTGCAACATTTTATAATTGCCATAACTTAAAGCTAGAGTCAGACAGGCAAGAATATTGAATCCGCATCAGTAGTGGTATTGTAGCTACAATTGTCTGGTCTTGTCACATACATTTGTACTAGGGTTTTAATGGTAGAATCATCTTTTCCTCCATGTATTTGTACAGTATTTAGGGATGAACATTCATGACTCGCAGTCTGTGGCTTACAGGGCTATGTTAAACGTAGGGCTTAGCTACACTTTTTATAAAGGCCTAAAATGCACGTTAATTATAATGGGAAATAGTCACATTCAGGTATTTTGCATTTGCTCTCAGGATTTTACATAAGACGAGAATCTTTTTGGCATTTTCTTGATGTTACAGAATAGTATTGGCGGTACATTGAGAGTAGCCATTGTAAAGTTGTGATACTGTATACAACCATTCAAGGGGCAAGCCCCAAATTTGGACTATACCGATATCTAGTCCATCAAAATGTTAATCTATTCTCCTAAATCAACATGGTTAATTTTGTTTTGGAATGTTCTTTTATGCTGTGTGAATATGTTCACACAGCATAAAAGAACATTCCAAAACAAAATGAGACCAAGCGCTGTGTACCAAATAGATAGAATTTTTAGAACATGGTTAATATAAAACCACAAGTGCATTTGGATCTGACATGTTTATAATAAAATTCATAGATAATTCAAGCAAATTTCCATTCATGTGATTTTACATTAAAAGCCAGAAATTTATTAGGATGGTTTGAATTTGTAATTTACTCCATTCACATTAGAGTTAAACGGATTGGTCCATTTGCATATTATAAGCCTTCTTAAGCTTGAAGACCGAACATGTCTGGGTATGGGTCTTGTAGACAGCCAGACCGCACCCTCTGAATGACGAATAATTAGAACCTGCGGAAATAAATTTAGGATTTTCTTGTTTGTGTGCACCAGCTGGAAGAGCTGCAAGCGGAGAACGCGAGCGAGTGGGCCAAGAGAGAGCGGCTGGAGACGGAGAAGCAGGCCTTGGAGCGGGAGAACAAGCGGCTGAGGAGCGAGGTATGGAGTGTAAAGGCTGACATGAAAGAGATATATATATAAAGAGGTTTGGAAGCCTCGTTAAAAGGCGTGCCTCGTGTAGAGGACAGTCACCCCCCTGCACGTAAAAAAACCTCACCTAGCTTGAAAACAATAGCTAGTGTGATCCCTCCAACCCCGAGGCTCAGTCGGTTAGCAAACCTGCTGCTGGAGGTAGATGTAATCTAGTCATTAGACTTATGACTGAAACATCACATCCCACCGGGCATCTGACATAGTCTTTATTTGACTCTGTGTCATAAGTCTCATGACATAATCACATCTATGTATACTGAAATAAAGAAAATCACCGTATAAAACCGTGCATGCTGTTTGCCCCCAGGTGGCGGACCTCAGTGAGGAGGTGGAGCGGCGCACCCGGCACGCCGCCGCCAGCCGCGACTCCGACCTCAAAACCACGCAATTCGACCTCGCAGAGAAATCCAAGGTGGGTCGGCGGTGTGCGTAATCCAGGACTACATGTAATAATCAATGGTGCAGTGTGCAAAATATCCATAGATTTGTAGATGGACTTGGTAGAATGCAATGTACATGTAGGCCTACCAGTATAAATGGAACAGTACTTGGTTAGGTGATACAGCTATTATACTGGAAAGCTTAGAACACAGTGCGTAAGTTTTGCACCAAGGCATTAGTGGCACCATCAATATAGTGGTAGGAACTTGCTTGCTATAAAGAACACAGATAGAGGATTAGAACTATTGAGCCCTGCATAAGTTTCTTGCAAACCTTTTCCCAGGAGCTGCCACAGAAAACAAAAAGAGCTCATAGTCTATGTGCATTTATCACATTGCCACTGCTGCTTACATTCAGGTTTATTAAATACAAATTTGTAAGCAAAGTTACCCCAGGGTTTGGTAGACCGCTCATTCTTGACAAGGCTTAGAAATATTCAGGGTTGTGGTAAGCGCATTTTTCTGTGGCGCCCCCCCCCCCCCTCCCCCCAGTGGCAGACTCCACCTGTACGTCTCAGAGAGGATTAAGCATGGTGTCAGACGGACTAGGTCTGTAGAGACTCCATTGAAGCATGAGGACGGGTGGTGTCGTGGATAGTACACCTGACTGCACACATACGGTACGAATAGTCGGTGGTGTCGACTGGAGGATGTGAGTTCGATTCTATGATCATCCAGTATAACCTTTGAAAAGTTAACCATGAAAATCTCCCACTCTGCCTGTTTGCTGCCTGCAGGAGCTGTTAGAGCTGAAACACGCTCATAGTCGCACCAAGAAGCAGCTGGCGGAAAAGACGGCCGAAATGG
Source organism: Streblospio benedicti (assembly GCA_019095985.1). Taxonomy (NCBI): domain Eukaryota; kingdom Metazoa; phylum Annelida; class Polychaeta; order Spionida; family Spionidae; genus Streblospio; species Streblospio benedicti. The sequence goes on along the minus strand of CM032661.1, from coordinate 13,961,509 downwards.
ACCACGCAAAATCCAGGGCCGAACAGTACGAGATTGAGGTACACAGATATTTGATTTCACTTGCAGAGTATGCCATATATAACCTAGTACATTCCCATGGGTTGAACAATTGTCAATTTAGGGGTTGGGAATACTATCATTCAAACAAATATCTACTATCAAACAGAATCCAATGAAATGTTGACATCAGAGATATAACTGGCAATCTTGGGTATAAGTTTACATGAACTTGTAAGAGGTGTTTATCATCCTTTTTCATGACCCCTGACCTGTGTTGTTTGTAGGTTCGCAAGCTGCGCGGTCGTATTGAGGAGCTCAAGTCTGAGCTGGCCGCGGCTGAGGACGAGGTGGACGCGCAGAGCAACACGATCCGCCGCCTCACGCGAGCCAACGACGAGCTCCAGCACACTGCGGACAGCCTCAACGTCACCGTGGAGCACCTGCAGACACGGTACTGACCACGCATTGACCACATAGTGACCGTTCACTGACCACATTACAGTGACTGCACACTGACCAGGTACTGACCACTGTGGAGAACCACTACATGATCATGCATTATGAGAACTTAACGAGGCTTGACTGGGGACTAACTGTTCACTTGGCGTCACTTCATTGACAACTACTTGACTGTCATAGACGGTTTGATTGGTCACCAACTGATTGGTTATTATTTGACCAGTAACGGACTGTTGACCAGCACTGACTGATACTTAACCAGTTAAAGTGTGTATTACTGATCACTTGGTGAGACCATCGCGCGGTTCATGTATTTCAGGCTGCGTCGCTCCAACAGCCAGCCCATGCTAAACGTGCAGCCTCGCGCCTCCAGCCTCAAGTCGTTTGACCTCGCCGCCGAGTCGACAGATGCTAACACAGACGATGATGATGACGAGGTGAGCACAGCCAATGTTTTCAATACATTCAATACATTTATTGTTTAGTTTTGTCTTGACAATGTTTTGGGTGACATTGCCGAGGTACAACTCTCATGTCTCTATCAATCTAGATGTTAAGAAATCTTTACTTCTAGATATAATTAATACAGTTGGACCATCTGAAACTCACTATCACGGTGTTCAATCGATCTCCAGTTAATGTGCATAATCAAAAGTTTTTGTGCGGTAAATGTTTACTTTTGAAATGGGAGGTTAAGATTTTTCACTATAGGTAGTATGAATAGCTGTCAATGGCACAATTTATTTGGTCCATGCACTATGCGAATATCTGTAGTGTCCACGAACGGTTAGTCCATTTGCATGGTCTGGCTTTTGCTGCTAAGTCTGCAATAGTTGAAGACCCTCCTTCCACATGGCTGTATACTGTCAGAAAATAAGTGATATGTTGCCTTATATTGTTTTGTCAAGGCCTATTAATATGGGTCAGCTGTATAGCGTATACTTGACTGAAAAGTACCTTATGCATTGCATCTAGATTATCATCTTATATGTTGTGTTAAGTCCCCAAATCCACAGAAACTGGTTTGCTCTTCTCTCAAAAACTGTAGATCATAGCTTACCACGACTTTAGTATTTTTGTGCAATTATATGTTTTTAAAAAGCATGGGTTTCTATCAAGTTTGAGATACATCCTGTTCATATGTTGCCTGAATTAAAGCCTTTACAGCTACAATATCCGTCATTTTGTATCAGACACCGATTTTGAAGGTGGGTGGGTGGTTATGTATTGCAGACTTAGCAGCAGAAACTAACCCATGTGAGTGGAGATAGAACGCATCAGTATGTGCCAGTGGTCTTATAGTGCATGGACGAAAGTAATTGTGCTCAAGATTGATGTTCAGCCTGTTATAGCGAAAAGTCCAAATGGCTGATTTCAAAAATAAACATTTACCGCACAAAAGCTCTTGATTACGCACATTAACTGGATATCGATTGAACACCGTTACAATGTGTCAAATATATGACTCGGTCTAGTGATCAATTAATTTCATTTATTGTAGTTTCCATTTTAGACTACCTAATTTCAAATAACTCAAGAAGTTCAACTTAACCAGGTCCTACTGAATAATGTTGAAATGTGTTCGTTCACGGCTCATCTTTGGCTCGACATGAGAAATATTTGTGAAAGACATGGTTGTGAATACATTGTATATTCACAACATGGTAAATTCCAATACCAAAATAATGCAAGACAAATATTTGAAGTTATATGTTTGATTAGGTTATGGGAGGAGAGACAGAGTGACGAGGCTACGACTTGTCCATAAGCCTCGATCTACCCACCTTGATGAGTATAGCGCTGTGGACTAACAAGGTCACCGTGACAACAGCTCTATAGAACATCGCAGTCTCCAGGGTTCATAGGAAATCTCATGTGCACAGTAATGTGTTGGCTGAAATCTCAATCATCCCAGTAATTGCAAACCTAAATGTGAACGCTGTATTGGATGAAATCTCATGTATTTGCAATCTCATAGGACATGTAGGATTAAATCTCAATTTGTACGTTTATTCAGTGTCCATCATAAGTGTATAGGATTGTGTAGAATTTTTGTTGTTGAACTGCTTAAAATTCCATTGTGTTAGGTTATTGAAGAGCCAGGCTGGCTTGGCTCTTCCCGTTACGGATCACACCAATTACAAAATGTCTTTAGGGTTCAAATATGAAGATATTCTATATGGGCCTGATCATTATTGCAATTTGTGTAATTGAATCTATATCATTCGAACGCTTCCAATTTTTTACATTTAAACTTTCACAAATTTAGATTCTTATGATGCGTAATGTAGTTATTGTAGTGTTCATCTTCACCCGTCAATCACGTCAATTGATTTAAAGGGTCAATGTTTTTTAAAAAATTGTCATTACATGAATGTTGATTGTTAATCATGTACTTAGATTTAACAAGCAGTGGCAGTTGCTACAAATTTTGTAGATAAACGCATAGTGATAGTATATAATAAAATTCTAATGGTAAAGGCGTGTTGTGTTAGAATCAGTAATTTTTATTCATTGGAGAATTTAGAATTTTTCTGACTGCTATGGACATTTTTAAAATCCTTCTACAAATATTATAATTAAATTCACAGTTTTATAAAACCAAAATGGGGGGGTTCTCAAATTTATAGCATTTTCATTTGTCAAAATTATTATTCAAAGATCAAAACAATATGTGTGAAAATATTTATTAAAATATGCATTGGTGGACATTAAAAAATACAGATTTTTTTTTTACTAAAATTCAAATTATGCATGATAAAAACCTTTTTGTAATTATTTACAGATCATCCAGAAAAGTGGAAATAAAGTGAACACCTGCCAATATTGTGGACCATTCCGTTTGTATAAACCATAGTTGAATTTACAATAAAAGTGCTTCGGAATAGAATTTTTATCCGGACATTAAAATTATCACAGACATTTGAAATGGACAATTCTTATACAAACAACAATATACAAAGATAGATTTACAATATTGCCAGTTACATTTCTTCATTGTGTTAAAAATTACGAATAAAATCAGTTCTTTACAAATCAATTAAAAATATTAATGTTAAGAGGTTTGTGGTCTTTACATTCGTAGAAGTTCCTGTATCAAAGTTTATATAAACCAAAGAACAAAATCTGAACATTTCAAATGGTGTAAGAATACTACCTACACCTACAAAAATTGTTAGTTTAAAGGTTAATAATTCAATTAGTATCTGTGAATTTACCAATGATAATAATATTGAAGCAGCTACATGTACTACAAAAACACCGGATAATGTTTATCAACATTTCAAACTCAGTATCACAATTACATTGAGCATTACAAAAATATACCATCTTACATCTGCGAGTTCAAACACTACCCTCTGTATCAAAGATGAGAGTTGAAAATAAGTTAGGTCAGTAATAGGTCTGTTCATAGACCTATAAAAATAAACATTCATAAACTTAACCCAGTTAAGTTTAGTATCTAGATTTTTTAATAGAATATATGTTTAGTACTTCTAATGTATTTTTTTTTGGTCGAAACTCCACGGATCCACCTAGTTGTGCTCAACTGTTTCCAGAAGAACCCGGGCATTTGGCCCGACAAAGTGTCGAGGTTCCAGAAAAACAAAAACAAAAAAACAAGTAATAAAATGTAGGGCCCTACATGTATTGCATATACTATTTATAAACATATTAATCAACTTACAAAGCAGAGATCCACCTATAAACATTACAAACAAGTATTTCATCTGTCATCGTTGATACAGATCAAAATGATCCGCCTTCCATTTCAGTATTACATAACATAAAGTCTTGAGGAATTGCATTTCCATGTGAAGAAGAAGTCATCATAACACATCGCGATTCGGTGCAAAGCACACTGCTCAGTGTAGGCCGATCCTGGCGGCCATGATGAGGCCGAGCGAGGTGAGCAGCACCGCTGCCGACCCACGGTGGTGGCCCGCACCGCCGTCTGCAAAACCACACATCTTGCTATTAAAAGAGGTCTTGGTTCTACTCGTACCATAATGAAATAAAAATTGCTTTGTATATGCTACTCATAAACTTGAACATACATAACAAAGATCTACATGTATCTACAAAGAAGTTCAAAACAGTATGTTTTACCCCAGGAAGCAGCGATGGTGAGAAAATTTGACATTTTCGTACCTTTTTAAACTATTTTAGTCTATCTTGTTAGTTCTACATTATTTGGGTGCCATTGTGGTGAATGGTATAGTGAGCACATTCATCTATCTTGGTTTACGTGATCAAATACATCTTATGATACTGTATACAGCCATACAATCCCTCATGGACTTTTAGGTAGAAAAATTGATTACAGTAATTTACAAATGTGAGGCTCATATGTAAGACAAAAAATACCTGGTAGCTGTTTATTTGAAATTATTGCTAACCTTACTGAAATATCGTTTTTGCACATCATATTAATAGTGTTCAAAAGCCTGAAACTTAAATTTGTATATCCAGTATACAGAATTAGTATTTATATTACAAAATGTAGATTAATATTCAACATTTCCCCCCATAAATGTGACCTGAAATAAAAATTGTGCCACTAGTCTACATAATACTATGAATCATTATGCTACAACTAAATTTTGTGACTCAATATACCCATGTTATATGGCAGTAATTGCTAAACGCAAGTAAGTATGTAATATATGTATGCATTTTGTGAAGACTAGCCTCTTTCATTGGTATGCAAAACCTTCACCAACATCAAGCTGTGATTTGTTTGTGATAAAATGTAGCAGAATTTACCAAATCCCCAGACTGGCTTTTTATTGTAATATTTAGGATCCAGTCCATACGGTGGCAGCACTACAATTAGAACACAGTACAGGAGTGTACAGTTGAGGATCTACCACGGAAGAAGGGGTTTTGGGAGTTTAAATCTACCGATGCGTCAGAGAGCACTTGAAAGTTCAAACATTTCCGAGGTAGGAGTGAGGGTGCAGGGTAGAAGCTAGGGTTACCCCTGGGATGGTACTAAATACACCGAATGTTACCCCTGAAAAACTAATTTGTGTCATTGAACATACATGTAAGCTCTAAGAATATTACAAGCACATGCACCCTCACATTAGTAAACACAATGCACACTTTAATACACATCCACTTTTACATTCACAGGATATTTTCATTGTGAATCCTTAGTCAGAGTCACACCTGCTAATATGAGCCATTCTAGAACAATTTTCCTCATGAAAATATTTCTACATTCTACAAGGATGGCTTGCCCCATGAATTATATAAAAGCATTCCAGAAGAGATTCACACATTAAGGATGCAAACATTAAAATTAAGAATGTTGACAATAGCAGTTTGTTGTTATACAGTGTTTGTTAATTTGTACTTATTTAGCTTCCTTTGATGTTATATGCAAAAAATCTGAAGCTAGAAATTAAGAAACTCAGCCGTTCTTCATTATTCAGCCAGAGGTAAGATTCTTTAAATTGAAGACTTGATGATTGTTAAATGCATTAATAAAGTTAAGTTATCACACCATGCCAATATAAGGAACGTAAAACTTGATTTCTATTATTTAAACTGGTACTTTGAGCAAAGCTAAACAATATAAAATTATAAATGTACAATTTGGAAACAACATTCAACTATCCTCACCCAAATAGATAGTAATGGTGCAATAATTGAGGACAAGTAAACAATTTTTCATTATTCACTTTAACAAAATTTCAATAGATTGTGACACTATTTCATTAATATACTTCCTAAATCGACATGACGTGATACAGACATCATATTACATGTTTTACATAGGATACCTTTACTTTCTCCAGCCCTAGGTGTTGTTCCTATTAAAAAAGTTATCAAAGCGTAAATAAAATGTTTGGTGTGAATTGAATTGATATAAAGAAACAAAGATCTTAAGCACAATCTAGTTGCAAATGTGACGAAATATCTTTGTGACAAATTAACATCACAATAAAGACAAACAAATAAAAGACAAAATTACA
>CM032661.1:13920220-13954966 GCA_019095985.1 Streblospio benedicti | reverse complement strand
GAGGAACCTGAGGCTCTTCTTGTGTTTTTCCATGTCGATGGTGATGTAATTGCTGGACTGGGCCTGTTGGAAGCACTTCACCACAAACGCCGTCAGCCTGGATCACAGGGGAAAGGGCAGATTGATTTTTATATGCATGACCTCCCAATTATAAGAACAATTCCGGAGTGGAACAAAATAAACCCGGGAATTGTGGAGGCCAACTCGATTATATGCAACTTTTAAGAGGCAGCTATCTGCCAACCCATAGGCAGAACATGCACCCTCCATCATCTACTTATCGCCAGTCCCCATAAGTGGGGCTGGTATATTTGTGGATTATTGAACCAGAAATGCTAAGCCTTATGAATTCATTCCTTATCTCTCGCACATCTCACAACCAACCATATCTATATATGCAAGCATTATATAATAGGTTTGGTCAGTGATTAATCTAAATGCAAGTCCCAAGTCAAGGACCCATTAGTTTTCATTAAGATACAAAGAATTAGAAATTGTGCATTGCGCGAGATCCATAAAATTTTGTTATGGTTATGTATGCCAAGATTCATTGCATTGGCCCTCGGACCCATTGTTTCAAAATATGCTAGTCCATTATTGCCAATTTCTAGATTAATCACTGTTTGGTAGTAAATGAGAGAGGTTGGAAATGAAATTCTTACATTGGACAATTTTCTTGAAAATTTCATCTATTTACCAAAATTAATGTTGATATGTATGTTCTTTCAACCTTTCTTACTTACATATTGTTTCAATGACTTTATAAATATGACTGTAACTGAAAAAAGAAAATCACATTTGTAAATCCAGATTTTCAGAAAAAGCTATGCAACTACTGGATTTCATGGTTTTCGTTTGCGCAAAAGCTCATAGAGATGCTAAAAATCCATATATACATATTATTTGGGGAAAATGGAGGGATACATGCAGCTGTGTTCCGCCTGGATCTTCCCCTATATGGCAGCGCGCTGTCTATGTGCCGCACTTTCCCATTTGTTAATACCTTCAGCAGTATACCTCATTATATGAGTTTCACCTCTCAGTCTCATATTTAAGGCGAGACTTGAGATTTACCATAAATCTTGTATTGACAGCCGGGCGGCTATTGGCTTACTTCTATTGGAGGTGGGTGTTTGGAGATAAATGTAGGCGGTTGATGAAGTAGATATGACATAACGTTCTTGTTTCAACTGAAATATGATTTTTTAGGAACTTTACACAATGCAACCTTGTTATAATGCTTTATGAAATCGAAACACACAAGCAAATTGATCATTAAATGCTTTAATTAGAGGTAGAGGGGGCACTTATTAGAGATAAGCATTTAATAGAATACTTGCCTCTCAATGAGGGGCTTTAATAGAGGTAGGCTTGTATTAGAGGTAGGCCATTATTAGAAGATTTACGGTATATGATACTGACCACGTGCTAGGACTATCGTCCCTCTCTCCGAAGGCACTAAAGCCGCCCAAGGATGGCCACATGTACGTGAGTTCCCGCTGGTAGCCTGCCGCCATGTTTCGCTTCGCTTTCGCTTCTATTGCACTTGTTGCCTAAAGTATTGTAAAAAATATATGTCAATGAACATCCAACATCATAAAATTTACAATGTTATATACAAAAGATGCAAGTACAAGGTTATATAGAAGCTCATACTGTACAAAAAAAATACATAACAATTTTAGAAAATCATACCAACTACGGAATCAGTTCATGCAAAATGCACAAATTCCGTATAACTGAGCATACTCCATATCTGTTCATGTCACCTGTGTAATTCTAGTATAAGAAAGTACCAACTACAGTACATGTGTCTGGTCACATCTGATGTGTAAATTGAGTATAACGAAAACAAACTACAGTACCTGTTCTGTGGCCTCCAGATACTGCAGCACATAGATGTTGGGTGCAAAGTTGAGCATGTTCTGTTCACCGCAGCCGAATGGCATCTGAAGCAGCTTGTCCAGACCTGTGATGGACGGACCCATCAGGTCACCTAGACAAACACAGTCACCCAAACATCACATGATTTAAAAATATAAAACAAGGACGAATTTCCATCATGGAGTGAGCGACGAAGTCAGTGAATATGGAGGCAACATCATTAATCGAGAATGAGGTTAATCACCATCTGACGAAAAAGATGTACACAAACCCAGCACTATACGTGAACATCTATAAGCCAACCACTATATTTTGATTGTTTCATGACTTACACTAAACCTTTAAAAGCCTTTCAAGGAATTGTGCAGAATATGAGAGTTAAAAAAAATGTGCCCGAATGGTCCCACATAGCGTGAAAATATTTTTCGCCAATCCTCCTTGAAAATTTATAATTGCATCCCAAATTTGTAACTCCTTAAACCATACCGATTCACATAGCAGTCAATGTAAATTGTAGTCGTTTAAAGATAATGCTCAGTCAAAAATATAAGTGATCTGTAAATTCCAGGATCAATAACCCGATGTCTTTTCCATTGGAAGTGTAAGGAAAATAATACTAATATTTTGCACCTTAAGTATATATTACATGTATAAAAAATACCACGAAGTTTTGTTAGCTAAAACACAAGGTCACGTGATATTGCATAATCGAATGATTTTTGCCAGACGTATCGTGGATTTCTAACGGCAGACGTCCCATTTAACATGGGCGAGATAGGACGCTTCTTACGTGCACCGTGTAAGTTACGTCTGACGAAAATCATTCGGTTTACATTTTGCTGCTTCACGTGTTTTGATGGTTACAAGCTGGCTGTTTATGTTGTGGTATTTAAATTCCTCTACATGCTTTAATACGGTGTATAAATGAAAGAAATTTTCAGAATGCACCTAACACATCATATTGCTTCTCTACAAGCATACTTGGTCGGCCACTGAGCATAACCTTTAAGTAGTAGTAGATTATAGAAATTGGAGACATCATACAGTTTGGGCCACAAGAGGTACAATGATGAGCACTGACCAACGGCGGAGCAGGTGACGCGCTCGGACCCCGGCACCAGCTCGTCGCTGTACTCGACCTTGAACTCCTCGTTGACCTCTCCATCGGTGACGTCCAGCAGGAAGGACTTGGTAGATGCCGTCTCAATGCCCTCAGGCTGCGGCAAATGGGAAAGTTAGTGATCGGCGCATTAATGTCCCACTCACAACAGAATATATATAATAATGATTTGAAAATGACAATAAAGCCGTACAACGTAGAAAATAACAACCTAGAGAATAACAACCCCATTCCCCTTCGATAACAACAACCCGTACCTCAATAATGCCCACCCTGCATCGAAAAAAGTAAAATGAAATAACACCTCAACTAAACAAAGCACTCCCTCTCCGTCACCTCAACAATAACAACCCTCCGCATTGACAACAACAACCCTAGCCCCATAAATGGTAACCCCATCAACTGTAATGACCACGCCGCAGCCACCTTGCAAACAATAACGATCAATAAGAACGTCTCCCCTACAAAATAACAACCCCTGGTCTAGAAAATAGCACCCCTTAGCCCACCCCTCACTCACCTCGACGATGATTGGTCTCTTCACGGCATCGGCCTTGCCCCCAGCAAGAGCAGTCACCTCCAGGTCCACACTACCGAGCATGGTGGGTGTGATCCAGAAACTGGCCGTCGCAGCATCTTGAGGCGGGATCTGTAGGCAGGTGCAGTAGGGTTGGTTGAAACTTAGTTTATTGAAATAGAAATTTAGAAATACATATGTACATGTACAAATAGCTGAATTGTGTTTTAAGCTTTGTCCAGTCTTATTTAAGTTTCTTTAGATACATGTATGGTTAGTACCCTAGATCAATCTGTTGATTGTCAGTCATTATAAATATATGTATAATTTTTTATTATTAAAAAGCAAAGTATGAAAGAATGTTTATATAGCGCTTGTATTGTTATGGTGAAAGCAATATCAGGTACTATCAGGGTAGGCTATGTAGATGTAATGTAGACTCTATTTCATTATTTACCAAGAGACAGTTTAAAGATAATGCTCAGCCAAAACATGTGTTCTGTAAAATCCAGTATCAATAAACGATGTCTTATCCATTGCAAGTGTTATGAAAATAATATTTATATTCTCCACGTTTAATATTTATTACACCTTTACAAATACCATGCTGTCTTGTTTATGAAAACAGGAAGTCATGTGAACATAACATAATAGAATGATTTTCGCAGGATGTAGCGTGGATTTCCAACGGCAGACGTCACATTTAGCATCCAGATATAGGAGACTTGGTATGTGCACTGTGCAGTTACCTCGAGGCAGTTACGTCTGATGAAAATAATTCGGTTTACATTTCACGGATTCACGCATTTTGGCAGTTTCATAACTGACTATTTATGGTATTATTTTTTATTAAAATGTATCAAAATTGCTCTAGATATTTTAATACACTGTTTAAATGGAAGGAACTTTCAGAACACATACTCACATAGAAAACATCATATTGTTTCTGTGCAAGCATATTTCTTCAGCCACTGAGCATACCTTTAAACCACCAACAACTAGTAACAAAAAAGATCATTTGAATTGAGAATACGGTATAGGCCAGCTTCATATGACACAGATGCGTTTGTCTTGGTAGACTGTCATAGCATTATTGACAGTGCCATGAGCCAGCGTCTTTTAAAACTAGATATTTGAACATTGCGAGTAGTAACAATGATCGTTTGATAACTAACAGATTAACCTGTCATACCTCTAGTTCCTGCGTAGCATCTCCATTGGCATCAATTGAGAATGTGATTTTCTTGTCATTTTTACCACTTCTAAACTGGACGCCAGCAGTTTTCTTCATGGTCACAATAGTCTAAAAATTGTAGTGCAGGGGTGGAAATTAATGTTACAAGAACGCTGGCAAAAAGTTGCGCTTGCTAACAATTTGAACTTGCTAATAGCTCACTCAATTCTTGCATGAAAATTTAAAAACAACAAAATTAACAGCAGAAGCAATTGCAGCAACAACAACCAGACATGGGGTCAATTCCAATGGAATTGTGGAATTCGATTCCAATTCCAATTTCGGAATTGGAATTGGAATTGAACGTAAGGAAAAAAACAGAATTGGAATTGGAATTCAGCCTATTTCCATCAATTCAACTTCAATTCCATTCTAATTCCAATTCAATTCCATTTGAATTATTCTTTAATCCATTGCCATTTTTTTTAATTAAATATAAGGTTTAGTAGTCATTTTTTTACATTTTAAAAATGAAAGCACAGGGCTGCTAAAACCTGTCTTGAGCTACATCTTTCATAGTAAGAAATGTACTTGCTATAAAGATGAGAGTCAATATTGTACAGCACAGCATGGCCTAGTTTCATACATACATTGGATCAGTATATATATATGTAACTGTAAAACCCTTTGTAATTTTCATGAAAGTGTAAACATGTACATGTAGCTATATAGTATTCTAATATTTAAAAGCTTTCACAAAATGCAAAACATACATGTAGTAAATGAAAATTTGTGATTGCAAGTTTCCCTGTACCAGTTCCCTGACTTCTCTAAAAGTCATGTTTGCTTTAACTGAGAACAATGGGACAGTTAACAACCATTGAGAGGTCAGGTGGCTTGTCCTAAGTTTTTGACGGTTCTTGTTAGGATATTGTCGTGGCAGGGAAGTGTTTTATACATATTTTTGATGCTTAAATGTCCTGGATTCCTTACAGCTGTTTGAATTTTGATTTAAGCTTACCTTTTTGTGTTTTTGACTCCTTGAAAATTTTCAAAAAATATATAAGGCATCCATATATGCCAACAACTATAATAGCTAACCCTCATTTTGGTTGCTAAGGCAACACACACAATAACTTGTGAGCTATCAACTGAGAATTTATAAGGTTATACAGAGGGGCTAAGTGATCAAAAAACCTCTTACTTATATTGAGTGTGGAGTTTGATAGAAAGAGTGAGCGCAGTGAATGAGTTCTGTTAAAGTCCACACAAGACGATTTTTTTTCATTTCTCTGATCTCCATTCGTATAATTACCTTTTTCTCTCATGTTTATTTATCATTCTTAAGTTTGGAAATTTGTAATGTAGGAGATCAATCTTTCCGCTCAGAATACACTATTTTCAGCATTCATCGGATAAATTTTAATCTCCTTTCAAATGAGATTAATTAGGTCACTTTTTTTCTAAGATGTCCGACCATCTTGCTCATTAGAAAATTTATGGTAGGTCCTAATGTACAGCATGATACTAGTCCGAATTGGCGAAGAACAGAAAATGAAGTTGCACGTTACAAGTCGCTCATTCTGTATTTAACGCGCTTTTTATGAATGTTGTTCACAAAACAAGTTATTTTAAAGATATATAACTTATATCCATTGAACTTACGCCTGCCTTATGAGTATGAATTTACTGTATGATATGAAACAAAACTAGATTGTGACCAAAGTATCATACCGTATTCCCGCGCATTAAAACATTCAGCATCCGAACAAGTACCAAATAATATTACTATTTTAAACACAATAGTTTTCCCGGGGCCAAAGTGTAAAAAGAATTTTTTTAGTAAGATCTAATGTAAATAAACATGTTCAAATCGCATATTATCGTCACCTACGGGATGTGTGTGCACATATTATTTCATAACAAAATGCATCATAGATCATGTAATTTTAAAGAACCATAAAAATTGTATTTATTGCACAAAAACACAAGCAAGTAGCTTTCTTTTGACACCTTAAACGGTATTGTTGGTTCATTAAAAGCTGTGCTACGATGATTTGAACAAAAAAATATACGGGATGGGTGTGAGGTGCTCTATTACTACATTTGGATTGAGAAATTCAGAGTTGAATATAGATCATACATGTACTACATGTACAAGGTTTAGTTGCTGTAATGCATACTAGCATGAATATAGCAACACATAATTTGGATTTTTTCATCAAAATATCACAAATGCAAGAACACATCCGCCAATGCTTTGCATGTTCATACTATAATCACATCTAAAACACTACAATGAGAACTTATTGCCGAGTTGACTCTTAAAAGCAAATGCTTATATGTTCATATTAACATTAACTATGTCTTACAATTACAAAAATATAATCACATCATAGTTACCTTTAAGCTGTAGTCAAAGTAGTTGTAAACAACAGCTTTTGCAGCAAAACTTTCACCCCTGATGATTGAATATGGAATGTTCCAGGACACAAAGAATTCTTGAAACACAAGCATCTAATAAAACAATAAAGAAAAAAATATATACATTAATGTGCAGAGTAAAACTGAGTACCTATAGCTTTTAACATGTTGAGAATTTGATCCGGGCAACATTCAGTGATGATATCTTTAAAGAGATGAATACAAGTACGTTGTTTTGGTTGTTTTGAAATGATTTGATTTTTTGTTGTTTGGTAATAAAAGCGTTCTTTTGAAACATATGTCACATGTGGAAAACATAAAATGTTTACCCAGACATCAAACCTGAACTAGTGACTGCACATTTACATGTATTTTCATCACACACATCTGCAGGATGCTTGCTTTTATGGTCCTATATACAGGCATCAAACCTTAACATTGGAATGCATGTATATCTTTTTACTTACATCTGCAGAGTCTGAGATACCAAGGCCAACGTCATCACTGAGAGCAAAAGCACTGGCCTTCCATGTGGTGAGGGTGTCCGGAACCACGGTTTCTAGATATGTCTTCCCGTCAGACCTGACACACAAACACATACATATTAAAGGCTATCACCTTCTGACACACACACACAGAGTCAGAAAACAAAGTCATTTGCTGTATACATTCGCAAAATAAATCGCTACCAACAACGTAAGCAAAAAGAATTTTATTTTATTTTTTAATTTCTAACATTCAGTAGCCTTTAACTTAAGAATTTAATTTGAAAACCGTTAAAGTGCAGTACAATACTTGTTTAAAAATGTCAATTCATAAGGTATATTTGTGAAATCATTAAACATCAATTTAAAATGTAAACAGTTGATCAATAAATATATTCAGCAATCATTTTATCTCTATCATTTAACAATTAATATACTAAAATAATTTGAAAAATAACAATTAAACAAAGAAAAGATAAATTTGAAAAATAACAATTTAAAAATGAAAACATGCAACAACAAAGCTTATAAGTGACCATAACCAGAGAAAGCAGAGTTAGTGACGTTAGAGTAAAATATAAATTTCCTTTTTCAGATTAATTACCCTTTAGATATTCATAATAACTAAGTACAAAACAGCTCCTTATTTATGCATAATTTTCAATATTTTCATTTGTTTTCAATAACATCTTCAGTGGATGCTATGAAGATGTCAGAATCACATTCATAGAGACATCTTCTGAACATATTTCTCTCGTGTTAGAAAAATGTCTGATAATCAAAGATCTTAAAAAAGTTAAACCCATTAAAATAAAATTGATTCATGGAAAGAAATGAAAATATTAAGTAAGCAAACACGATGCTGTGTCTGTTGTTGACATAGTTTCAATGCTAAAAACTATTCGATATCTTTGGAAATCACATCACCGAGATGAATATTGAATGTTGCATGCTCGTGCCATCACTTTCCAAAACCGTCTTTAGTTCAGTAGAATCATAGCATGTACCCTAAAACATCATCAATCCAAAGCCACGTTTCTGGGAACTTTGTTCTGACATTACTACTACTCTGAGTCTGGTCACTATTTTTGAACACTGCGACGTCTGGAAAATCTGCCTGAAGCTCGAGAACTGGTTGCATTCCATTTGATCGATATAACACAGGATATGCGTCTAGAATTATACAAATAGTTTGAAATTGAATAATATGCACAAAATAACTTAAAAGTGTTTGCAAGTGTGTGTGTGTTGGTTACATTTTAACATATCCTGGATTCTCATCAAGTATCATGCGGAGTCATTAGAAAAAGAACACCTAAGCCAGTTTCTTGGTGGTAGGTTCTTCGATGTTTGCTATCTCCACCACTGTTGATCATTCTCCTTCTACAATTTTCATATATACCTAAATCAAAAGTACTCAGGTCCTGCAACTATGACATTCACTTAAAACCTGAGACACAATATACATGTATCCAGATGAAATGTTTACGCAAAGGTTATCCAAGATTGTTAACTAGGCAATTTAAGAAAAGTAGAGCCACACAATATCACCCTATGAGAAATAGCATACTGGACTCTTTTAGATATGTTGAGCTCTCTGACTACAGTACAAAATTTGAATGGGAAAAACAGTACCGTATGTTCACGTATAAAAGCCCCTGGGCGTTTATCCAAAAAAGTGCTGTTTTGGGGCATATTTCAAACTGAAAAAAGGTTCACTTATAGGCCCAGGGGCTTAAGTTTGAACCTTAAGCCCAACCCCATTTTGGCGATGAATAAGCATTGGATTATTTAGAAATGGAAAGCTCATATCCTCAATCACGGACTCGTACAGTATATCTTTTTAGATCTGTGTGGGCGATGATGAGTGACATGAAGATTTACAGTGTGCACGGAGCTTGCCTGTTAATACAATTGGTAGTCGTTGGCGTTATGTCTATTGTATGAATAATATCTAAGTATTCTCTATTGATTTATTGCATTTCATAACTCGATAGTGTAATTAAAACATCTTTATTTCAATCTTAAATCAGCCGGGGAAGAAGCATATTTTCATCTTTTAATGGTCCGCATGTCGTAGGAGCTCTAATTGGCGCGACCACGTTACACAATAAGATGCATTAACTATGGGTGCAAACTTACTTTCGTTTTCTCGTTGCGCGGGCTCGACATTTGAACTACTGAGCATGCGCACTTACGCCCGGAAACATGCATGTGTATATTTTTCACATTGCAAAATAAGTAAGTTATTTCTATTTTCTGGCAAGCATTTGTAATAGATTGATTGAATAACGTTACTAATAGATCATACATCGCTATATTTGAGAATGACAATCAACAAATGCGATGTTCAATCGATTTGGCACCCAGAATCATGGCAACACGTCACGACTTAGCGATGATGCAGATCTAGTATACACGTGATTGAACTTTCTTTCATGATAAACCATATGTAATGACATATAGGCCCAGGAAAATTACGTTTGGTGAAATTACCGTGCCAAAATGAAGTAAGCTTTGTTGGTGGAAAAAGAAATTGAGTTCAGTTAAAGGCCCATGGGCCCATATCCGAACCTTAAGCCCATGTTCGATGTTAGGCCCAGGGGCCTTTATACGTGAATAGACGGTATATACCACCAGTTGTGCATGCTTATCAACACAACAAAACATGACTACACAAGCTTTAGGCAAACTTTTGTGATGTTTGAACGTCACCACCGATGGGACATACACGTAGCCACCATGTGATTGTGCAAATCAAAGTCAACTTTAATGCTATATTGCTCAGAAATCCTCAACAAAGTACACAGCTCTTTATAATAAGATGGTGTAGACTCAAGGTAGAGGTTCGGAAGCCCCATTAAAAGGCATGCCCAGTGTAATGGATAATCACCCCCCTGACAACAAAAGAAGTCACCTTGCTAAAAAGAATGGGGAGAATGAGCAGGGGAACCATGCCCCCCCCCCCCCACACACACAAAAAAAAAATGCATTATGTGGCCCCCACCTACCCCCATCAAATAAATTGACATGTCAAAATGAATACATAATATACATTTAACATGCTTCCAATTAGTTTTTTAAATATATGTAATTACATGTATGTCTCAATTTCTTAAAAGATTGCCACATTTTGTCTCGCTTTTTTCTCATCTGTCTCATTTTTACAAATTGGGTGAGACACGTGTCTCGGTTTCACAATTTTGCAGAGCGATCACTGATATATAAGTAATGTAACTGAACTAAGATTGAACTTGCATTTGTATAGTATTTGAGGCAAGCGCAATATGGATTTGTTCCATCTGATTATTCTAGTACATTTGTAATTAAGAAAACTCGGCTTTAAAAAGAGGCCAAAGTATGCAAGGTATGACAAACAATAAAGCTTACTTATTTTCTTCAGCTTAGGCTGCGTTCGTGTAAGCGACTCGAGTGTCGAGTTTTACAACGCAAATCCAAGAGTTTCCAAGACAGCCACCAAGCATGGAACACACGTACCATCATACTAGGTCAACAGTATACTCCCTGTTTGAGCAAGAGTAAATGCTAGAATAAAGATGGCGTCATGAGTTTTAGTCTCGCCATTCGTGATTGCAAGGATAATTTAATGATGTTCGCATGCGCAAACTCAACATTCGTGTGACTCACACAAAAGCAGCCTTAAAGATCGTTGAAGTTTGTCCGATCTCAAACATGCACAGTATACTTGGTGAAACCTCATCAAATATCAATATCACATAAGTTTTACTATTGCTCTCAAGATGTGAAGCAACTATGGCTGTGATCTATGGTCCAATTTTAAGAAAAGTCAGCTTCAAGAAGTTTAAGTTGCTTATACATGTAATAACATTTACAGAAATCTTATGAATTTTAAAAGAGGTGATAGTATACCAAAGGAATGTGTTTTAAACAATATTGATAGTTTGATGTTGTTAGAAAATTTGTATTTTCTTTTAGAAAACGTTTATCAGAATCATCCAATGAACTGATTAAGGCAATCTTATCTAGCAGTTTTAATATGTACATTGTATTAATCACAGTTAACAAAATGATGGAACAATATTTATACAGGCACACTTAGTTATTTTATCTGAATTTTATTTAGTTTTTATGTTTTTTGTGGACTGACATTATATGTATAGTTCATTTATCCATTTATTGTCATTGTCTGAAATAAATAAATAAATAAAATATGGTGATGCTTGATACACATGAGATGGTGCTGGATTGGTGACAAAACAATATTAATCAAACTTAGTTTTGTAACATGTGGCACGAATATGGGGAAACGTGACTGCCCTCAATTAAAAAATGAATCAGTGCTACAATTAGCCATCTATTGCAATAGGTGTTTAGATTGTGTATAGAATATAATTATTGCAATACCCAATAAAATCATTTATCCACAACCAGGTTTCAGGAAATTTGGCACGGATTTTAACACGTTTCTCCATTTTGTTGTTTTTTTCACTGTATGATAAATCCAATTCTTCAAGATCTGGAACCGGTAAGAGAGAACCAGAACCACCACCACCTGTTGAATAATAAAAGAACAAATATGCTTTACAGTGGAAGATCAGCATATCCAAGATTTCTTTGAATCGGTGAAAAATGTTAGAAGTATTTGCAGAATCCTGGTGGGCTGAGAATCAAAAAGAGATGTAATAGAGGGTCCCTAAGCATCACTTGATGCTTGAATTCTCGGTTGTGCAAACAGAGACATCATATTCTAAAAAAAGTCACCCTCATGTTGGTTCTAATTCACAAAGGAAGATGTGCTGGTTTGAGTTCATTCTGTTTATACATTCAGAACCATTACGTTTCATTTGCGAAAGACCAAGGCCTTTTCACAATGACAATAACACAAACATCTCATAACTTTCTTGGCTACATGTATGTCTATGATAAATAAATTTCCTTCATTACAGTGAATACAAAAAGCTTTTTCCCCAGTCAATGAGAATAGGACATATCCCAAAATTGGATAAGTTATAAAAATGTCTTTGGAACATGATAAGACCTGAAACTCATCTTCATCCATGTGTTTGTGTTATCATTTTTGTAAGATCTACATGTAAATTTCAATCTTTAATACTGATTCATTTACATTTTCTCTATAATGTGATTGACAGTATCTATTTAAATAAAAATCTTGGTATTCACACAGCAAAATGCCAAAAGTTGGCAAGTTCATATTGTAGCCTAGAAGAGGAGAGGAAAAGCGAAGCAAACTTGACACAAGAAGTGCACATCTAGAAATGGAAGAAAAGGATCCTAATGATTGTCTAGTCTACCATAGAAAAGGCATTGGAAATCAACATCAAGTAGCATCACCATAATTTCAGGCATCTTCAAAGAGATTTCTCCTCCTCCAGGCAGGATTTCTATTGACAACATGATGTCTTTGGACAGAACAAATGTTAGGTTCTTGTAAATCCAAAGTAATATGAACTGTTTGATGTCTCGATTCATTTGAATGAACGCTGATTACTTACATGACATTGAGCAATAATTGATCTGTGTTAAATACACATTGTTATTTTCCCTTTACATTATTTGAAACGGTTACTCAGGTGAATTTGTGGTTATACAATGTAGATGTTACTAAATTTCTTATATGTGTATGTTCAATTACACATGGCGGTAATTAATGTAATGTATATTTGTTTTCATACGTGCACGGCAATTGTTTACCTTGCATAACTTAACAGTAGCGTATGCATTTCTAAATTTATACATAATTGTATGACGGAAAAAAAAGAGAGACTTATAGAGACATTTGTAACTTAAAAATCATCTTTGTAAAAAAAATAATGCATTATATTGAGGACTGCAAAATAATGTAAAATGTACCGTCAAGCGGTTAGGAGGACAGTCCCCATAACACAGGGGAGGAGGTGTCCCTGCATGAAATGTTCTGATGTGATAGTTTGTCTCGGTTCTGCTGTGATATGTCCCGGTTCTGTTTGATAGTATACATTAATGTCAAAATCTAAATTCCATTCTATAACACATTATGAGGAGCTCTTTATATGTTTAAATTCATCTACATCTATATTTTATATTAGACTATGTGTGTGACATTCACACAACAATGGAAAGCGTGAAACATATAATTTCTAAAGTCCCGGTTCTGGTGTGATCACAATTATTTTGTCCCGGTTGTGTTTGATCCTATGCCGGTGCTATTGTGATAGTGTCCCGGTTCTTGTTGATAGTTTTTGCTGCAAACCACTTAATACATATTGAGTTAACTGATTTTTTAACAGATTCTGTATGACAATGATTTGATATAGTAGCCTATAGTAGCCTTTGTTACGTCCCTATTCTATGTTCATAAAATAAATTAGTGAAAATACTTGCATTTAGGAAGCTATTGGTGTGCTGGATTTCGATACTTTCTCGGGTGGACTAATTAATTTAGCTGCTGCTTGTCTTTGTCGTGAGGTATTTTAATGGTCATACTGACCTCATTAAACACAATGTATTCAATGCCACATGATAAATTTGCTGGAACAACATTAAAATGAATTGCTCTGTATCGTTTGGTTCCGCATGCAAGTGACCTTAGTTGTAAAATACAGAACTCCTTTTCATGGTGTTGATTAATACAATGCCAGATAGTTGAATATGCTGACCCAACCCTCTGATGGCAATAATAACATCTATTTAAATCCTCCAGTAAAATATTAAGAAGAGGTTCATTTTGGCGAATGGAGAATGGAAACAAAAATTAGAATGGATCACAACTAAACATGGACATTTGGTCTTTAAATATCACACCAGAACCGGAATGAGCCCTTAAAAAATCACAGCAGAACCGGGACACTATCATAAAGAACCGGGACACTATCACATTAGAACCGGGACATATTCAAGTTTATAAAAATCATGCCTATCTTTCAAACTCATGGGTCTTGAATAGAACACCTTTCACAAATTATGGGTAATACATCAGTATTATATAGTGAAGTAATTTTAAGTAAGACAAACACACAAAACATTGATTTTTATCATTTGATGGTAAAAATCACTGAATTTCACAATGAAACAAACTATACTCCTCTGTAAAGGCATTTATGATTTTGAAAAATACAGAGTGATTATCTATTTTTTTTGAACAAATTAAAACAAAATTTTACCATGTATATTGGTGAATATCCATGTAAAACGCCTTGAAATCAAACTTGTGTGAGTATGCCATGCAGGAAATCGCAACAGAACCGGGACCTATCACAGCAGAACCGAGACAAACTTATCACATCAGAACATTTCATGCAGGGACACCTCCTCCCCATTGTATAGTTAGAGCTGGCTTATTTGTGGATTACTGAACCAGAATCAGAACCAGTTCACGAAAAAGATTCTATGTAGTAAAAGATTTTGCTAGCAGTGTTGATTTGGTGCGAATTCTTTTTTCATTTATTTGAATACAAAAGTGCTGCTTTGTTCCACATTGAAATAGTGTATAGAAATAAGCATAATGAATACCCAATAATATCATTAATCCACAACCAGGTTTCAGGAAATGTTCCACGTGTGTAACTTTCTATTCTTCTTCCTAGCTTTTCTTCCTGTTCTTTGCTTACTGCTTTTTCTGCCTTCTCATTTTTATCCCATATATCTTTCCATATGCCCTTATTTACATTCATATTCATATCAGCTGTAGCACCGTCTAGGAATCCTGGTCCTATTGCAAGAGAACAATAAAACTGTAAATGTCTGCAGTAACTGTTTAATTTTTTTACATTACAAATACACAAAGGGTTTCACATCAGTGGCTGATCCAAGATTTTCTGAGAGACATTCCACGCACCATGCAAAAATAACCGACCTACCTGGCTTGGGACATCCTGTATTCTTTTCTATTACAAAAGACCAACAAAAACGTAAATCTTACTCTGTTACTGCTTTCTTCATTTCGGATAAAGAATGAACTTCATAGTGTCAGCTGCATAGTGTAATGGATAGTGTGCGAGAAAATGCTTATAATTTTGGGGGTGATTTTTCATCCTAAGTTGAGCATTACGTCAAATGTGAGCGAAGTGCCCAGTGATCTAATAATCTCATACGATATTGTATTATTATTACAAACACACACCACTCATTGTCTAATGTAGGCTCCATTTCAAAATCTGTTTTTTCATCCTTAAGACAAAAATGGATGACAAACGAGTGTTTGCACTATTATCAATAGTCATATCATCTCGCACAAGTAACCACAGTTATATCATAAGTAGCGATTGTGAAAAAGCAGTTGCAATTGTCTCAGCTGAGTGGACTTGGTGTGAAATTACAAAATAATTCATCTACTCAGACAAAAAGTGCATCTTTTGTACATTTGAATTGTGTATAGACATTAGCGCTATGATTGTAATACCCGATAAGTTCATTCATCCATAACCATGTTTCAGGAAATTTCATACGAGTGTAGCTTTCTACTTGGCTGCCTGCTTTTTCCTCCTCCTTTTTCTGGGTGAATTTGGAAAAATCCTCTAGCATGTTCTTATTGCCCTGTGGATCATCATCATCCATTAAGACATCCCAGCGATGTCCTGGTAACCTTTCTATCATAAGAGAACAATAAAAACATAAATGTTTTGTTTTGTTTATTTCAGTTTCGTTTTTATGAGTCTTTGTTTCCTGGGTTGATGGATAGCGCTTGGAGAAGTTTGGATGAGATGCACACGGGGAGGTCATTCTAGATTTGATACCATTATTAGAGGAACTATGTGTACACTTTTATTTGCTATTAGCAACACCAACTACTTACATTTCTCATTATTATACAACGTCCACAATATATACATGTAGTAACGACCTCTGTGTCTGAACAATGACTGACACCATGCATTCACGTCGTTTAAGCATCAGAACATATTGTGATATGATTTATTTTTTACTAAAAACATCAGTTTAGTTGTGTGTTGTTTCTCTTCGAGTTGTCTTATTGTGAAGATCTAAAACATAATCAAGGTGTCCCACTCATAAAACGTAGAACTAACTAAACGGTCAAATGCTGAAACATGGAGGGCCAAAATCTGAAATCACAGTTAAAATTGGTTTTGTGAAGCAGTACTTTTGTGTGTTGATATCGAGAAAATGCATTACAATTATCTATTAGCTTTGGTGTCAAGTTGATATAAGCATAAGAACTTCACAGAGTTTGTTTGAATGTGGCGTCTATGACATAATTTCAGTTCTCATAAGGGCTGAAACTGGTTAGGTTACCTACCCTACATGTACTTTTTTTAAAAAATGCTTTATGTCAAAATACAGTTGAAAATCAATACGTTTGGGTATCTAAACATTCCGTCAATTTTTACCAAAGTGCCTCAAACTGCAGAGGGATCAAATAATCTCATACTATACTGTATTATTATTACTGTATTATTGTCCTTATTCATATTCCTATTCTTGTTCACACAGGCCATAGCATCCTCTGGGAGATCCATGTCCTCCTATCACAAGAGAACACTAACACTGTAAATGTCTCCAGTAGCTGTTTTATTCTTTTCATAAATACAAATGCACAAACTGTTTCACATCAGTGGCAGATCCAAGATTTCCTGAAAGGGGACATAGCCCTCTTGTCCAAAGGCATCCCAGGCACCCTCCAGGAATCAGCGTCCAATCTGGCTTGGGACATTGTCAAATGAGGAAACAAATTAGCCCAACAAGAGATGAAGACAGGAAGAGACTTCTTTTGTATCTATCAACACTAATAGAACTCACTATCTTATGTAGACTTCACATCAGAATCTATTTTTAACCTAAAAGACACAAATGGATGACAAACGAAAGTATTTGCACAATCATCAATAGTCATATCATCTGGCATCAATAATCACAGTTATATCATAAGTAGCAGTGGTGAAAAAGCAGTTGCAATTGTCTCAGCTGAGTGGACTTGGCGTGAAATTGCAAAATAATTCATCTACTCAGGCAAAAAGTGCATCTTTTGTACATTTGAATTGTGTATAGACATTAGCGCTATGATTGTAATACCCGATAATGTCATTCATCCATAACCATGTTTCAGGAAATTTCACACGAGTGTAGCTTTCTACTTGGCTGCCTGCTTTTTCCTCCTCATTTTTCTGGGTGTTTTTTGAAAAATCAGCTACATCATTCTTATTGATATCAGTTGCCACTTCATCATCTACTGTGATACTCTCGCGAATTCCTGGCTTCTTAATTCCTGGCTTCTTTGAAATTTGTATTACAAGAGAACAATAAAACCATAAATACTCCTCTTTTACTGTTTTGTTTTGTTAATTTAAACTAACAAATGGAAGACAAGACAAGCATTCCGAAAATCACAGAAACAGACTGAAAACTGTAATTTATTTAGACTTGAAAAATAAGGTAGAAATAGAGCCTAATGCCTAGGGCACATTCCACACTCATGGTAGGTCTACAGCCAGTCTACGACCAAAAGCGCACGGAGATCGTAACGATCCGTGAGTGTGCAGTGCGACAAACGTAGGTTTTTTCAAGGCAGTATGGTAGCCGTAGAAGTTCGGCACGCCAAACTTCTACGACCACCCTACGTCATGGTCTGACTGTAAGGAGGCAGTGCGTAGACCTTGCGGTAATCGTTGTATAATCACAGAGAATTTACCCGCACGTTGTCAGTACAGATACAGTGCCGGCGCAATGCCATGAACGTACGAATGCCGCACTTTAGTAATCCCACCGTGCGTAGTGTAAGTTACACGCAAGTACCACACATGTTTGATGCATGTTGATCTCACGGCCACCTCAACAAAACCATTCCCAGTGCCGACGCACCCCTACCGCACGGAGTCCGTGCGTATGTGCCCACAACTGTACTTTTGTCAATGCATGCAGAAAACGTCTTAGACGCCGCAGACCTCAACACACCTTGCGGCGAACACGCCCGCAAGGTGGAATGTGCCCCTCGTTTAACTGCCGTCATTCATAGCAAAACAGTGGGTAGTAAACTCAGAATGCATTTTTTCATTTTCTCAACTAGGCATAATAATAATGTACTAGGCAAGTTTAACGACCGGATGCCTTTCCTTGGTCCACTTGATCATTTAACGGCTGACGGAGAAATATCGCCTTACCCAATTACTAACGAAGGTTAGGTGTGCTCTGCCGTTCACATTACACAACATTCTTCTGCCAGACCACATAGCAGCAATACCACACCCACATTACTACAGTTGTGTAAATAAAACTGAATAGGTGATTCAGTTACCCTTTAAAATAACATAGTAATGTGTACATGGGTATGTTAAGTTCTTTCAAGTAAACATTATTCTTAACATCAAAATTAGAAATCTAGTCTACAACAGTCTTTTATTTTGGCCTAATGCGCTGAAAAGTTTAAGCTTTTGCCATAGTCCGTCATTTCTACTTTCATAATTGAAAGTCAAACATTGAACTCATCTCAATATTTAAATATAGTGTAATAATGCTTTTGTTCATAGATATTTCCAGGTAAAACAATGCTTGCTTGGTGTCTCTCCAGTTGGATATTTGATGTTACATTTTGTAATTCAAATGTCGAATCACAGATAAGATGCATAGCAACAGCAATAAGATGGACTCTGTAAATAGTGTGTGTCTTCGATTTTCGTGCCAGTTATGCGCAGAAACGACTGTTTAAAAGTCAAATTCATTATGAGTCGAATCGCAAGTTCTATTGACTTTTTCAATAATTTATTCAAGAGAAAGTGTATTAAACAGACCATACATGTATACCACACAACATTAAGTTACAAAAATGTCTTCACACCTCACTATGATTTGACAGGACTCACTATCAAGCCGGTATTGATAATGCCATAATGACAGGCATAACAAAGTTTACACAGTATTTCTTGATTGAAACCATGGACAAGGTTTGACAAATGGATTATCTTTGTGAGGATATCTATTGCATATGAAAAAAGTCTAATTTTCTAGTAAATTAGTAAATAAGCATGACAAACCGTTTTGACTTCTCAAAATGAATGAGGCAGCAGTCAAGGCACATGATTACATTTCAGAGTCATGATTTCTTATGAATATGTATTAGTATCCATAGCATATACATATTTGACAAATGCTTTTTAATGTAGGGTCAAAATTTGACGAGAAAAAATCAGAACGTTTGGGCGTGATTTTTCATTCTAAGTCAAGCATTTAGACAAATTTGACTGAAGTGCCTCCATCTGCAAAGGGAACAAATAATCTCATACTATACTGCATAGTTCGAAATCACCATGAACAATCATGATTAACTGTTCGATTGGTTGGAATGAAACGTAAATCATACAGTCTGTCATGAAGTTAACTGTGAAACTACGCTACACGCTTCAAACAATATACACAACATTAATAACAACATGATTACCGGTATGTGCTGCACTTGTGTGTCTATGTACATTGACTATCTTTTGATAATTATTAAGACAAGTAAGTTTCTCAAGATTAAAACTGCAGTTAAAAAATTATGAGCTTATTCATTACACAACAATCTTAATATTGCGCTAATAACCTTTCTTGACATATACAGACCACAACAAAAAGGAGTTAATATTTGTGGATGACCTTAGTGACAATCTATATAGTGCAATCTATATCAGACCCAAAGAAACATTTTGCCAGAAGAGTATGCATAATTACCCTAACTCAAAATCTAACCAAATCCACGACTCGGGAAAAAATCTTCTCGTTTCAGAATTAACTTCCGAAGAATAATGATTTGTGAATCTTGACGACGATCCTTCATGCATTTCATTTTTCGAAGGACTTCTGTTTTCCGCTCCAGGGACTCCACGATCAGGACTCTTGTCGTTTCCACCTATCTTTACATATGTTACTCTTAGATTCCAGAATTTCGTTTTAAGTGAAAAAAACGCGAACGCTTTTATTTTTGGCGGTCACATAAGAGAATGTCACATGGTCTAAAAATTCATTTCATTAAATAAGTCCATAAACCTGCAAAGAAGAAAACGTGTCACATTTATCAGATTCTTTCACACAACTATTTTAACAGATCCAAGTGTATGTTTCTTGACATAAATGTAAGCTTTCACACATGAATAATTAATTTTTATCATGAGCCGTCATCATTTTAGTAGGAGGTAGAGGCAAGGTACATACATGAGAGAGTAACGAATGATTATATGCTAGCTTGTTGTGGCAAGATGAAATTTCATGGGCTGTCAGAATACTATATGGGTAAAATGTTTTAATCATGCCGAAATGGTTTGTGCAGCACTCGAATTAAACAATGTTTAGAACAATTTGTGTGTCATATATTTTGGTGTAAACCATTTGTTTTAAGAAAAATATTTGTTTTACCACCCTTATTTTCAGTAGTATGATGTGGAATGCTGGTGGATCATCTCAAACTATGGCAAGTCAAATTTATGGATAGCTACGTGTACATGTATGGAGTACTTGAGCAAATAACCATTTCCCTTTGTGGCAATAGGAAAATACATTTCCAATATATTATGAAGTTATTAATGGTATACACTATACACCAACTACAAAACATGTTATCCAAAGCACACATCTTCAACAATGTTAATCGTTAGCTTGTTAAGAGTTCAACCCAAAATACTACAAATGAAAAAAAGCAAAATGAATAAAACTGACCAGTTGTCTTCTCATTCATTTTTAAACACTCATTTACGAAAAACAAAATTGGAATAAAAAAGTTTGATATCATTGAAAAGCTCTTTATGAACTTGCGCGTGGAAGATCAAAATCAAAAACAATAATACACTTGAAATATTAATCAACAAATTAGCTAGAAAGATAACAGGCATGTAAATATCATACAAATAGAATTAGCCTTGTACAATATATTACAACTATTCAAAAAGGTTTATGTGAGATAGTTAAGTCTGGTTAAGTCTGGTTATTCCACCTCCAATTACCCTAAAATCTTATCAATCCAGAGCCAAGTTTCAGGGAATGTTACTCTTGTACGGCTCGGTTCTGCCAATGTTTTATCTTCATCCAGATCATTTGGTCCAGAAGGACCAGCCGGGCCAGGAGCTGGTGCCGGTACAGGAGCCATGTCGGGAGCAGCCGGGGCCATCTCAGCAATTCCACGTTCCCACATAAAAGGCGGCTGCACTGTAATTTTCACCACTACAGCACTTAGACAGGATGATCACATGAGAGAGAGGTGGTTAGAAATGCAACATACAGAGTGAGATACATTATATCATCTGTACTCTAGATTTGACCGTGCTATTTGTTTTGTGCGTTTTTTCCATATGTGTTGGTGACTGAGAGGCTGGAATGATGCGATGTTTTATAGATTCAAGTGTTTGACATTTTAGAGTCTCTGCTTTCAATTGTAATAATCTTCATTAGACAGAAATACATAATGTTGCTCTCTTCACACTGTCATGTAATATGCTGAATCACTATGCTTTCATCAAACACTCGATGATAAAACAACAATAGAATCTATCTTGAAGTGACATCTGCAGATTTCAAAATGCCTTTTGCATAGCAGTTTTCCAACAAAAAACAAAGGAACGATACCAGCACTCTTTGAGCCCACAGTGCATCAGTTATAGCTACCGGTACTTTCGATCATTTGGACCTCAGTGACATAGAGTAATACATTGATGACCACTGAGTAGGCATTGTCAGATGACAAATAGCTTCGAACATGACAATAACACCCAAGAACACTGTTAGAGGCATTTTAAAGATGTATTAGGAAATCCTCTCACCAACAATGCTTTATATGTGTTCATTACTCCCATTTAAAGCGGACACCCATCCTGAAATTCCAAGCACAAAACTTCCTATAGTCCATGGAACAATATTGACCAATATCCCTAGCAAGAATAACATAGGCAGCTGACCCAAAATAAAAACCAAATTTCATGATCAACCGCAAATACATGTAATATGTACGTATGAAGAAACAAGTATAACATAAGTAGCTTACCATGTTAAGTAACAATGGAACATGAACTAAACAGATCCTAGTGGTCCTGGGCTGGCACATTTTTGTCATTGGCTGATTTTGAAAGCACATGGCCTAATGGCCAATTTGCTTTCTAGAGCCTGCCATGCTTATATGGCTTATGTCTGGACACATTTGTGATACAGACCGGCTACATATATTAGGGTTGCCAATATCATCCACAGATTTTTAACCTCATTGCAATCAGAATAGTCTCACTGTCATCAGCATGATACAGAATCAAGAGCCTTTTCAAAAATCAGCAATTACAAACATGCAGTAAGAATAGTTAGAATCAATCCCGCAAGTATCGTAGCAAAAAGCAAAACATCCCAAGTACACCTCAACTGTTATGATACAAGTCAATATTACAAGATAGGATTAAACAGCAGCAGCGGTGGCAGGGGCAGCGGCAGCAGCATCAGCAGCAGCAGATCGCATTACTAAAGCGTTATGACATTGTTAGGCACCAGCAATGTCTCCGTCTTCCTCCAATTACCCTGTAATCTCATCACTCCACAGCCACGTCTCCGGGAATTTACTCCTGATCTGTGGCTGCGCCATCGCTGGGCCTTGATCCATATCATTTGGACCTGGCATTCCAGCCGCAGGCATCATTTCTGGAGCTGGCATTCCAGCCACTGCACGCGGCGGCGGTCCACCTGCACCCATGGGGCCACGCATCATCGGAGGATAAAGCACTGGAATGGTCACCACTAGATAACTTACTACAGATGAACATTGAGGTATGAATAATGACTTACTTGCCAGCTCTGTATCAGCATAACTTCAGCTTGGGAAAACATATTTCTAAAGTTCATGCACGGTCTAATGGTTGACCCACTGTTTTAGAACTGCCATTTCAACCGCCTTCTGAAGAAAACGAATCCTCACTTTTCAATAACATTATGAATATCTCAACAGCACCTTGACCTTAAGATAGAACAACACATTAAAAATGCAAAGCGAGCTTGCAGAATTTTTGAAGAAAGGAATATGGATGCAAATACAAGATGTAACCAGCAAGCTGTAAATCTTACACAAAGGTCCTCTTTTGTTTGCCAATCACCCTAAAATCTTCTCAATCCACAGGCAAGTCTCAGAAAACAAAACTCTTTGCCTTAGTGTCGGAGTTCTACTAAAAGAGTCTTTTGATCCAAATCATTTTAAGAGCTAACCAAGGCAGAATTTTTCAATAAAGGGCAAGCCACTGGGCCAACCATTCCTGTCACTTTAACAATGCCACTTGATAATTGCCACGATACACAGAGTAGGTCAAATGTAATTCTATCAACTGCAAATAATATGTAGGTAAATGTTTGAAGAAATAAGCATAACATAAGTAGCAGGCAGCTTACTAATTAAAGTAACAATGGAACATGAACTAGAGATCCTCATGGCCCTGGGCTAGTACAATTTTGTCAGAGTTGACTGATTTTGAAAGCATGTGGCGCAATTAATGCTTTCTAGATCCTGCCATGCTTATATACCTTATGTCTGGATGAATTTTTGATGCACTAAAAATTCTATGTATCTGGTACACAGCGCTGAGTGATGGTATGATTTTTGATACAAGCTGGCTACAAGTTGCCAATATCATCCACATTTTATGAGTTTTGTAACTTCATTACAAACAGATATCTCACGGTTATGAGCATGATATAAAATTAAGAGCCTTTTCAAACATCAGCGATTACAAAAATACAGTAAGAATAGTTAGAATCAATCCTGCAATTATGGTAGCAAAAAGTAAACATCCAAGTAAGAAGCAACTGTCATAAGTCAACATTACAATATTAGGATTAAACAGCGTCAGCAGCATAATCATCAGCATCAGCATCAATAGATCGCATTACTAAAGCATTATGGGCGCAATGTCTCAGCCTTCCTCCAATTACCCTGTAATCTCATCACTCCACAGCCACGTCTCCAGGAATTTACTCCTGATCTGTGGCTGCACAAATCCTGGCCCTCCAATCGCTGGCATCTCTGGACCTATTGCTACGGTTGGACCCCGCGGCTGTTCCATGTGGTTGGTAAACCACCCGGTCCACCCCGTGTTTTCCAACACCCGTGGCATGGTCCCTACTCCTGTTGTCCCTGAGGGTGTGTGTGTATACAAATGAGATTTGAGAGATTTTTCTCTTCCGATTATGGAAGGGGAAATATTGGTGGCCATTTTGAATTTTTCGAAAATGACAGTGATGCCACATATCTACCCTCGCTAAAATAAAGAGTCAGATGGTCATCTAACATGATCTGAAGAGAAAAACCACGGAGCTCATTTGTATATACATACCCCCTCAGGGTCATGAGTACACCACTAGATAACTTACTACACATGGACATTGAGGTATGAAATATGACCAACGTGCAAGCTCTGTACGTACAAGCATAACTTCAGCCTGGCCCAACTGATTTCTAAAGTTCATGCATAGTCCAATGGTTAACTTACTGTTTTAGAACTGCCATATCAACCACCTTCTGAAGAAAACAAATCCTCACTTTTCAATAACATTATGAATATCTCAACAGCACCTTGACCTTAAGATAGAACAACACATTAAGAATGCAAAGCGAGCTTCTTGCAGAATTTTTTGAAGAAAGGAATATGCATGCAAATACAAGATGTAGCCAGCAAGCTGTAAATCCTACACAAAGGTCCTCTTTAGTTTGCCAATCACCCTAAAATCTTCTCAATCCACAGGCAAGACTCAGAAAACAAAACTCTTTGTCGTATTGTCTAGGTTCTACAAAAACCGGCTTTTTATCCAAATCATTTTAAGAGCTAACCAAGGCAGAATTTTTCGATAACGGGCGAGCCACTGGGCCAACCATTCCTGTCACTTGAACAATGCCACTTGATAATTGCCACATGATACACAGAGTAGGTTAAATGTAATTTTGACGGCTTCATTATTTAATATACTCATCTTTTAAGCTGTTTTACACACATCACTTTCATATACCTAAATATTACATTAAAAAATGACCAAGGATAGAGGTGCATTATTAATTTAGCTATTTATCATTTTGAGAGCGAATATTTCTCTCAGGTTTCGTTAGTTAGATTTACATTCCAGCTCTCAAAATTTCTTTGAACTATTAATAGTGACAATGTCACAAATTAACAGTTCTATGAATAACAACAGAAACAGATAAGAGCATCTGTTTCTGATAACAATAACCTCTATCAATTGGCAGATTCTTGTATGGCAAAATTTACATGGCGACAATTCTATATAGGATTCCTAATTTACAATAAAATGTGAGGTACTAGAAAGCTTCTCATGCACTCCACAAACATACATGTATTTACTGAAACAAAATGAAAAGTGATATCTAAAAACAATTCTTTAACATGAGAAAATGGAAACGTTTTAACAGAAGATGAAATTATGCTGAAACCATATAATTAGCAACAAAGCATTAACATATACAATTATGATTAACAGAAAATTATGATTTAACAAAAGCTGGAAACCACTTAGTTAGAAAATGAAAAATGAAAAACAGTAAGCAAGATTTCAACAACCATTTGTTACATGGTCGTTGAAGAATTACCCCGTAATCTCATCAACCCAGAGCCAGGTCTCAGGGAAAGCCACCCTAGTACGACCAGGTTGTGCAAGAGCTTGGTCAGTGGCAAGGTCCTTGTCAGCAGCAGCTTCCTGGAAACCTCCATCTGCCTCTGGACGCTCCATACCAGGGAGAGCCATCATAGCATCGTCAAAGTCGCCGCCCCTCCTGGGGGGTCCTGGAATTCCTGGCATCGGCATTGGCCCGCCTGCAATTTGTCCTCACAATCATGTGGAAAATGATAGAACATTTGTTCAACCTGTAGCTACACAATTAAATATGATGACAAAATTCTTGAAACTATGGCCATGCTCTCAATATTCCAAGTGTTGAATATGATAGGCAAAGAGTATCACTGTGCTTTTATACAAATAGGTTCAATTCGGTAATATAAATGTTATGATGTATTAAAGAGGAACAAAAGTGTAACTGACCAATATTTTTGAAGAATCTTGAGACCCATTCATTCCCAGTGTTGGGCGTAAATAAATAGACCAGTCTCATAATTGTTGTCTGTCTAGATCTTTTACGGTCAGTTGTACCAATCCAATGTGAATGATCGAGAGAGCTACATCTCACACCTACCTGCTGATCATCTTGACAACAGGCCCAACTTCATTCTAATCAACAAAATGACTGATATAAAAGAACCTCACTTAAGTCCTTTCCATTTCAAAATGTTCAAATATTGAAAAATACTGCTTCAAAGATTGGCTGCTAGAGGAAAGGAAGTTCTGCTCTGACAAGTCCTGCACTCAAAGTGTTTTGGGTTGTTTGACTGAAGAACTGCTGCTATGATTTGGCATCTATTCATTAAGATCACATATGAATGGACTTACTCAGAAGATCAGCACCTCAGCCCTGGTCATAGATTGAACATGATGCCTTTACAATGCTGTTGATCAGTTCACTCATAAAATTTATGTGCAATCAATTTTAGCAATATAACTTTTTGACATCATCAAGTGTGTTCTCCTTTGAAAGATCACAACATAATCTAATCACAAGTGTGTGTGCATTCCTCATCATAGACGTACCAGTGCTAAAGAATTTGTACAGAATTGTACAACAATGAAACAGCTGGTATAACTGACAAAAGACTAACAAAGTGCAACAATCATCAGCCAGAATAAATACAATACATGTACAACATGTATGGGAACATAAAACGTCAACAAGAGCACCAAGGAAAAATACTGAACATCAGAAGGGATAAGTGCACCAAATCCCAACATACATGTCACATGCCTTGCTGGGCTGTCACATGCTCTGGGTTGATGCCTTCATATAGGACAGTAGAGGTCACACGATTTCCTCAAGGTGCTTCATGCCAACCTCCTGACTTGTACAAGTAGGGTACGGGGTCTTATTGAGTGACTACAATACAATACCATAGAAAACCAATAGCACTGTCTAAATGTAAATGTTTACTCTGATAGAATCTGATTGATCCAAAACCACGTTTCTGGGAAAATATTTCTTGCGGGATGCTGCTTCACAAAATAATTAGATGGGTTCAATTTTGAGGCTCCATTTCCATGATTACTGCTATCCAGATCTTCACGATCTGGCTCCACATCATCATCTTTATAGCAAGCGTTGCCACCAGGGCAGATCTTTCCTAGGAATATAGACAATACAAGACACGTTACATAAACCAACTTATGAAGACCACATTGGTTATAATGAAAGA
This sequence comes from Streblospio benedicti, assembly GCA_019095985.1. Classification (NCBI taxonomy): domain Eukaryota; kingdom Metazoa; phylum Annelida; class Polychaeta; order Spionida; family Spionidae; genus Streblospio; species Streblospio benedicti. The sequence continues at coordinate 13,927,134 of CM032661.1, read as the reverse complement.
GTTTCTGATGTCCTAGAGAGGAAATCTGAGTTTGCAATTGGTCAATTCTAAGTACTTTTGAAGTACTTTGATATTCTGGCACACTGGAGGAGAATGTTTGTGCCTATTGCACATTCAATAACTGAAGTAACGATTACAGTTGCTGAAAGAGGATGTTGCGCTCTAGTGGCTGATGAACAGAGGATGGTGAGCAATTCGTACATGTAGTTTGGAAAAATTCAATTTACACCTTGTGTGAAAGGTTAGTGAGGCTAAGTATTGAGTAAGCACACAATAAATTAATATAACAGAAAGCAATTTTTAACAGTCATAGCATCTTTCTGAAGCAGTAATGAATCCAAACGTATTATATGCTTCAGCAAAAAAATGCAACAACTCAACATTCCATTAGAATTCTGACTATTTTTAAAGTGAAAAACATTTATCATGTAAATACGAGCTAAACGTATGTATTTAAATATACAAAAGGATTATTTTACTTAAGTGCAAAATACTATTACCTAAAACATTGGTTATTCTACTGAACTTATTTTACATTGTTTTGAAATCTGATGAATGTCGTTCATCATTATGCGGTCAAAATATTTTAAAAATAGATTTATAAGATGGCTTATCATTAACTTGCAAACAACTAAAATCACCACACTCATCCACTCTTATGTCTATACTTAGAATAAATTAAGAATAAATACTCATAAAATAAGAACAAATAAATACTCAAGTAAGATGATTATCCATACAAAGATTTAACATTAATCATTTTGAAATAAAGGGATTTAGTTTTCATTATATTCATGGTCAACATTGCACCCTAAAATATATACCATAATTATTTGATTCTTATAATATAACTAGCAGGATTAATCAATATCTAAACTATGAAATCACAAATCAATCTTTAAAAACATTTATACAATACACATAGACTTTTATTACTAAATAAATTCATGAGTTAATATGGCACAGTAGGTTTTTCTTTTTTTTGAAACAGATATTGGATATATTACTGCAACATGATGTAATAGAACATGAGTGCAACATAAAGAATAGATGCATGAGTATTAATTCATGGCACAATTGATATTTCTTTTTTTGATATGGATATCTGTATAATAATGTAAGGCATGGCCACTTATACAGTTGTTAGCTTACACTCAAACATCTACATGTAGTCAGCAATGATTGCTTATCCCAATGACAACATTAATACGATTCACGATGATCATTGGGGTAAACAATCATGGCTGACTACAGAGGACTCTAGGAGGAAGCTTGTCACTGTACACGTGGCCATGATGAAGGTTTGTTAGTGTATCGCTTCCGGCTGTAACACAAACCATCAACGGACACGAATCTTCCTACTTGCACAGGCAAGATCATCATGCAATAACCTTCTAAAATTGCGATACATGTATAATGTTATTTCTGACCATCTTTTGACATTTTTTTTGTTAAGTATTCACTTCACACAGTCATGGTGTATAATCTTGTCGCCGAAGTGTGTTTGTCGGTGTTTGTTTTGTGTTCTACCCAGAAGCACCTCACTAACAGCCCTTTGTAACGAACAAAGCAAACACCACCCACCATAATCGGGTTCTTCTACGAAGAGGAATGCATCCGTGAGCAGCAGAAGGTTTGCGTTTTTGAACAGCGTCTTTGCATCCGTTCCTGTGACTGGCATCGGCCAGTACCTGCCGAGAGCAAAATCGTATTTGAAACTTCATATTTGATACAATGTGCACAATCTAAACCAGTTAGATTGGTTTTCTATATACCGTTATGGTATTTTGTACCAAGTCATATTTGTTTCATGTATCTAATTTGTATTATTTATGTATTAAGTCTATTTGTAACATGCATTTCTTTTCAACTATGTTTATCTGCAAATATCTAATTGTAATGTATACTCTTCAATATGAAGGTAATCTATAAATACAATGCAATAGTACCACAGGCTGCGTTTCCGGCGATTCATTATGCACCGTCCCCCCATGGCGCATGGATCACCACCGTGGGACGACTCCGCATCGCTGAAACCCTCGAGAGCCGCACCAATCTGACCAACGGATGTGAGAATGTTATTGCAGGATGACTTGTTATCAAAATATTTACACAGTTGCAAACCTAACATTGAAAAAATGGCATTTCAACAAATTAGAGTTGTTAACAAACTGCAGTAGAACCTGCCTATTAAGACCACCTGACAACTGCTTGCAAATGGTCTCAATAGAGGTGGGGTGGTTTCTTATATATCTTCAGGGAGGTTTATAGTGTCTTCACGAAGGTTTGGGACCATGAGAAGTAGTCTTATCATAGATACATGTATGATGTTAATTGCAAGCTTCACTGTACAAATGAAATATAACCAAAATTGCCAAACTGACAGTCGAAAAATAAAAGAATCATAATATCCAAAAAGATTAATTTTGATGAAAAATCAGTATCTTTATTCATGATAGTATTGATTTGCTCATTCCTGTGCTTTTTCAATTTCATAAGCATGTACGTAAAAAAAGACCACACATTTGAAAAGCTGAACACTGTTTTTCATGGTCCCAACACAAGAAGAGGACGAAAAGAATTTTCAACGCATAATTAAATAGATAGATATACAACAATTGATTCCATTTTGCAGTGCCTCGCATAAGTGATAAAGTATCACTCTGGCAAAAAAGTTACTAGTCCTCCAAAAATGTTACTTGTCCTGCGTATTCAATACATAAAAGCTTTAAGAAAAGATGAAGGAGAAGATTCTGGAGGACAAGTAATTTTTAATCTTACTCGTCCTGTCCCTTAAGACCAGTCTTGGTCTAGTAGTGCATGGATTGTGTGGCGTCTCACCTTATCGACGGTGATTTCATTTCCTGTTCCGAGCAGCTGCACACTGAGGTCGACTGCGGAGACACCGACGAAGGAGCCGGGTTCTGCTTCAATATACAGCGTGCGCTGCTCACCCGGCAAACTCTTGTCATTGTTGAACCGAAGCGACACCTGCAAGTGTAAAAACACCAGAGCTTGACCCTTGACCCTTGTATTTAATCACTTGATAACCGCAAGTTGTGTTTTAAAGATAAAACTCATGCACCCTATACTACAGTGAAGCCAATTGATGCAAATGGATAATTAACAATAGCTTACGTTATGTTTGACCACCCTGTAATACCTTGCGTTTGAATAGCCTGTAATACCTTGTTTTTAAACGCCCTGCAATATCTTGTTTCTGAACACCATGTAATACCATTTTTGAACAACCCTATAACACCGTCTTTTAAAGCCCCTTAAATACATTGTTTCTGAACACTCAACAAAACATTGTTTCTCAACATTGTGTAATACCTTGTTTTTGAACATGCCCTCCACATTGAACACGAGGCTGTCCGCGATCAGTTCGCCGGCGTCCGTGACGTAGTACACGAGCATGGTGGCCTTGGGCGCCAGCGCCGGCCCCGACACCTCATACTGGAACTCGTGCTCCGTCGCAGCCGCAAACGTGAAGCCGTCCTGGGACACAATGTCCCCCTTGCTCAGCACCTACAGCACAGTGGAAAACTTACTGCATATTTTCGGGCGATGGCAACATGCATCTTCAGAGATTTCCTCCACCGTCAGTAGCTATTAATGGAAATTTCGCAAAATTATTGATGTCAACAATACAAAAAGAAATCAAATGAGTTTATCTTATTTATTAATTCACATGATGTCTAGAAAGGGGAGTATATAGAGGGTCGTTTTATAGCAAATGTTTTCAATGTGACACCAAAAAACCTTACATAGGTATAGGCCAGGGTAGTGATTGCTAATGTGAGTAGTCATGTGTTATGGTGCCAATGTGTTGTGTGCTCCCTGGGGAGTTGGGAAAAATAAAATGTGACAGTGATGCAGATGTAGAACAAAATATTTTCTGGACATGTATAGTACAGTTTGAGATTTTATAAAGAACATACAGAGGTTTGTTGCTGTTTGCATTATGTATACTAACTACACAATGAGAAAACTACTGCAAATGTTGTATAAGAGATTGGTTTCCATGGTCTTGTAAGACACTTATTTACAAGCTCTTTCACCATCATGGATGAATAATTGACAAGCTAGTACATAATCATATACTCCTCAGTAATCCAAATGGCCCAACAGGGGCTATACCAGTTAAGAGCCAATCAGCAGTTAGACAGACTGTTAATTCAATGCTCATTACCTGTAAAATACTACTACATTGTGCAGTTAGTACACATACATTATTTTAACCTCAGCCGGTCAAAGTCATAGGGTCACAATGCTGACTTTAGCCTAGTGTAGTGCCCTGTACATATAATTGGAACTCATAGCAATGGAGAACTTGATTGAACAGACGAACAGCCTGTTCAATAGGTGTAATGGTGCTGCCAAAAATTTAACTGCAATAGTATATTACATTAAGCAAATAACTAGTAGCTACTTCAGTTATTTATCCCACATTACATGGTGATGGATTCTCGGAGGGCTGGTTAGGGGGTAAAACAGACGGTAACTTGTCATTCACTTATGTTACCACAAGTCATTTCGCCGGTTAGTAAAAGTACCAACATCAGTGTCTCAACCAAATCAAACATTCGTGTTTATTTTTAATTTGAGCTTATCTAAGGCTTTATTATCGGCCTATAATCGTAGGACACTTTACAACTTTAGGTAATAAAGTGTTAAAACAAAGCACACTTACCACATAGTAGTAGCTGGTGATGGGTGCCGTGGTGCGTACCTGGATCGTCACACTCTCCCCACTCTGGAAACACAATACACACTGATGTCAGATATTTTGAAGCATTTTAGTATAAGCATTGACATTTCAAAAAAAATTTCCTATGAGGCAATCATTTGATATTGATGACATAAGAAAATTGAACACTCCCCCTAACTTTCTACGGTGAAATTGAATGCCCTCCCCATGTGAACTTTAAAAAATTGAGCGGTCACGCCTAAGCAAATACATGAGTTTAATTCATTACTGAATAGGTTGTAGATATCATCTAATTCTTACTCTGATGACTTTTCAGTATTACGTTAAATCTATAAATAATAATTTCCAACAAGTTTAAACATGAGAACACATTCGTCGGTCACAAAAAAAGGATCGTAAAACACTGTAGGGAACACCAACATGGTGGCACCTTTTTTTTGCCTACTCTAGCCCCAAGTACATCGACTATATCAGATAAGTCAATAGTGCTGTGTGTACATGGACGGTGGCGGCCAGTGACTGGCAGGATAAACGATAAAGGCTGACTGGCTGTGAACACGTGTCAGCTCCGCCACAATGCACCCATTGACGAGGAAATTGAGCTGATGCTGGCAACGCTTATCATCCCCACACCCTTATAGCACCTGTTCTTAGGTTTTATAGTACACCATCGACACAAGCTCCTCCTTTCTACAAAAATAATATGGCCCCTTGGATGGGTTTGTGATATTGCCTGGTGTGTTTGTGTATCAATATCATGGAATTCACACTTATGCCAATCATACCACAACTGAAAAGAAAAAGAAAAAGAAGTTGATCCACATTTGTGATAAGAAACAATCATCTACAGTCACATTCCGGTTGGTGATGCAGTGATTGCGAGAAGATTGTAGCCTGTCATCTTTCAAAAGTGATAAATAGGAGCGGGGGTTGCCAGACTGATTGCTGTGGAAATTGAGCAGAAACCGTGCCCACTATCACCGCCTCCACAGACTTGCCAACACACTTAGGGTTACAGTGATTTTTACCACCACGTAGACAGGAAAATTTGCTTATGGATCACAATGCAAGGCATATATGAAAAATAGCTGATCCTGATGACAAAACGTAGCCAGCCCATCATTTAACATGGCTGTCCAATATAATTAGCTTGTCTTCTGGGCCATGAACGTTTGAATTCATTCTGCCCAGGGCAGCCGATTAGTCCATATTTCATACTTGGTTTTAAGCTACAAGCACTAATTTTAGTACTCGGATATGGGAGCATGAACTTTTTATTAAAGGTTTCTGATAACTATAACAAAAAAAAATCCCTATATATGTAAAGTGAAACAGCAACCTCATCAGTTAATCATGATCCTCATTGGATCAAATGTAATCGTGACTTGTCTGAACACTTTGTAAAGGATCCAAAGTCATTAAGAAGAGTGTTCCTCAATGAAGGAATCACAAGCCATGTTTGACACATTATCAATCTTCAGCCCTATACTAGTAGACGTGCTGGTGGTGACATGACGGACAACATTTCTCACACCACATCATCACAAATTGTTACGGTTTAATAACACCAATGATAACCCAATAAATCTGATGAAAGTCAGGTCAAAAGATTCAGTTGAAAAAGAGATCACCGCCTCATGCATTTTCATGTATAGTGTTCACAAGCCATTTATCGTACAGCTTCTTTTTAACTCTGACCTTCAGTGAGCTATTGAACTTATGCATAGAGAAACCTTGACTCGTGGATGTGCATTTCAAGCCCATTCACAAATTCACATTTAAATACAATCTCCATCCTTCATTCACATTCATGAATCTATCAAGCTTCTCAAACGTGCATAATGACCCCTATGATTACCTACCGATTATAGTTTAGTTGATATTTTGTTCATTTATTTCACTATAATTTTCATTTATTACTCTCTGTCATGCCTATACTTTACAGTAGAATCTTTCTACTAAGACCATCATGGTGACTGCTTTCAAATCGGCTCAATAAAGAGCTAGTCTCTCTATGAAAGTTTGTGATAGTCGTTTTACAAAGGCTTATGACTGATCCACAAAATTGTCTTATTGTGAATATAATCTCTTTATGAAGGTGTTCTTAATTGGACGCTAAATCTCGTTTATCGCTTGTTTATATTTTGGCCAAACCAAAGTTCTAATAAATCATCGCCATTCAAATATTCCAAAGTGTGAA
>CM032661.1:13787957-13920120 GCA_019095985.1 Streblospio benedicti | reverse complement strand
AAGTTGGTTGAAGTTAAAATACTTGTATACTAATGAGTCAAACGGAGGCAATATATTCAAAATTACGTCTCCAAAGAACTCGAGAAAAGTCTTGGGACCACTCACATTAGTATTCATCAACAGATTTTAACCTGTATCCTGGCTAGAGCAGGTTACATTTGATAGCAGTTTTGCACACATTCAACAGCTAACTCAATAACTTTTCTTCCTAGCACTAGTAACATACCCAACCAGATTTTAATTGTAAATTATTGTTTCATACTAGAATAGAAAAATCTTGTATATGGACTACTCTGACTCTCACACATATGCCATGTTGAAAGCAAATAAAAGGCTATTTTCAACTTGCTTCGCTTGCATAAAATGTGCCAACTAAAATGTACACAAATCATGCATTACAAGTGAATTTTCGTACGCCATCCACTGTTTCGTGACTAACACTACACGTCAGCAGCATTTTCCAGCAATGGGGACCGAACATCAGACATGAAAATGTATGTGCGTCAAACAGGTCCATAAATATAACTTTGTGACCTTCAATAGGTCACCGGAAATTCTCGTTGGCATAGGAAAAACTGTGATGAAGACGCAGTCTGTAACATTTTGTAACGTAAAATAATCAAGATGATGGGCAGATTAGAGAAATGAGGGGTCACCACAGGTCATCACTGTGGAGATCACCATGTATACAAATGGGAATGTCAGTGACATATTAGAGAAAAAATGTGTACCGGATTGAAGCTGCTTCTAAACTTCAAGTGATTGTGACAATGTTCGAGATTTACACCAGATCATTGGGACTTTTTCTATGGTATTATAAATCAAGAGTTTCTAGTTAACTATGAACGAGTCTGCTCAATGGACCCATTTCATGCATGTTAACCTTTTACGTTTGACATACTTCTTAGGACTTTACCGCACTTACCAGACTCAGTTAATCACAAAACAATCAAAATGCAGTGTTTCATGTTAAAAATGTACGTGTATTGCCTACTTTGTTGTCATTTTCTTGATCACATGGCTGAAAGCCTCTTTTTGTATTCAACATGGCAGACGGGTAAAAATAGCCCATACTATGACTTTGCTGACCACTGGATGATATTTTGTGAGACAAAATGTTCAAGTATTACATCTTAAATCAAGAATCTGGCTTCAATGTTCTTTAACATTTAGAGCAACATATTGCTCTCAAGAGGGAACCATTTTTAATGAAGTCAGAAGAACCACATTGACAAACTAAACTAAAATCGAAGTTATTGTTCACACTCAGGCCAATGTCAAGCGCCGGTTTTGCCGATGTTCATGCTGTCGGGCACCTGCCGATATTAGAATACACGACAATAACAGACCTTTTATGTTGTTTACATTCTATGACAACCTAAATTATCACTGAACAAACATTGTACATCATAAATTCTATCCGTTTACATCGATTTGAATATTAAAGAACTAATTATTCATCGACGACGTGAAAAAGAATCATTTTCCAGCACGCACCTGCAAGCACCTGCAGTATTCAAACACAGATGTAAACAAAGTACACATTTTCCCAGGAAAACTATTTTTTTATTTCTTAGAAAATGTGATATGAAAAATCAATGAATGGCAACGTCAAGCGTGTATATAGACCTTTAAATTGATACCAAACTTGCCATATATGGAAGAAAGTATAGGCATGTACTGTCACGATGAAGGCTGCGTGACTGCAGTATTTTACAGTTGATGTTCAGTCAGCAAAATGTGTGTTTGGCCGGTTGTTAATCTTTTTCTATTATATGTGGCCGGTAAAGTATACCAATTTTTTATATACATACTAAATATGAACGAGGTTCACCCTATAGGTTTTTTCAGGATTTCGGGTTCACTTTTGCTACTTTTGGGGTGATCATAACGAAGACCAAAGTTCTCAGACTAATATTTAATTGATTTTATGCCATATTGCATAAGTATTTGGAATGGATGTTTAGATAAAGTTTGTGAGAATCTGTACATATAGAAAAAAATACAGATTAAAGGAACAATGAGTATATAGTAACCTCCCAAAGAAGCAGCTATTTCGTGAACATTTGGCGCCCATTGACGCCACGGTAAATTCACCCATTATCGCTCCATCAAAAATGACACTATTATTGGCGACAATAGCAGATTCTCAGAACCCTGACCCCGGCGTGACACTTGGGATAAGAGATCCATATTATTTTTCTTCAAAAAAACTCAGTAAAGGGTTTTCAAATTATTGAGCATTTTGTCATGACTCTCTATGCATGTTTTTTTAGGTATTGTAAACAAAGTTGCCCGAGCACATGTTGACTGACTGGCTTACACTGGTATCATGTAGATGTCAGGACTGCTTGTGCGAAATGTTCGGGGATCAAGGTTAGTGACAGAGAATGCGACAGAAATAGAAATATACGTGGCAAAAGATAAATCCGTAGACGGATTTAGAATGTGGCCAAGTAATAACACTTCCTATGACTGGTCTGTTGTAAACAGAAGATCGTGAGTTCGAGTACACGGGCTTCCATATATTTTCAAGGTTCCCTCAAAATTTCACGTATCCTATAAAATTTCTCTTTATTATATTATCACTACCCCAAAAACGTGAGGTTTAATTGGTGTTCAATAATTTTCACCGGCCAACAAGACATTAGACAAAAAATGTATATGAAAAAGCTACTGCGTTGAGCCAGCCTGATTTATTCTAAAAATAAACAAACAAACAATACTGTGACCTTGGCCATTAAAATTTCATTGTCCGAGCACTATTATGATCATTACGATAATCAATGTAATTGTGTTTGCAATATGGTCAAGTGTCCATGAGTGACAAATTCGGTTTAATCACAAATTCAGTTACATATTAACTTCAGGATATAAATACTACTGTCTGTCAGTCATAACTAATCTAATAATTATCTGGATATTACGTTATATTGACATGTAGGTCAAGGAAATCTTCCTTGTGATGTGAATGTTGTAATGTACACAGTTCTTGAGGCGCCGATTGATGACGTAAAAGGTGACGTAAAATTATGCAGATTTAACTTGGACAATGTTGGTCTGGAAGTTCATCGCTAAATATATAAAGTAAAAAATCAAAACTGGCAAATTTGTATCTTTACCAGCTTTCTGGCATCCTTATCACACTAGATTTGATTCTACAACTCCCAGGGAAGCACTCAGCTTGTTTTAACTATATTGCATGGAGCTCAACATTCACAATTGCGTTCATTCATCTGACCTCAGTACCTATTCAATATGTTGGTGCCATTGAGCAGTCTGCAACTGTTTGAGGAATGAGATTGCTCAACACCCACCAGCAGACCCAAACCAGAACCTGCTGGTTAGAAGTCCAATGCCCAATCGACTTGGCCACTTCAGCTATTCATGTCTGTTTAGATAATTCGTTACTGATTGAAATGGGTTCATTGGATTGCAATGATGATGACATTGATTTTACCAAACACAAATTACTGAACTTAAGATATTATTCCTCAAATCTATCATGTGAGTATTTATGCCAAAAGTTGGCACGAGGCGACATACGTATCTTCTTTCAAGATCACCAACAGAAGAGCAATCAACAAAAATTTAGGAGCATAATTATAAGAAACTAATGCTGTAAGTCATGTATACTTTCCTGGTTCCTTGTAGAAACTTTTGTAGGAATCCAATCAAAGAGACACAAACAAATAAAAACTAGACAAACTACACTTTGAAGTAGAACAACTTGACATGAAACACATCACCAGGTTGTTGACATAGATTCTATCTAACAAACTACCAAAGCTTGATTGTTTTTAAATATATTGTCTAAAAAATGTACTGAACAAAAAAAATAGCTTTTCACTTCCATTTGTCAACCACTGTGTCTTCAGTTTACAATCTCAGCTCAAATGACGTCAATAAAATCATTATACATTTTTGAACCTTGAAAAATGTTCATACAAGAACATCAAATTCTGACAAAAAACATAGCTACTCAATAAGCCACTTTAGGTTAAGTTGATTTCCTGCATTGGAACAACTATAGCAGCGTCTCTCACGACGCATTAGACTCTGGTGACCAAGAAAACATATAGAGCCCCCATAGTTAGCACTGCTCAATTGCAATGATAGCTTTGCATGCTTTGGGGCATGATCTATTAGAGGGACTGCAAATGCCAAGGAAATAAAATCTACTTGTTCAAATTGTCAATCAGCGTGTTTCTTCTGTAGTAGACATAATCATGCCGTTGGATGGAAAGTAATTACTCGCGTAAAAATAGAAAATGATCATCAGGGAGTGATTAACAATAAAATATCAATTTTATGCACTTAGTAAGACTGTGTCATGCTGTTTCATGCTTAAAAATGCAACATCCACAAGAAGCTTAACTTTTAACATTGTTTGCAGTGAACACACAGTAAAAAAAAACTCAGGCACACTGAATGTGCACCAGTATAAACTAAATCTTTGACAGTCAGCAATTTAAAACCTTGAGGAAGTAAACCTCATCGTCATCATCACGATTCCTATTAATCTATAGCGTGAGAATAGTAACACAGAGGATAGTCAGACGAATGGATTACGAGGTGTAATCAGGTAACACGTCATATTGAGCAACACAGGAGGTGTCACTGATGAGCGTATTAGGCTTTGCTGGATCTGGCGGAGAGATGCGACCCGGAGCGGTGGCCAACGTCAGTGCCCTCATGGACACGGTATGTAAATTCACAAGATACTCCTCACTCTTGACAACTAGTAGAGTAGAACTGCACTAGTAGAGCTGCCATTGGCTGGCCTAAAAGTGGTGTCAAAGACAGGTGGCCACTTTATCGAGATTGTCGACCCCCACCCACCCCCATTTATAGCCATCCAACCAAATGTCCCGTCGTGGACACAGTATTTAATTCATGCAGGCCTGATCCATGATGATCTCATCACTATTGAGCACTTCAGATCTATAATTTGTTTCAGTCAATAACCTTATCACACTATATACCGTATACCACCATCTATAGGCGCACCCCATATTTCAGACGGTACAAAAGTTTGGACCATTGATATTGCAATGTAAACACGCATTCATGTTTTGGCCTGCCCTCTAAATTGACAATTTTTGAACAATTTTAGATGGTGATATACTAGTATCAACAATAAAACACCTCTGAGCTTTTCGCTTTCACGGATGTAAAAATCAAAGCTTTTCACATCAGCCCCCTCTAAGAAATTGTCTGTAAATCCAAGAAACTTATCCATGATATCTTCATGGCTTTTGAGTACCACTGATCTTTACAGTTTCTTTTGAATAGACCAACATATACCCTTTCTAACAATGTTACATACTGTATATAAGCATCCAATGTCTGAGCTTTCAGATTGAAGGATTGTCACACGCTCGGGGTGTTTTACACGTGCAGCAAATTTATGATTTACAAAGGTTGGTAAATTTATTACGATCTCTATTTGGTTACCGGCTTTTACATGGATATGGGCACTTACTTGGCTGTCTATGGTAGTAACTGTAGCCACTATGCATGTCTGATGCACAAATGATTGATAATTGCTGGAAATGAAGCAGCCGACATCATAGTCGTCCCTGGGTTCTGGGTTTAGCCAGGATGGATGCGCTATGTAAATCCCTGCAATCCACCCATGATGACTATTGACTTCATGGAGTCTGGTTAATGAAGATTGGTGCATGATTAACATGGGCTTATTGTTACGATAATTACAATCGAGCTGGAAATTAAGAGGACCACTATAAAAAAGACCACATCCATAAAGAAACCATTTTTGCAAGGTCCCAACCCTTCATAAAGAGATCATTGCAAACTTCCATAAAGAGACCACCTCTCTATTGAAACCACTGACACTGGAACCTGTCTTATTCGGTCACGTTTAAAAGCCAGAATCTTTCACATAAGACAGACATCAACTATTACTCTAATATAAAATTATAAAAGTATTTAACTTTAACTGCACACTATTTTGCCACTAGATCATTAGCATACTTTTTTGGCCTGGCAAATCATAAAAGTATGATATTAAGAAAATATTTGTTATAATTTCTGTTCAAATACCCTTTTCTTAAATTCTGTATCTTCTAACTAAAATTGGTTCCCCCGAATTTTGGCAGAATCTGCTGAGGATTGGACTGGCTTTATCATCTTTATCCATCAAATCTTTCATCAGACAAGATGACACCACCTGTGGTAGATCTTCAAAAACCAACCAATCTCAAATATTGCAGAAACAAAATAATGACAAAGCGGGTAAAGCAGAATTCTCCTCTGTATTCAGGCTTATATCCTGATCATAAAATACTGCTAACATGTTAAAAAAGAATAACCTTTAATTCAAAATAAAGTTCATACATAAGAATGCGTATGACAAGATGGTTAGAAGTCATTCGTACTGGTCCCTCATCTCTACTTCACACTACAAAGCAGTTTAAACCAGTTTGTATACTGATATTTCAGTAAAGGTAAAAAACTCCATCCCAATTCATTGTTTATTTGTATCATCGATATTGGTGATTGATTCTGCTTTTTTCTTATCAAAAGGTGCTCTCAATATGGAAGGTCACTATGGATTTGTCAATGCCATTGTTGAACGCGAGGGGTAGAGCATTGATTTGATCTAGATTAAAGGTTTTGCTATTTGTGCCATGTCATTGTGGCACTAATAATTTGATCTTAACGAAATACGGACAGAGCTAAAAAATGAAAGCAATTTTCTACCAGATATAAAATTAGCTTTCAATTTTTGAAAATGCCAATGTTGACTACTTCAAACTTGCAAGTCGCCTTGACAAATGGCACCCTCAGAATTATGGATTATTGAAATAACGTTCGAACAACAATACAAGTGTTAAAACATGCATTGAAAACACTACATTGAATTGTCTTCAGTTTATCCAGGCAGAAGACTCATTGATCTCTCAGTATGACATATGTGTTAAAACACAGATCATTTGAAATTTCCTTGTGCCGACATCAAGAGCATGCCAAAACCAACATCTGCATCTTTACAGTAGATCTCATTAATCTTGAACAGGAAGGAAGAGAATAAAATAAAATCGAATTATCCATGATTTTGAATCATCACGGTAATTAATAATGTCAATTTACAAGAAAGGAAACTGTTATTTGTTCATGTTAGTCATAAATTTGAGTTATCAGTTCAATATAAACTGGTCCTGCTGTATTTTGTATAGGGGTGCTGAGAATCAATGTTAGATTTTGGTGTGGTTTGCGGAGCCGTGGATGTGTTGTGAGCTTGAGGTACTTTAGCATTCACATGTCACAGCCACATGGTCACAGCAGTAGGGAGCCAACACTCAACATGAGGTTGCGCTATTTACCTGTTCACAATGTGGGATGTAATTTTGTTTGGTGGAAGGCTGTAAGCAACTGGTAGGCTAAAACAACCAACAAAATCAGAAGAAAATGTACATACGCTGCCATAGTCATTATGGACAGAAGTAGCTTTACCTTAAACACACATGGGCACATTTAAATTAAACTTGAACTAATAGAGATTAATCTCTCAAGTTATCAGTAATTTTGAGTAATCTGAGGATCTAATTCTCTAAAATATCTTTGATAGAAGCGAGACAGATAGATAGATGCAGGATAAAAGGGTCGAACTGTACCCTACCTTTAACATAATCTGTCAACAAGTGAAGCGCATTGCGAGGGATCAATGAGTCTTGGAACTCGTATGTTTCCATTTACATATATACTGATGAGGGTTCAGGCCACCAATTTCACAACTACAGCCTCTAATTGTGTGTTCGGTTGGCAAATGTGGAAAACTGAACATGAAGTATGAAAATATATTCTACTTATTCAGTTATTGATGAATGCCAATACATTTAGATTTACTTACTTTCAAAAAACTACTTCGTATTGTAAAAGATTATAAATCTTCAATCTTTTCATGGTAGAATGTTTCCAATTAGATTTGTTGGCAACATAAAAACTAACATCTCGAGAATTAAGAAGATTAAGATGCATTTATTAAAAAAAAGTATTCTAATATGATTCTAGATAAACCTTCATCTTAATTGCACTTTTGTATGCTCACGTAAATCTAAATTATTCCTCAATACAGTAAAACCTCCAGTAAGATTACTTCTATAGAGATCCCCTCTATTAAGACCTTATTCATGGTCCCAAACCTTCATAAAGAGACTAGTGTGAACCTCTGACAACTTCTCTATGAACACAAATTCATAACAGCCCAATGTGTTCTTAATGGAGTTCTACTGTACCATAAGATAATCCTTGCCTTAGACCCCCAATAGTGTCAATGTTTATTCCGCACTTTGGAATTGACACAGCATTTTACTGTAAATAGCCTCGGATGCCTAATATCTAGATTAAGGGCACCAAACAAAACGAGCTGATAATGGATAACAATATCAAGCCCGTCTCCAAAATAAGGGACGGTCTTAAAATTGGCTATGTATTTATTATACATGAGCTATAATGAAAATGCTAACTTAAAAATTAAATGAAAGAATGTCATTATAAAGTTACTATAATGATCAAAAATATTCTTCTAACATAATAACCAGAAAATATCATGATCATTAAACTCACCTAAAATTTCTTAGCCAAGGCTTACCTTAATTAAAGTTCGCTGCGACAAGCAGCCCAACATAATAAAATGTTCTAGCTGTCCCTAAGTCACCTGAGGCTGATTTGGGATAATAGTCTGATAAACGGAAACGTTATGTCACAAACATGTCTCTTCCTTTTATTCACACGACAATCGGCAAACGTGCATAATACACATTTGCTACATAGTGTCTATAAATACATGAGTTGATATGGTATAAACAATTTTTTCTATTACGTAATGTGCAAGTACAGCCGGCTAGATTACAGCAAACCTTCAGTTTCATGTGCACAAATATGATCGAATGCGGTAAACTGTGTATGTAAAAGGTTTTACCATTACAAATAGACACATTAACGCAGGGCATTGGAAGCATGCATATGTGCTATGTGAAAGGATTTCTGTAGGCAGATGATAATGACTAGGTATCATATCACTTAAGCATCAAAAATCTGTTGTGGATTTATGATTCAAATCTCAAATTACAATGAGCAGTCAATTTTGTTCTTTGGATGCAGCACTGATACTTTTCAGCTCTAGTTTGAACATACCAGTGTTTGATACACAAACAACCCTCGGTAGCTTTTATTTCTTGAGTGATGTCATGAAAATTACTGTTGCAATAACACATTGATCCAAGACCTTGGTCATTGTGGAGAAAAATCAGCATATAATGATGTTTTTGGCAAAAATAACGCTACTTTAAACATGATGCATGGAAATAGACATAAATGCGTCATGGCTCATCATAGAATAAAAGCAGTTAATACATCAACTAAATGACACCTGCTAAATGAAGATGATACGTTGTTGATGACTAAATTATCAGTTACAGTCACCAGTTCTAAAAGTGAAAGGCGAGAGCCTCATTGCTCATCTCATTGAAGGACATGACCAAGTGGATAGAGTTGGATTCATGACCACAAGGTCATGAGTTTTATTTCAGAAACTCATCCCTTATTATTTGCACAATGCTCTGTAGTACCTACACATTAAGCAGTAGTCAGGTGAGTGAAGTTTAATGTGGTCATGACCAAGTGGATAGAGTTGTATGGCTACGATCATGTTGTATGCTCTCCAGTGACTCCAGGGATGCAATATGGTTAGACACTTATGCCAATGACCTGGTGTAAATGATGTAAAGTGGACTGAGGGTTTGGACAGTAGACTATGAAACTTGTACAGGGTCAGGATTAGCCACTCGTAGAATGTTTTAGCAACTCGTCCTTTTGACAAGTAGCAATTCTGGTCAATTTGGCTTACAAATATAGAGCTTTGTGCAAGAAGAACGAGTACACTTTTTTGCAGGACGAGTAGATATTTGAGGGTTACGTCACTTTTGCACCTAATCCTGACCCTGCTGTACACTTACATTTGACAGAATTTTCATTTTCATCCAACTAACACCCACATTAACATTCAAAAAAGGGCCAATGCTCATTTAAGGCCCACCATTAAAAATAAATTATATCAAATTAGAGCACTATTTATTGGCATACAAATGACTGTTTACCTGAAAGTCTGACCACTTTAAGGTTCAACCTAAAAACTCGCAGGCTCTTACCTGAACGTTCAGGGTTTTAAAAATACTATGTATACACATATATTAGTATACATAGTGAGTCTTTTTGAAAAGGAGTCACCATTTAAACGTTGGAGGGGAGTTGTTAGTGAAAATTTGGTGTGCTGATGCTCATGCAAGCAGACAAAACACACAACTCGTGCATTATGATCATTCACATTAAAACAGACCAATATCCTTAGGGATAATAAACATTTTGTCACGCTCAACAAAAGTGGAACATCGTGCTCATTTTTATAGACCCCTCCTTCCCCCAAAAAGTAGAAATATCAGCTGTGTGACATAGTCGAAGAATATCTACACAGAGTTTTGTGACATCAATTATTCAATACATACAGTAGAGCTTCCAATTAAGACTACTTCTCTATTGAGACCACCTGTATAATAAGAGCAAGTTTCACCGTCCCAAACCTTCATAAAGCTACCAAAATGAACCTTTGCATAGAGCGTACCTCTCTATTGAGACCACCTAACACTGGTCCCACAGGTGATCCTAATAGAGAGGTTCTACTGTACATATGCTCTAGAAATATATGAATATATATAAATCATAATATTAAAGTGGGGATTCTCCTGTGTGCCTATTTAATGCCACATTCAAATAGGTAATAGCGAAATTATGATACGAAAACTGTTAGCGCATGTGAAAAAAGCCTTAGAGTGACAAAAAAGTAGAATACTAGAAACTTGACACCCCCCCCCCCCCCCCCCCAACCCAACCTCCACCACCCTCTCCCCAAACAATGTTCACTTCCACTTTTTGCTTTTTGTTGAGCGTGATAAAATGTACGTCATCGCTTATTATATAAAGTATAAATGAATGTATTATCATCATCAAAGTAGATCAGGTAGTTAGTTCCTTTTGATTTTACTGCCGCCTTATCCATGTATCCATAGAGTAAGTATACATTAAAAACCAAGTACCGTCAAAAAAATGATTAATTTCTATTCATAGAAATGTGCAACTAAAACACTCAATGTTTTCTATGGACAAAAAAGCGTACCCAATTATTAGCAATAGGCCTATGTACATATAAAACATGCAAGGATTATGATGTCTGCATGATAAAAAGGGTTAATTACCAGATTATGATGTCTGCGAGGGTTAATTACCTTCCGGCTGACACCACGAGACCTTGCCGTTGGTTCCTCCATAAGTTGCGATTGATATGATTAGACAGCGCGACCTTACTTCATTAGCTAATCTGATGTAAACAAACGAACCAGGATCTAATAGGGCCTTGTACGCTTTAATGTTGTCATCTCGTAATCACATAAATGGTTGTGAACTCTTGTTTGCGTCACACCAGCCGGAAAGCTGAATTTCGTTTAGAACATGCGCTAACTGTCGCCACTATGATTGCCGGTAGAAACAGCAAATCAATAGCAGGCTGCACGGTAAAAATGTGTTGTTTGATAGTTTCCATGAGCCATAGATCTAATAAAAAATGATCTACCTCAGTAATGTGAGATCCATAGGACACAGATTGTTGCAAATTCTGTTAGTCATCTGCTTGTAACTGTAGTATAATCTCTATAAGAGACCACCTCTACTACATAGAGACCATTTTTGTTTGTCCCACGCTTTTAATACAAAGAAAATACTGTGAACCTGCATAAAGAGATCACCTCACCCTATTGAGGACAGATTCCGGTTGAGGCCAATCCCCTGGGTGGTCTTAATAGAGGCTCTAGTGTACATGACTGTGAAGAAAGCCTGTGCATAACAAGCTGGGGGTTGCTGAAAACACTGAACTTGTGGCTGCAGTGTCACATGGCCAACAGTTGAGCAAACTTCCCCTTTAGCGAGTAGCCAGTGAATGAGTTACATTTATGGTAAGACTTAGATAGTGTAGACAGATCATAAACTTAGAACGTGGAAGGAAATCATAAAAAGTAACAAAGGGAAAAAAATGACACATTGAAATGAATGACAGTGAAAGGAGCACAGCCAATAACAAATATAAAGGGCATTTCTTCTTCGAATTTCTGGGCACTTCCAATAAGTTTTATATTTTTTCCCCAGCAAACAGATAAAATGACATTATGTCACAAACATGATTTTATTATGTCACAAATATGCCAAGACATTGTTTCATAAACAAAAATATAATTGCTTCTGTTCAAGAATGTCTTGGATCTTATCACACTTTCTGTCCACTGTGATTGATGCTTGGCCACCAATATGTAAATGCCTAGGTTCCAAGTCTTGCCCCCACATTATACATTTCCGCATGTGTTCTTATTAGGAACCAGGCAACAAATGGCCCTTTCTCCTTAATTCTAGACTACCAGCTAGGAAAGTTACTATTACGTGTAAAATAAGTAGGTATTTTATTAGAAGGGGGCTGGTAGATTCTTTTGAAGGGCCATTTTTGTGCATGAATTGAGTAGTGTCAGTGATTTTGATTGGCAAAATTACCAAATTTTCATGTTTAACAAGGGTGTGTGCAGTAACTTAAAAGGCCTGTACGGTACCACCATGTATGAATATACAAGTGTAGAATGAAGACTTGTTTGTGATAATATACATACATATCATGAAAAATCTAGTTTGGACTATCCTCATACAGGTATCAGGACTGCATTGATGCAAAGCCGCCACCACTAACCTTGGAAGAATTTAAGTTTTCATGGCGTCATTTTAACCAACTGCCTCAAAGCCTTTCTACAATCACCGCCCAGCTGGAGGCACGTCCACGCAATGCTGTTAAGGCCTAGACGTCTGCAAACTTCCATTTAGGTTAAGACATGGTTAAATATTTACATTAGGTGCAACGTAAACAGGAGTAAATATGCTTATAAACGGACAAGGGTGATGGGCCAAATGGACACCAAGAATGAGTGCAGTGTCTTGCAGCACTCAGGGTTACTACAGGGAGCAGGAAAAAAGCGCCACTGAACAGCAGGACCATTACCACTTGGTGATTCGCACCAAAAGTTACTCAAAATGAGATATGCTGTAGAACCTTTCTATAGCTGAGGGCCCAACAGGCAGTACTACTACTCAACTGCCTCTCCACTTCCAAAGACTGAATGAGACCATGGAGATCCCGGAGTGTCCGGTGCAGTGAAACAGCAAATACATTGTCAAAATGTCCACACTGCTGGTTGTACCCTAGACTTAATTCACCCAACATTGGGCTTATGTAGTCTTACATAGAGGTGGTCTTTCGTGGAGGTTGTTGGTAGTCTCTTCACAGAGATATGGGACTGGAAATTGTCATTTTATAGTTATACTTGAATCACAGTACAAGTAAGTTGATGAAATGACAAAGTACAAGTACATAAAATTGGTGTACTTGCAAGAACAGAAAATAAGAAACAGCTCTACTTGGAACCAAATCTGGAAAACATAATAAGCACAGAAAACATACGAATACAAACACATCAATTATGGTAGAAATCGAAAGCAGTCAGTTAAGATTTACACAACTTCATTATGAATTGAAATTCAACTACTGTACCCCACTCAGACAGTAAAAACTTCAAAATTGATAAATGCATCGATTTTTACACCCTAGACAGATCATGTTATATGGAGTAATTTGTCATAAACAAAAGCAGCCTACATTATGTACATCCTGACGTGGTGAATACATTTTTGGTATCTGAACTTTTATCATACACTTTTAATTTCTAAATTTTACAAATGTAACATCTTTCACACAAAATTGCACTTGTTTCTCCAGTCTGTTGAATAATTACATAGCAGTGATATTGGCAGTCAGGATGTTGACCTACATACATGGAAGTTCCAGGATACGCTAGGCCTGGTTTGAAGCGTCTACTGTTCATGACCTAAGATGTTCTTTATCATGCACTTTGCAATCACAATCTAGGATTTGTACTTTAAGAGATATAACATTTATCTACATTGGGCACATCATCTTAGTGTAATAAACAATCATTGTATAAAAAATGTGAGGTAAATATCATGAAAGCATACCCTTACATACATTTAGAACCTGCAATGCCCAAAACCCATCTAAGGGAGAAAACAGGCCCTATCATATTTGATATAACAATGTATTTGTGACTAAAATCATGCCACTACAGAAATTTTAGCATTATGAAAACATGGGTTCACTAAATGAATCAATAATGTAGTCATAGCCATGATTTTACCCATTCTTTAAAAATAAATTCTCAAGTTATTTTCACTATAGCACAAAATATATTGGCACACGGACAGCTAAATACGATTGTCAATTTCACCAAGTGATTGCTTCAATTTCATTTAAGTGCCTACTGGTCCACAATTAATTGCAAAAGAAATTGAACGACAGTTTTAAAGAAGAATGCTATTTCTACAGTGAACTGCACAAAGTAATCAACATTCTCCACGGATTCTTCCTGTAAGAGCCTAAAATTTGACAATATTTCAAGTAATTTAGTCTTAACATTGTCCAACAATTGAAACATTCGATTTAAAGCTAAACTTGTTCATGTTATGCCATGTAAAGACACTGAAACTTCTCACCCCTTCCATATAGTGCAGAAATGCAAAAAAACTCTCCCTGCTGCTAAATGTTACACCATAGAAATGTTTGCGAAATCTGCGGTAATTGTGATTGCCTCAAGGTGGCCCTGCAAACCGGCCATGTCGTTTGCCCGAACACGCGCCCTACTTCACACAAGCAACTAATGGTCTCATTCACATTCTGTTCACAGCAACAGTGACCGTAAAAACCAACTTTAATTTTCCCGCGACACGGATGGCAACTGTCCGGTAATAATATGTCCTACTTAAGCTTTGAAGTGAAAACTCTCAAGAGGAAGAAATAGCAGTGAAGAAAAGGATGTTTGGATACAGCAGAGCAAATGACGTCATTATGATGCCAACATTAGCAAACAAATGTTGCACGCCTTGAAGATATCTATATGTTTAGGTCTCAAAAGCTGCATTTCTCAAAATGCCCGTGCAAGATGCTTACTTGGCACTATCTTATTTAAGTGACACCGCCGACCGAGCGACTCCGGCTGAAATTGCTTGTCATTGGCTGATGATGCTGCGATCAGTTACAAACCTTCAACAACATGAGTGAAAGTGGAACATGGCAACACCACATTTATGGTACAGATGCAAACAACATTTGTTACATAACCTTATTACTATACCATTACACTGATGCCACCAGTGAAGGACCAGATTCTTTGTGATAAGTGATGAGAGAACTTTAAATGTACGTAATTGAATATATCACATACTTTATAAGGGCTAACAACCATTCCACTGCTTCTAGACTGTGGCCCTAATCATTCATTAATAATTTTCAGTTACAAAAAAGTATAGACTTTCTACAAATCCTTCACTCACTCATTTTTTTCAGCACTTTGTGCTATAATTATGGTAAGACTGTGAAAACTCACAAACTAAAACAATACTCATTTTGTGGTTCATGTGAAATGGGCCCATATGTTTGTATAATGTTGTGTTTGCAATAAACTAGGCGTGACCTTCAAAAAGCAAAGTGGCAAGGAATTATCCCTACTGCCGGTGTTAACCAATCCAATATAGCAAAATAGATTTATTGAGCTCATTCAAAGCCCAAGAGAGTGCGCCCATTAGACACTGTTCAATTATGAATAAGGTTGCCACGGCCAAAAGTTTATATATATGTTCTCAATTTGGAATTTGGTTATGATGATGATGATGAATAAACATCTTATATTGATTAAAACTCTATAGTCGTAAAGAATTTAATGGATACCAATAGACACCAGTGTTAATACCATTTTGGCGAGACTTTCGTTGTTTTCGCAACAACTTCTTCGGGCCGAATGAAAATCTCAGAGGGTCACATGACCACCATGGGGGCGGCAGTCATGTGACAGCAGTGTCGAGTACACGGGGGGCAAGCCGTAGCCGGTGTCACGGTTCAGCTCAGGTCGGCGCGTACGGATTTCGATGGCCTCCCTCACTTTCCTGCGGAACTCCTCATCCTCCCTTGCCACAGCCTTGTAAGTCCTTCAGCCCGAAGAAGTTGTTGCGAAAACAACGAAAGTCTCGCCAAAATGGTATTAACACTGGTTTCTATTTGTATCCATTAAATTCTTTAAATTATGAATAAAGAAACCCAGGATGAATCAAACATACATTCAGTTGTATAGTCGTACATCTTCCATTGTTTAAAAAAAGAAGAACTCAAAGAATGAATTTATACTTTGGAATTATGAAGCGTTAGTATGATCTTTCATTTTTATTACACCCATGCACGCATTGAAATATGAATAATCTATGCTACACAAAAATCACCTATAATTTTTAGTACTAGATACTCATTACTATAACTAAATTCTGATTTCAATTTCTAAAAAGGAATAATACTTGGAGGGTGAATTCTACTGCACAAGTTTGAAGCATCAAAAGTTTTTTCCATGTGTAACGAATTTGAGGTCATTCAAATCACTATATCAAACATATTCCAAACATTTCATCAATAATTCTCCCAGTATAAAACAAGCTTTTGAATTTTTGAAACCTAAGGACACATCTAAATGGCAAACCAAAGGGCACTTTAAAAGGCACCTCATTATATGCTATTTGCATTTCTCGGCTAAAGAACATGTTTTTTCCGTCTGTGAACCTGAAATACCCTATAACTTTAATCTCATAAAAAATATACTGTCATTCCAGACTTCTGCTTCCTGCTATAATGAATGTTCTCATTGTAACATAAGGTACTCTACCACTTTCATGATTTGTGAATATCCCGTAGCAGTTATATTTAGACAAACTTTTGTAGAAAGGCATTTGAAATATGACTATGAAGTGACTGCCCATGTGGTCCTCTATTTGCAAATAAAAAATACCACAAATTTCATGAATGACATTACCTTCCTTCCACGATAGACAAAAACTAATTTCATTTCTGCAGCAAAGACATCATCAAGATCTTTTCTCTTACGATAGCAACGATGAAATGGTGACGTCAGAAATGACATCATACAACTCTATTTAGGGGCAAACAAAATTAGCCCGTCACTCGGTTCTCTCATACATATTTCACAAATGCATTCTTTGTATAAAAGAGAATTCTTAATTTCCTTAAACCTTGTGAAGAAACACAGTCACTGTGCCTGAATTGGTTTAACTTAGCAAAACTTCTTAGCGTTACCAGACATACAAAAACAACAACTCAATATTCGACACATTAAATAAAATGCTTGCTAAAATATATACTAACAAATGGTAATGCTGGAGATTCTCAAAAAACACTTATACAGGTATTTCTTTTAAAAGGAATGAATATTTTGTTGATTGCTGGTTGGAAGTTGAGGGTGCAATCGTTTGGTGGTGCCCTCAGGTTCAGGTGACCATCATAGTTTAATTATCAGATGGGTCAAGGAGGCCTACAGCTGCCTATACTCGGGTCTAATGAGTCTCTCTCATATTGTGATCAATGCACTCTAATTCGTTCCTCATGCTCTGATCAACGTGCTGACATCACCCCCTTCCTGTCATATAACTGCCATAATGAGCCCTGCAGAAGGATAATGATGGAAATACAGTGACAGTAAGTTATCAATCACAGATTAATCTCAAAATCAATCAATCTTTGAACACAATCCTCAGAAAACCTTCAAAATCCAAATGCAGGAGAGATTTGTAATATTCTACAGTCTGACATTCCAGATAAAATAAAGTACATATGGACATTTTTTTGTCTCTTCGTGGTTGTTAATTAGTCCATTGTCCATCACACAGTGTGACATGTTGTTGTAACACTGAATCACATTTACTCTATCTACTTCTCCTCTCTGACTGTAGGTCCCACTGTAAATTGTCTCAGTAAAGTACAATGTATGCGTAAAAAGTAGACCTTAATGATACATGTATAGTACCTTGGATGGTACTTTGAGATATTGTTATTCAAAAAGCTCGATGTCTCATTGAAACACAGCAGTAATCTAATACAGTCTAGGATTAACATAATAGAACGTCAGACAGGGGCTTTAGCTTGTTTGGCTGATTACAGTGACAACGGGGCCCACGCCTCTATTACTGTATATGGAAGACATTCCAGCTGTGACACTGTGAATATGCGTATCAACTTACATTACAGAAATTGCCTCCTGAAAATCTAATTCTGCTAAGCACTTTCACTTTCTATGCACTTTTTTTTCAGAAATAACCTATAATATGAATGTAAATGCCCATGGTTTAAGACTGCGATTTAAATACCATATCAATGTCTAGTTTGCTTAATGACCATGTGAAAGCTCATAGGCTTTTTAGGGCCGAACATGTTTAAAGTAATTTGTTTAGCTTATTTTTTGTGTTTTATTGACTTTGAGGGCTAGGGACACTAACAAATCGCTTTAGAATGAGTTAGCTCAAAAGTTTATTCACTTTAGTAACACAAATACATCAATGTCACATTCAAACATCCACATCTCATTTTGATTGTAAACTCTGCATTCACCCATTAACTTCATTATGAGTCATTACCTATTCATTTCCAATCAACACAGTTCCCATCACGTGTTGGAGCCCGATAATGTCATGAGAATCGCTGATACTCAATTCCCCCAATTTCCTTGCATTCTAATGTCATAGGGATTGTTTTCCATCTACGAATTAGTCTTCATTTGCTTCGTGTTAGGATCACTCAGACACTCACACTGCGGCCAGAGATTATTGCCACCATTTGGCTGTCTCTGCACATTACAAAGTGCCGTCTGACAATTTTAAAAGCTGATGAACACACTTCACGCACAAGCTTTTTTACGTGTAATGTTATGATACCGAAGCTCTTTACCAAACAATGGATTGAACGTGCGGCATATATCGCACAACAAACGAAAATAGCGCTTGGCGTAAAGTAATTCACATAAAACACCTAGTTTGTTTACCATTTCATCGGTTCCGCAGTAATTAAAGAAATTCTAGATTCAGGATGTCACCAGAATGACATTTGCCCAGTGCATAATTATGATAGCACATGAACATTCCATAGGCATCCATCCAAGGTCCCCCAATGGAAATCTACATTCATACAAAAGTCCTTACTACAAACTGATATCTAATCAAAAGGCACATGCATATGGACATTTGGACAGTCTTATACGATATTGAGATGGAAGATGTTTTTTGGAGAACCAGTTAAATCATTTTGTTATTTTATACTATTACATAGACGTTGTTTCCTCTCTATTTCTTGGCTATAACATATTTATTGAAAATACGTGCAGAGTTCCTGAAACCAAATACCTTACACCACTCTAGATTTGTGACATGAAAAACTCCAACCTTCATATTCTTGCTTCGTACAATATCCTGATATACAAGCCATAAGTGAGCTACTTTGTACTATTCTCGGGGGAATGTATTAGTTTTTTATAGCAGCCACAATAAAAACTACACAAGCTAAAATATATGCAGCAAAACTGACAAATAAAAGAATACATACGCTCTAGCAAGGCAATAATGAAATTGAGGTGGCTACTTTTACGTGCATATAAATCCCATTATTGTCGTGGTTATTAAATTGCATCATTCATTGAGGTCAGAAAACAAATCCTGCTATAAGTAATATTCTATTTAATTCCATTTTATATTTCTATTCATTTTATGTATATTTTATAATGTAAAAAAGCTCTAGAACCAGCAAACCATTTTAAGCGATATAACATTTCTATTGTAACATGGTAATTGCATATGGACCTGTGCAATAAAACCAACAAAAACTTTGCTCGCACTCAATTCTAGAGGCAAATTCCCTTTGAAATGCGATATTTCTGCGCATCACCTTATAGATTTGATGTAATTGATCAGTCTAAAAGTCATGAGCGATGCTTTCGTGAAAAGCATGTCAATAGAAACAGACGACATTCCACAATGAGGCTTCGTCGGCCAACACCAAACACTTCACAATGGTGATGAATCTTACCTAAAAAATATTTTCGATTGTAGCAAAGTGTCTGTGGATTATCGATTGCCCTGAAAACATGATACATTAAAAGCCCCTTATAGAACATTATTAAAAAAATACTTTTTCTGAAACAAACACATATTTCATAAAATGACTATTGTTGTTACATCACCTTTTCAGTCAATAATGATGTTTATTAAACATATCAATAATCTTAAATTGTGAACATTAATCATGAATTCTTAGCATTTTGGCATCATGTATTCGGATGTGCATACATAACACTTTACCTATTTCAGTTTTTAAAGTAATGTATATTCACTATGCAAACACCATTCTAAGAAAGGGTAACTAACAGTGCAAAAATAAGGAGAGCCAGGGCATCCATTTTAGGCTGGAATTATGCTCTATTAAATATTTTATCACTTCACTTTATTGAAATAAGCTGACACAGTCCTATGCAAGCACAATTTAATACATTTTTAACAAATTCCATTAATAAAAATAAAAAATAAATAGTGGTTGCATAGGACTGTACAGCTTATTTTAAAGAGACATGCACATGTGTATTTCATGTCATTTCAACCTTTTGTATGCCACATAAATAGTACTTGCTGAGCCATTTGAATACATACAAATTTATCGATGTGCAGTGTTCCATTTCTTCATAATCAATTAATTCTGTAATTTGCTCTCATGAAATGTACCCAACAATCAGTGTTTGTAAACAGTACTAAACACTGACACCTTAACAGCTTTAATAATAAATATTTCTGAGCAGCTAATTTTGGCTGTCGGCGCAGAGGCTGCAAGTTCATGCAATGCTCTTTTTTTGCAGGGAGATATGAAAGTGAAAATCAATATGACAGTGCACTTTTTTATGGGTATCGATATTTTATCAAAACGCATACTAATAACTTTAAAATCATAAGTTATCAGGAGTAACAAGACAAATGTATCAAAAAACAAAATTATTAATTCAATCTATCGAAGGAGGCATTTGCTATGCATGTCCCTTTAATAGCGCAAAGTGATAAAATATATATTAGAACATAAATCCAGGCTACAACGTTTATCCTGGCAGCCCTTGTTTTTGTATTGGTAGTTACCGTTCTTATATTATTTGAAAAAGAATAGTGTTTGTATAGTAATTATAAATTCAAACCCCTACCTACCATCTAGCAATGCTTGAGCCCATGGTATTAGCATCACACAAATATCTGGTTTTATTTTATAAGAAATTCTTTTTTTGCAAATGTAGTATATATAACCCTACGATGCTGGGGCCTATGACTTATACCTCTGACCAGCTGTAAATCAAAAATGTCAAATAGGTAGTGTCTGCGCCGCTGGTTAAACCGCGCATTGCCCCAACAAGGAAGCTAATAAATCCGGGTGCGATTTAATCATGTGCCATGTGCAAGTAGCATATGTCACCTTTTCTTATTGTCACCGTCATAAACGTAGGCGCCTAACAAAATGCTCGCCACAGCCACCGCCTCAATGAGATGAGGTTCTTACCACTACAGTACATCCTCCAATCATGACCACCTTTCTATTGAAACTACCTCTACAATATGATCAATTATCACCATCCCAAACCTTTACAAAGAGACCACTCTAAACATTGATAAGGAGACCCCTTCTATATTGAGACCACTTGAGGTCAGTCCCCGGCATGGCCACTGTGAGAAAAGGTTCTTGCCACTAAATGTGCTGCTGAGGCTGACAGCAATTCTAAAGGTACCAATAATGCTTTCACAGGATGAGGAGCAGTTTTTTAGGCCTCACGTCTATTTCCTCCTTTTACTCAACACCGTCGCGACCAATCCGATAGAGTAGATTGACTAAGTACAGTAGAACCTTACTGCAACCACAACCCTGACGGAATAACTGTATATATTTTACAATACAGTGGCAGGAGCTTGCTTGGCAGAACAGTGGAGCTTGCTTGGCAGAACAGTGAGAGTAGAATTGAACCCTGAAGGACTGACCTCAAATTGACTCAATCAAGAGGTTGTCTCTTTATGGACTGTCATGGTGATGTCTTTACAAAGGTTTGAGACTGCAAAAAATGGCCTCATTCTTGATGCGATCTCAATAGAAAGTTTTTCATAATGGTAAGTTCTACTGTAGTTGAGAGAGGTGGTTAATCCTTGGTTGCTCTATTGTATGACGTTTAATAGGCGACACATGGACATACAGTTGGTACATGTACTGGTTAAAACACTGACAAGAAGGGAGTTATCCAAAAGATCAAGTTATAGAATGAGTTTGTAATATAAATCATACTGAAGTATATTGGTCACTTTTTCAATTTTCCAAAAAAATGTGAATTCAGGGTTCCTACACTCCGAATTACTTAGTTTTTTCCACAGGTACTCTTACCTAAAAAGTACAATTTTTTCAAGGGGTTGAGCTGATTTTCAAGGGTAATTTTAGGGTCTATTGCTGAAATTATAAGGTCACGCGTGATTTTGATTGTCAATGATATTGGAGAATAAAATTAAAGGCTATTTCCAATTTTTTTTCCAGGTTTGAAAAAAATGAGACAATTTTAAAAATTAATCTGAGGGTGATTTCAATTATACATGAAAACAACATATTAAGCATTTATTTATTTTCAATGTGTTTGATGAGTACATGCTTAAAATGGCTACACACTTTTGTGAGGGATACCATGAGTATATGTTGTTCAAATATGAACGTTTTTATTATTGAAGTATGAAAATGCTCATTTCGCAAGATTTCCAGGTGAATTCCAGGGTCAAATTTGCTAAATATCACATTCCAGGTTTTCAAGGATTTTCATGGGCTGTACGAAGCCTGGACTTATCTGTTTGAGATATATGGGTCCAATTGTCCATGTACATTTATTCAAGACCATCAGAAATGCACTGATTTCTTTCACTTGCACCATGCTCTTAATATTTTAATTAAACTCTTGCTAAAATGTCGCACAGAAATTAATCTGTCAGTCTTTAGAATTTACACATTTACAGAGAGGTCTTTAAAAGCTGAATGGAAACTCGATTTTGCATCGTTCTTCATTACACTCTACTTGACTGAACAAACTGGAGGAAGCACCCACCTAGATCAGGACAGTATGGATTTGAACAGAATAATTTCTATGTATTTTCATCATGTTGGTAAAAAAAGTACGGTTAGATTGATTTATCTTAAAGTCTGAAAAATACAAGTTATATATAACTTGAGCCAATATACATTTTTTATAGAAGATATATAGAGCCAAGTCACATAAACCTTCAGGTTGGCCGGACATGTGGGATTTGAATGCGAAATTCCATTCATTTCATTAAGACTTGATTAATGGTAATTTAATTTTAGAATGTGCATCCTGCACTAGTTGTAATTGATTTAAATGGCTGTCTTGTAACCATTCTTCACAATGTGAAAATATTGCTCTCATGCTTAAACATATTTAAAATGTACGTAACACATTTCCTCAAACGCATCTTTATAAACAGAAATATGGTACATACACAAGAAGAAACGCTTTTACTGTATACTTCAAAAGGAGTTTACAAAGAGCATGGATCCGCAGTAAATGATGGAAAGTCTGAAGAGTAGCCAAAAATACCGTAAGTATTGTAAATTTAAAATTATTAATATCTTTCCTTTCATACTGACGCGAGTATTTTAGAGATGAAAGCATTTGCCATTATAAGAAGCAGAAAAATCACAATGCACCGAAACACTGCTGTTTGCATCATGTCTGCTGCTCAGTCAAAGTAGGGGGACGGTTGTGTAGCAGCAGACTGAGCATCATACCTGACACAATGAGAGTAAAGTTGGGAGAACAAATGATGGTGAAAGTGTATTATTACATTACATGCAGCCCCTGAGCGATATTTCACAGACATAAGTGTTTATGTAACAGATCATTAAAAATGAAAAAAAAAAATAGGAGTAGGTCTAAAGACCACTTAAGAGTTATGATTGCATTGTTATATCTACTCACCTCTGTGTTGGTCTACCTCGTATATATTTGTATCTCATCCAAATTGCTAACTTAATGTAAATGTAAATGTAAATGTCTGGTTTATAGTCTTGATCCAAGTTTTGATCTCATGACTTTACAATTTACACCAGACACTTACCATCAGACCCGACTGACCGGGAATCGAACCCGCGACCTTCTGGTCACAAGTCCAACTCCCTATCCATTCGGCCACGGAAGCACTTGACCTTAGCATACAGATGAATTCACGTTTAAACCATGCAGAAATTCCTGTATACTAAAAACTACGTCACATCACAAACCTTCCACAAGATATGAGTCCTGGATTAAAGACATTCTAAATGTTCAATAATACCTAATTCGAATTATGACCCCAGATGTCATAATTTCATTTTATGGCGGCCTTATTGACAGTGACTTTCTTCCACTAATGACAATATGACAGGGATAATAAGAGGAGATTAAGAGCCCCATTAAACAGATTATCTTCCGGGGTGGTCTACATGATGCAAAACAAGACCAATCATGGCGTAATCGCCATGGTAATGGTAGATTAATGATCTTGTGTTGGCACAGGGACATGTGCGCCCTGACATGCCTGTGCAGTTTTGCCTTCAAGGTCATCCGTGCTACACTGGGAACATTCAAAGTTTGTTGATATTTGAGTACCAATTAGGACAAAGATTCGCATTAATTAGCTTAATGATTAGATGAATATCTATTAGGAAAGTGACCATAAGAGAACCAGACACTATTTAGTAAGTACTGTAAGAAAAAAATAGAATGATTGGAGAATATCAGTGAACGAGAAAAAATCTGTACTCTGACTGCACCTGATTTGCAATAAGATTCAGTTTGGAACTTAAAAATGAACATTATATACATGACTGGATTAGGCACATGGGGGCCAGATGGGGTTAAGTATGTATCTTGTGTCAAGTTTAACACACGTAGCGTCCTATGATATTAAAGGTAATACAATTAGTAGTTAATTCCTGCTGATACCATAGAATGTGAGACCAGAATGATGTCATAAAATGTGAGACCAGAACTGAAGTAACCTTGGTAACCATGGTGTAGATTGTGCTATTATCAAGGTTCAATGAGCGTCAGAAATTATTAGCTATCGATTTAACTATGACACCAGTTTCTAATGCTTAAAAATATGTAGTTGCCTTTTTTGGGGTACTATAATAATTGTCAAAAATCATTTATTGTACAGTAGCTAAACAAGATCAAACAACGACCGCCTTAAAGTGATCTTCAGACAAATGGAGAAAAATGAACAAGGTACACTACAATAATAAATGCTTCTTGGCATGAATTGCAGACTTGAAATAGCTACATATAGATGCTTTTGTCTGGGTCTTTTGCATTCAAAAATAAATCTTGACAATAACACATAATAGGAAGGAAGGAAGGACGCATGTAAAACATCTATATTATTAGTGAAGGAAGAGCAATGGTACAATGACATATATGCATCTCTACTTGCCATTTTTGTCAGCCAAAAATACACAAAATGCCACGTCATTTTTACAATCTATTTCTTCTATGTCACACAAATGTATTCCATTTGGAAATGAGAATTTTTTATCTTATATATTTGTTATGCACAGTGAAAGAAAAGGGTGATGTGATTAAGCATAGGCAAATGGGAAAAAGGTTCAGAATTTCATAGCAACACCTGAGTGTGTACTTTTTTGGAACTTCACTGGAACTTCTGTAAACCACACACCTGTAGATTCATAAAACATGAACAACTTTCATGGACACATATCTTATTAATAACATTTCATTCTAATAATGAAATTATAATAAGATATGCACCGATTCTCTTTGTATGAGATACATAATAAAGTGAAATAAATTTCATGAAATTTTCCAACCAAATATTTTCGACATTCAGGTTACATTCTTTTCAACCAAATGATGTCAATTACAAAACTATGTTCAAGCTACCAAATACTTAAGATATGGGAGTTCTCAGGTAGAGTAATGCAATATATGCGCATAACAAGCTGCAAATTACAAAACCTGGTTGTTGAGAACAAGCACGTACGGCGGCTAGAGTTTGAATGATGACTTTCATTTTCATTGGCTGGGCATGAGTTCAGCCAAGGTAATAACGATGATTATACAGTCTGCTGATTACAGTGCACACATAAGATCAAGAGTGGCCAGTGGGGCAGCAGGTCATACAGACCTGTCGGCGCCGCCGCTGTCGCTTCATCCGCAGCCTCATCCGCTGAGGGCATTGGCCCTTACGGAAAAGAGATTACAGACGTGAGCTTCCAAATGGCTTTTACATAAAAAGAAATAGGGTTGGTCCTATTGGTGATATGATATTGTCAGTGATGTAATTACTCAACTGGGTGTGAGCTGTGCCTACATTTCTATAGGACGGCATTGTCAAAAGGAACATACCATTAGCATGACGGTACTGCTCCTTCCCTCCTCTCTTACAACATGCTTGTACAAGTAAAGAGGCGGGGACTTGTATGAACAACTGTTCTATTCACTTAACTTACCCACTCATTCTTGGTTTCATGGCTTTATACTTTACACTGCCTTTACCATTCCATGCATTGTATATGTATCTAGCCATGGCAGAAACCGACAAATTATTGTGGAAGTAAAACAAAAGCTTTTCAGCAGTGCAAAAGGCCGCTGAATATTTCGGCAGTGGGGCTTCTAATTGGTTGGATTTTTTTACAACCATCCACGAATATTAAGGTGCTTGAATAACTGCTATGCTGTGAGATATGACAATGCCACTTATCTATTGATCAACTAAAACAAACTTGGGTCTTTGAATTTTCCAGTGCAGAATTATGCAACTTACCACAGACCACACTACAGATCACACAAATGATCTACTTTGACGTTAATCTTTCAAATCAATCTTTAACATCAATATACATGCTGTTATTTCATACTTTTACTTCAGATGTAAGGTTGGTGTCTACTATCCACATGATCCACTCAACTTTCACACTGATCTTAAGCAGCTAGTAGGCTAGGGGCTGACGAGTACTGAAAATTGAACTCGAGTAATCCATGTATAAAACTCGACTCATACTTGAGTACTTGATCTTTTGATTACTCACTTACTTTGTTATCATATGTACTTGCCATTTTCAACTTATTCAAATGATAATATCCTTGTAATCCTATAATCTAGTAGCAATGTCTTATCCTGATAACTGTTGACCACGATGTAAAAGTGACTGAGAAATGAATGATATGAATGATATGAACAGTTTGCAGTTGTATTTATACCAAAACATTAGGAGATATAACTGTTCTCACAACAATCTTACCTTCAAAAATCCTCACTTTCAAAGAGAATGTTACCTTTGATAATGCCTTCTAAAGCCAAGTAGTAACCACTACTACTCAGTTATGTGGCTTCTCACAACATTGACTGTTTTACTGCTCTCACAACTCCTCATTTGAGTTCATGCAACCAAGGTGCTTACATCAAAGGGTCATATTTTGACTGCTAACATAGGCGATTAACACCAGTTGCTTTAGAACAAAGAATTGAGAACTAAAACCATAATGGCATAAAATGGATAATAATGTACATTCGAGTACTCGAGTGCCAAAAGTGTACTCGAATAATGACAGAACTCGACTCGAGCTTGAGTACTCAAATCCTCGTCCCGCCCCTAGCAGCTAGTGGACAAAGTAGCAGTACAAAGTTTAGATCACCTGCGTTCAGGCAAAAAGGCTACCATATTAACCCACACTTACATCCATGTACTTAAACTTTGTAAATTGATAGAAACGCATCTACTTAACTCACACCAAGTCAGCTCCAGTCACCCAGCTTTCTCATCCAGCAGAGGACCAATCTTCGCAGCCAATCACCAACCATGTACTACATCCACATGCTGCATTACATGCAGTGAAGCGTATGGCCGTTTGTGCCACTAAATAAATAATCTTCATGCTTTTTGTCGCATCTGGTTGACTAAGAGAGCCATCCAATACCGGGAATAATTTATGATGAGGGCAGCCCCTTCTGGCAGCATGGTTAATTAAGATAACCAGTCAAGGGTTTGAAGAGGAGATGCACTTGTGGCAAGAAGCCCATGCTGTCCTAAATACCAACATGGTGGAATGTTTGTTTTAATGCGTGATGGACTGTTATATGATGTTCCTAATTTCGTCTGTCTTGATGATCATGGATGGCAACTAAAAGTTTTCATAATACAAGTGAAGTTGTTTATATTGATGAATGTTTTGAAAATGATTCTGTACTGTTGTTTGTATTTACATATGACCAGGTAGTAACATGGCCACACACAACATCTTGATTGTAAGCATCCATTGTGTGTTTTACTCGTAAATTGGTTTACAATGTTGGTTGCAGAACAGTACGAAATAACGACCACTCCTCCTAAATAAAAATGCTGGGAAACTTTAAAAAAAACTATAAATACATATTTATTTCCTACTTAGTTCTACTTAGGGGGCTACTATTCATCATGGTCAAAGAGCTGTTATGAAAAAGCCTAGGAGGGGGACTCTGAGGGAGTGGCAGCTCTTGGCTGCACTTATAGGGTCACATGGAAAATTGTTAGTAATTTTAGAGGGAGGGGGTAGATTGGGGTGGGTTTGCCCAGCAATTTTCAAATATTTAGGGGAGAGTGTGAAAATCATACCATAATGGTTTCCTTTTTCCATAGGCTCCTCCTGGGCCCATAATGAACCTAATTGGATCCAGCTGTACATGCAACGTCACCAACAACTACTACTATTATATGACACATGCCAGACTCTTCTGTTTGTTTGCCTCGTGTTCCCCAGCTTTTTTAAAGTGCCTCATCACCGAGGGAACAATAATGTTGGACCTTCATGCATTTCTCTAGTCAGCTTTTAGTGACGTCTCATACACCACGCTATAACGACCGTTCTGCCGAACATTGTTTCCTATCATCTCCATTATAATCCATTTGAGCATACAAAATACTCAGTTGGGAGTCGAGAAATGAGACACTTAATTTGCAGTGTTCCGCGCTTTATTAGTAATGGTTACTTCTGGTGTTTTTACAGTGTAGAGAGACGCGTAAAATATGCAGTGTAGACAGGAAAGAGAGTATTTGTTACCTTATGCATGTTTTCTTGGCCTTTGAACAGCTTGAATATATTTATTTCTCTGGGGAACAGTGTGCATATTGTCATAAGATGTTGTAATGATGTTGTTTTCAAAAAGCTACTTGTAATTAAAAAGACTAATTATTTGTTGCAAACTAAAATGTCAAGCTGGAATATATCTATACCTAACTGAAAAAAACAAATTCATAATAATTTTCAACTAAAAATGTATAAATTCATGGATTTTCCAAAATTTGTCATTCCATACTTACAACAAAAAGTCTACACAAAATGTACGCAGCACTAAGATACAGAGACATTCAACGGACATTCTCGGACATTCTCGATCAAAATGACCCCATTCTACATGGAACACATGGGGCTGTATGAGAATATGGGACTAGAAGTTGATCATCTTAATAGTTAAAGTGCATCAATGGCCAGTGGTTGCTGGTGGAGGAGCACTGCTGTATGCCGTGGCGCGTTTCTTCACCCATCACTCATGATTAATCTTGGTCCATGTCACCAAAATGAATATATTTACCATTAAGCTTTCCTAAGCCTTATTTCATTCGCCAATTAACGTAGACAACACAAAAAGTGTGCCAAACTGTCTGAGGAAAAAAAAGGAAAGACAGCTGCTGATTTCTTTTGTGTATGGGTCCATTAAAAATTAGTCTTGTGTCAACAGTTGATATCACGTATGATCTTTCACGTAAGCAGTCTTCTTCTGATGGTTCGTGGAGATCTGATGCTCGGCAGATAACTAATTAGTGCTCGGATTAAGCAAAGATGCCTTGAAGATAAGACGTAATTTGTAAGATAGCATTGCTTAAAAAGCATCATACATCATCATTCATCATCATCATCATCATATCATATAAGGCCAAAATCATGCATATAAAGACAATTGATATGAACTACTACACTATACAGTTACATATTTTCAGGAAAACACTTAATTAAATAACAAACTGTTCTTGATGACACAAAAAATAACCAGATGAACAGAATACATTTTTACTGCATGTCTAGTGAAGCAGCAAGTTAATGTCGTAAACATCTTGATTTGTTCCACGCTACATTTGAGTCATTACTCAAGAAGAAAATTGGAAATCAGTACATTCTACTGTACAGCTTTTGATGAAAATTTGGTAATATATGAAAATACACTCTTTTTATAACACACAACCCTAGAAATAACTTGTCCAGGTGTCTGCTTGGGTTCGATAATGCGGGTAGGCACTTGGGTGGGCGCATGGATGGTCGTATACAACACATTCTTCATAACCAAAATAACTGATGTTACATCCTGATGTTAGGATGCCAAAATTGTTAGGTGGAAGGTAGCTGTTGGTCAGTCATTTGTGTTAGCAAAAGCGTGACTATGCCAGGATATCAATGAGACTTACTCTAATCATTGGTTTAGTTAGCAAAAGACTTACTATAAGACTGGCTGTTACCCATAAAGAAAATACTTATACAAAATGAATGATAAACAAAAATATACATAAAAATTGAATAA
Source organism: Streblospio benedicti (assembly GCA_019095985.1). Lineage (NCBI taxonomy): Eukaryota > Metazoa > Annelida > Polychaeta > Spionida > Spionidae > Streblospio > Streblospio benedicti. The sequence continues at coordinate 13,889,436 of CM032661.1, read as the reverse complement.
CAAACACTTATTTAGAATGATCTCAAAATTTTAAGGTGACCCCATTGTGACAATTTTTACCAAATATACTTAAGACATTCAAACTTAATGGATGAACCACTCTATGACTGTTCAGGGCAAATAAAACTTCCACGCAACTCCTATCAACTCATCATGATGCTACAAGGTCAATAGATTTACTGCTATTGACAAATGATCCCCTCTTATTATACAGCCGCTCATACTCACAACATGGCAGAGGTCAAACATCAAGACGACAACGACTGGGACAGTGACTTGTGAAATACGAGGCTTAACTTGCCTAACACATTATCATCAAAGTACTTTTAAGGAAGGTCAAGTCCCTTATATATCAATATCCTCATAGCATGAAATGTGCGCGCAGGCATAGATTTTTTATAGTTCTGTTGACTACATAAGCAGTGAAAAGGAACGAGAAGACTGTACAATGAATGAAGCCCCAGAGTTTTCCACGATGGTCCTATATAGTTTTATATGATGGCCCAATGTCCCTGCTAAAGCCGCCAAATGGCAACAAGTGTACTCCAGGGATACAAATCACCATGGCTGGTTAGCGAGAGAAAAACAGGTCGCTTACCAAGGTTCTCGCATCACCATTGTAGACGTGTTTACGACGAATCATTGTAGCTTTTCTTTTCGAAGGTTTCTACTCTTTTATCAGGTGTGAACATCCTGACTCTCTACATTAGGTTAATAATAATGCTGAAAAGAAGGCACCCGAGTAGGTAATAAGTAGGTCATTTAGTCGATTGTTCCATTACACATTCACTATATTGTGCACTGAATTCATCTATGAGAAAGCAGACACCAGTTTGTACTTTCTGACGTAAATGCAATTATTGTAGCCACTACATTCATATAATGAGTGCATGATTCACATTCATTTTATGGGCTTCAAGATTTGGTTCGTTATTTTTCTAATGGCTTTGGTGGCAGCATAGAACGAAATGTGCAATATGTTCACCCTAGACATTTGAATCCAGATATATTAGACCAGATTTCATTTGGACCAAATTATGCAATGTAAGACCAGCATGCATTACAGTGCTTTTGAGCAAATTGCTTAGGATTGCCATTTTAAATTTCACGGCTTGATCACTCACACTGGATTTACAAGTCCTTGTTCATATCAACCCTTGGGCCCAGTTATGGCTTTTATGTCGAAAAATAATTTTAGGTTAGACTTACGTCAAAGGCAAAATCAATACTCGATATCATCTTACATATATAGCAAGATCATAAGTTTGACGTTTTGGCAGTGGGCCATCTGATTGGTTGGATTTTGAGGACAACTTCCACAGATTTGACTACAGTTGTATCATGGCTACATGCTTCATATACCGGGTATAGCCGTGAGATATGACGATGATTGCTTAGGATAATGATAGATAAGAATAATTGCTAGCTTACCCAATAGGTTTTGTTCACAAACCTTCTGAGGTCTCAAATAAAGAAACGTTTAGGTTTTAAGCTTCATCCATTAGTAGATATCCGCCAATTTCATGAATGTTTAAAAAAAGAAAGAAAGAAGTAGATATCCGCAGAGCCGGATGATGCAAATTAACTTTTTTTTCTTCTGACGTCATGTCTTTAATGTGCTCAAATTAACTACCAATACTTACAAACGATCTTTATCATTCCATAAAAACAGATAATTATGTAATGACAGAATAGAGAACACAAAAGAGGATAATGATACATCGTACACAGTGAACAATCATCATGGGGACACCTGAATAACAGGCCAATCTCATAATCAAAGACCGTTTTTTCATTCTCCAGTTTGTAAATATAGCTTCTGAAAATTATGGTCGGGTAATATTTATGTACCTCGTATACTTATGCTAATGGAGATCCCCAGATGGCAAGGTTTTACTGTAGCTTACAAATTACAAGTGATATCTTGTATACATTGCCAAGAAAAAGCCACTAGCATAATACAATACCTAATGATAAGAACAGCAGGGTCTCATGGTCATAAATACGGAAACACACAGCGGTTGCTTTTGTTGCATGATGATACAAACTGCTGGAGGCATTCAGTGATCAACTCATTATAAGCGGCAATCTTTCAGCAGAACCTCCATAAAATACAAACTACTACTAATAAATGTATTAACAGGTACGCTCATGAGATAAAAATCATTTTTGATGAGCAGCTTGTTTTCATAACGTATTCATAAATATATTTACGATACATAAAATGCTTGTATCTATACGCATAAATCCATTAGTCTTGGTTATGATTACCCAAAGCCTTATTGCACTATCATAAAGTTTAACAAAAAAGAGGGCAAAATGGGAAATGAGTGACAATTACAAGGCACAGATCTATGGATATTGCATTTATCTAATTTTTCTGTCCTATTTGTTTTCGTCCCAAGGACACAAGAAGCAGAGCATCATGACATTCGAGCCTGTGTTTTCGGTTTTCATGGTTTGACAATGAGCCCAAATTTGACCACAATTTACTGCACAATCCCCAGGGGCAAAACGGTGTGTAAGTATTTATGCGAAACAGGGAAGGGCAGCAAAGGGAAACACCATATGTTGTTTTTGTATCGCAATCCCAAGGTCGCTTGAACCAAATAAGCGGAATGACATTAAGTACGTTTTGGCATCTAAGAGCAATTTACGTTTTGCTACTGTTACCAAATCACGTGGTAAACGTGTCGTAAACATTGCGATATCCCCGCAGGACGATCATAAGCAAACGGCTGATCCTCGTAAGCCGTCGCCACGACAATCATTGGTGTCCCCATAGCAATATGCAAGGTCCGGCTCATTACGCTCTTGTAATTGGCATTTGTTTTTAAGCTGCTTTGCTGTAGTGATGTTGCAGAGTAAGGTGCTGGGACTCCAAGATCAATTGTAGCGATCAACAAACTTCATTGATTGGTTGAAATGTGCATTATTATTGTGGTGTTAGTAAATTGATATATGTGTGTTTCCCAGTGCTTTGAAAATATTAGTAAATTGCTATTCGAAATCCGTTAACTTACATATCTTAAGTTTGGATAATAAGAATTCTGTGAAGATGTGTGAGAATTGTCAGTTGCCAGTAACCAATGTTTGTTTAATTAATTCATAATCCATGTTAGGATCTCTTTACACCTAACTCTTAGATTTGTGCTAATTGGTCACATTAACTTGTCACATCAAAAGTAAATGTGTCTCGTATCTAACCGACTATCTACGCATCCACCTGCTCTGTGCTCAGACAACTTTTCGTCAACCCGAAGCCACTGACATCCTTGTCACACCATATTTGCTTTGTCGGCATCCTGAGGAGCTTACTGCACTTGGCGAACACAATCATTGTGCATTGCTCTCAATAATTGGTGTTTTACACTGGATCTGATTCAGTCAAACTTCAACTGATCTAATGACCTCTACTTCCTTACTTCATAAGCTTTTTGTAGCTATATTCAAAGGGGCAAATTCTGTCCTTGTAAGCACTATACCTACAGTCATTACCCAGGAAGAAAGTACGATTCACTTACATTAACTTGTTTCCTTCACATCCTATACATGTCCAAACATATACATGTCATCACACCCACGACCTTCTGGTCACCACAAGTCGATGCACTAATGTAACCACAGCTTCAGCTTTGTTATAAAATTGATCTGTTGAAAGCCAGAGGTGACACCTTTCAATATTGAGGCTCGTTATTACTGTTGATTTCAATGGTTTCCATGGACCCACAAGGGAAGCAGGCCGATCCTAATTTGCCTAATAAGAAGGCAGGAGAATGAATCTCTCATGACATGGAGGATGTGGGGAGCTGCGGCCGACTTGTGAAACTGGCATTATGGATGGTGTGGTGGTTAACTGTTACACAGTTCAAACTCAAGGTACATGTAAATCAGCACAGCTATTACAGTAGAGTTTTGCTATTAAACCATCCGCTATTAAACCATCCGGAGAAACAGGCTTTAGTTGGTCTCAATCATTGAGAGGTGGTGTCTTTATGGCGATAGTCTCTTTTTCATAATTGAGAGCTTGAACTATGGTCTTATAGTGGTCTCTTTTTCATAATTGAGAACTTTAATTCTGGTCTTATCATAGAAGTAGCCTCTTTAATCAGGTGGTCTTACTTGGAGGTTTTACTGTACACATGCATTACTGTTCCTGTACATATTACTGTCGCAGTGTAATTGGGTCCCATTTTTACACCAAAGTAACACAAAAGCACTCGTTAATCATGTTCACAGCTGTAAAACACAAAAACAGCTTCATAGTGGGTACAATAAGAATAACATGCCGTTAGCTTCAAGTATAACAAAGTTAACTTCAAGTACGAAGCTGATACGTTAAGAGTTCCCACATTAGCCATTTGCACTTAGCAGCTTAATAGTGACGATCGTCTAAAGTGGTGCGCCGTACCTCGCTCATTAGGGTTGGCCTTGTCCATGGCAGAGAGAGCCCAGAGTTTACAGCGTATGTGTCATGACCTTGCAGAGGAACTGTTGTGTATAACAACAGACCAGGTTGTCTGCTACGATCAGCCAATGCCATCTGGAGATCTCAAGCAAACAGGAAGTGCCGTTTGTCTTCCTGTTGTTATTTACAGTTCAAACTCTCAATTAAAGACAGCCTGGTGGGCGGGCCTCAATTCAATATTTATGCAATGGTTTGAGGCAAAGGTTTGTTTTTACTATAGTGATGGTTCATCCAGAGCAGTAGCTATAATTAGAGGTTCTACTGTACTCACTGTCATATATCGAGATCCTCTTAAAATAAGATCCATTTTCATCCAAATTTGAACCATTTGGACCAAAGAAGTACATGGGCAGAGATGGTTTCCATATGGAGGTTTGTGGGTTTCTCTTTACTGTCAAAGAGGCAGCCCCTCTCTAGTACAGAAGTAGCCTTATTGGAGGCGCCACTGTACTTTATTGTTCGGTGCTGAGGATGCTTGACAATTTTGCCATTCCTACTCATTTCACTGTTACAAGATCAATTTTATACCAAATTTAATCATTTGGCTATTTGGTCATGCTATTTACCAGTCTATTGATCATGTTGATACTATCAAGTAGAGGGTTATTGATGCTTTTGTCATATGGCAGTTTTGTGTGTGGTAACCAGTCCTCAAAGATAGATTGACAAACCACAACTTTGGATGCAATCAACTTGCACTAAAATAGATTCTATCCACAATATCATCATGTGGTGATCAGGAGCATCTGTGCTTCTATTGCTAGTGTTGTCTGCCAATGGCTATGTCCAGTTGCTTGGACCTGTTTATCACAAACTCTGGTATGGAGAATTTAGGGATAATTTGATCAAATGCAAATGGCACCATTTGGCTTGATGCCAATTGAGTAATAATTAAATGCAGTTATCAGAGGGTTTTATTTGAATGTAAAATAATACGAAGAGAAAGCCTATTTGCTTTGGTTTTCTTAGATTTGACTTATCTGTTTTAGGGGTAAATGGGTACAACTACAGTTATTACATGCATATACATACAGGACTAATTATTGGTAAGTTACTGCATCTTTCGTAGGAAGTGAAGCAGCAACTGTATTTATATTGAAACTTCAAGTTCATAAGGCTGATAAATTCAAGACTACCCTGTCTAATAAGACCATTTGTTCATGTCCAAATCATAATACTGAGATGACCATGAACCTCTATTAAGAGACCTCACCACTTCTACAATGAGGCGACTTTATCCTATCGAGTGGTTTTATGAATAAACCGTGAAACCTCTAATAAGGCCATACCTCTACATCTCGACTGAGACTACTTGAGGCGACTTTCCCTGGGAGATCTTGATAAAGATGTTCTACTGTAGAGTGGGCTACACAGCTCAATCACAAGCAATGACCTCCTCGTCACAAGTGCAGAAGGTGAGCAAACAAGGGCACGTCCAGTCATGGAATCCACCTGTCATAATTGGGAAAACAGCACACACGCTGATAGCAAACAGGTGTCCACGATGGCCAGGTGGTCTTCAAGGACACAGCCTACTGCTGCGCGAATACAGATTGTTTACTAAACGCACATGTTGTTTGGGAAACGTGATATCCATTTTTGCTCAACACGTAGCATAATGTTTATCATAAAAAGAGAGCTGGACCTCAACTCAGGGTTGCTTCAGATTAACATTTGCAAATTCGTAAATTACCAAATCATTTAATATTTATGTACCTTTTAAATGAATTCTTAGCAATTTGGATCTTGTATTGGAAGTATTACAAAAAGATCTTGGTGCTGCTCGCACCATAGAAAGTAAAACATACAACTAAATAACTTGGCAAAAGGTATACTTAAAGATTACTTAACGCAAATTTCCACATCATCGATGATCGAACATTTGTATCAAATAAATTTTTTGAATGATTGTGCACTTTATTTAACCTTACATTTTATTGTATTACAAGTACTTCACAGATATGCACTAAATTTAAATGCTAGTTAAAAATCCATGCAGCACACTCACGATGCTTAACAAGAAATCACCAGGGTCTGTTTTGAAACCTGGATGCTGTCTGCTCGTATTTTTACACACACTATGAAATAGTAAAATTTCAACACTTAATCTTACAATACCCTGGCCCAAATCCATCAGTGATAACTTGGAGAAATTGTTTTTTCAATCACTTCAGTAGAAGATCTGAAGATTCAAGGTCGAAGAAATTGACTTGTAGCCTGAAGGTCACAATGTGGTTAGGGGCGTTTATTTTTAGCCCAGCAGTCGCCTAGAATTATTACTATAAAGCCTCACAGATCATGGGACATGTGTGTGTGTGTTGAGACAACTAATCATCAACTTACTAGCTCCTCATTGCTTCTGGCGACCTGACACAAGTAAAAGTAAAACGCAAGAAAGGGGATCTGAACAAAATTGCTCAATGTAAAAATCAGGATTGTATTCTACAATGGAGTGAAAATAAAACACAAGACTAAATAAGTTCAAAAAAGGCTACCAAAATATCTTATCATCACAAGTGTTCACATTATCAAAGCTTCCACCATTTATTATCTCACCTGGTGAATCATTGATGATGCGAATTTTGTGAAAATAAAATGTTTCCGTAGCTTTTTCAACTATTTCTTCTTCTGTTTTAGGCGGGTGAAAGCCAACTTTGTCTGCATTAAAAAATCTATTATTTAGTGCAAGTCATCAAGAAATTCTAGCAGCACTTCCAAACCTGTTATCATAATCAATAAAAGGGCTGGTCAGACTGCCCTCTATGACAAAATCACGTCCAAAAAGTGATGAAAATCTTGCAAACATGGTTGTCAGTGATATTGACAAGTTTAAAACTTGCTACAGACGATTTATATGGCTGGACATGAGGTTAAATCAGACCGCAGTCAGATGTGGTAAAAAATATTTGAACTGCTCAACTAGACTAACACAAAACCAAATCCTAGACTACTGTAGCAAAAAGCAGTTCTACTCAAATGAAGTAGGAAACCGTTTATCTCACTCTAAATCTGCATACCAATCAGGATCTGTTACTGTCCAATCTGGTCTAAAACTTCCAGTCATATTCAATTTACAATATACAACCTAATCAAGATTTATTCCGGTTTGTCAATTAGTTGTTACTTATCCTGCTGAATCAGGCTGAGTAGGCTGCTGCCAGGAGCCCCAACATTTATTTTAAAAGCCCCCGGATATAGCCAAATCTTTTATGCAAAAGCACTGAGTGATCTAGACTTGATACTTATTCAATTTTATAGGTATGTGATAACCCTCAAAAACGGGATGCATCTAGTTCAGTCAAAATTTGGATAACTATGTTGTTATTGCTTCAAGTTAGGTGTATAAGATGGTCCAACTGTAATAAAGCGCATTTGCTTGTTGATGTGCATCGATGTGCTTTTTTTATGGGTTATCGTCTAATAAACAAGAACCCAATTCCACCAATCATCAAACAAACATTTATGATTTACGATTTTTATTATATACACAAATAAACGATGTTGATAAATCTTCTACGAGAGCACTGCGTTCGAGTACATAAAATCTACTAAAGTGAAGCTGAAACAACCACCTATAATAATAAAGACAACAGGGCTAGATGATGTAAACCATGAAACTAATTCATATATAGAATTATCGTAACTGCACAAAATGAGAAATGAGAAATGCAGCTTCTCATTCTGTTAAACATACACCGGGGAAACAAAAACTAGCTAAATTGCTACAATACATTAGTGTATAAACATATGTTTTTGTGTCTTGCCATGAGCTATTATATATACAACATCGGCATCTAGACTTAAGCACCGCCATTGGATGTTGTGTCAATGGTAAAAACATGGTAAATGCCTCCTTTAAATGGTTCCGTTTCTGGGATGGACTTTGCCTTATACAAGACATACATCATTGTCCACAAACATTATAATTACTAGATGTAAAACACAGCCTCATCATGTGGGAGTCAGGAGTGTACGGTAAGTTAGCAAGATTACAGAATTCAGTGACAAATGTTAATAGCACTTGGAAGAAATGACAAAATACTCTGGTTATTACCGTATTCCCACACATAAAAGCCCATGGGCTTAACATCGAAGATGGGCTTAATGTTCGAATATAAGCCCATGGGCCAATAAGTGAGAATAAAAATCTTTTTCCCTGCCAAAAAAATTGATGAAAATGGATGGTTACGTGCACCCTGAACCCAGATGAGTGACCAAAGACACGTGAAAACAACATAACACACCTGTGCTTGTATGCGTACACATTCGGTCATACCATGAACATGCTTTGGGCGATGTTAGAAGCTCCGACACGTTTCACTATTTTCCATCAATGGTTCAGAATGAACATCGATATAAACCTTTCGACGGGAGCTTGAATCAATGTTTGAAGATATATATTTGTGTTAATCTGCATCTAGAATATACCCAAAGTGAGAATTAACAAATAATATATTTTTTCAAAACAAATCTTACCGGCATGGTTCTTGTTGCAAACAAAATGTGATTCTCTAGGAGCTTTCCACAACGCAACCTCGTTTTAATGCATTAGAAATCAATAGCAGACTTGGACTTCGACTGTTAAATGCTTTCGGTATATCTCCAGTGCGTGAGTATGATTTATAATGGCGAACTTCCAGAGTTCAAATATTTATTAAATTAGGTTTGTACGATGTTACCATGCTATGAAAATTCTTGTGACAATGACGAATATGAAGACAGCATTGCTAGAAAAGATATGAAACTAATAATTACCATTGATGATTAAAGGAAAACATTGTGCACGTTGTCAAAGATCAGTACAGTCATCATCGCCCACGTAGGTAGACTAGTACCGTACAGTAACACATAAGAACCCATGGTTAAGAAACTTGGTGGCTCTATATAGCCAAAATCCAAAGCTTATTCATCGCCAAATAGGAGATGGGCGTAGTGTACGAAGATACGCCCCTGAGCTTGTAAGTGGGAACTTTTTCCATTTTCAAAAGGTCCAAAAAGTGCTGTTTTTTGGTTATAAGCCCATGGGCTTTAATGCGTGGGAATACGGTATGAGAATTATATACATAGGATTACTTGCGTGTAACTAAAGTTCAATACATTGCTCGTATCAAATGATTATTTATGTACCTTAAAATGTATAATGCTGAATTAAATGTAAACCTACATATGATCACATATGAGGAGTAATTTCATATGAAAACTAACATGCAAGTTAACTCCATAATTGGGGTGTATATACATGTATGCGCCCTTAGCGGAAACCTTAGATTCCTGTGAACGAATAACAATACATGTACCAGAAGATGATTTAATAAACAAGGTTGAATACAACCACTGGCTTGTGCATCTATCTGTGTACATATCCACACAAAAATTTATAAATGAATGGTTGCAGGAAGTCTATTGGGTGTACCTGGTAAGTGTAAATAAACTTCCATTCATATGTATGATATCATATCCGTCTACTTTGATACAGATACCAGTAATTCCAATTTAACACCCTCCGGGCCTTTACGTGAATGGCAAGCTCTCTTCTATCAGTGGCTTCTGCCATTAAATCACCTACGAAATTCTGTACAATGATAACCCGAGTAACACAAGTTTGCATACAAATAACTCAGCAGTGAAATGTTAAGGCGGCAGAGGAGTTACATGTTAGACTGTGGGTCGCTACTTGGACGTGCAGGCTGCGCAAAGCTGGTATCATATCAAACTCTTCCTTGCCACATACCTTTCAAAATTATAAGTCGCCAAAGAGGGTTAAGAGCTTACTAATTGTTCTGTTCAAATAAATTATAGCTGAAACGATGACACAATGAACAATTTGACAGTATTTGTGGATATTACCATTTAAGTGTCTATGTAAATCAACATTTATAAAGGGAAGATGGCAATTTGACACGGGGTATGATGCTTGGGATAAAATAACATAGAAAGTGGGAATCAGTTATTGGAATGTAAGCAATCATCGCGAAATACAAATATTTGTGTTAATTGACTTGATGAGTGTGATTAACTAATAAAGAAGTAAACTATTCACATGTAATAATTGGAAAGGATATAATGTAATGAAAATAAACTTAAGTATGCCAATGTGATATCTGGAGAAGAATAAGTGATTTTATAATCAAAAGTGAAAATGGCAGGCAAAACTTATTTGAAAAACATATAAACAATTGCAGCTTCTTGCTCATAACACGTTTACAAGGAATACCACTTCATTTATCACACAAGGTACAGAACAGTTTATTTAAATCTCAGCAGCTTCCATATGTGTTAACAAGCTCAAACTAAATCAAACTTTTTTTCTTCAAAAAAGTTCTACAAATTGGAGTTGGATCCATTTAACTGGAACTTGACGTTAGTAAATAAAGAATTTGATGCATCTGAAATCTAGAGTTATCATGGTCTTTTATAACATTAGATAATAGGAAGGAACAAGTTGCTTTTTTTGGTTTGAGTTATCCATATATTCTAGCTATCAGAGTTTGAGATACACGGGTCCGACTGTATTGTGTTTAAAATAAATCTAATTTTTTGTCTATAAAAATTTAAGTCATGCCACATTCCTGAACTCAGACTGGTCATATTGTGCAGACGTTGTTAAATAAATGGTGTTGTATTGAATATCCATTATTCATAGGAAGTACCGCTGAGAATCATCTAGTCGAATGAAAATGTTCAGACTCATGATTGGACATAAAATGACTCTTCTGGGTAACTGGATAGAGAACATTAAGACAAAAATGTCTGATAAACCTACAATTAAGATTAATGAAAGTTCTATGAAAAAAACGGATTCATAGATGCAGGCAAACCATCTGCACCACACACATCACTCAACCTGTTGAACAAATTATTTCCACTGTATAAAATATTTGAGTGAACAGATGAAAGCTTCTGTACACAAGTAATTTGCATAAAAAACATATGATAGATGAACAGTGCGCCATTTATACTAATTCTGGTTTAAAAGATTTGAATGACAGATAACTTTAAGATTAGACATCCAGGTTTTATGATATATATAACAGGGTATGTAATACTCAATCGGCACATATACGAATTCCATGCTGCTGCATTTTTTAATTAAATATGACACAGATGGTTTAAATGATATCGGCCAAATTTCTTTAGAATGTCATACTACACATTTGTTAAGTTTCAATTAAAAATTCAGTTGTATGGAATGAGTATAATCAGCATATAGATCACCAATCGCTAAAACCAGCCATACACATAAACCATGAATTTTACGTATGACATGAAATTTAGTGACCTCTACAACGGCGACTTCACGCCATACGTAAAATTCACGGATTGTGTATATGGCCGAACAGTGCGATTGATGCTCTAATGGAAACTTTTTCATTATGCAATCATGTGGTGAAATGCTAAATGTGGATAAATATTAATAGTTTTAAAATATATGACAACCAAAACACCATGGGCTTAGTTTAAGATTGAATGCATTCAATTTTGCAGTGGGATTTGTATATTAGCAGTCTTACTTAGATATTTAGCAAGAAATGATGTTTGTCATTAGCCATATATGGATTAAGCCTTTACATGAACATGGGGCCTTCATCAATTTTACCCTATATCTAAATATTTTCAGGATTTGCACAAAAAGCAAATGACAAATATAGCCACAAACTGCACATATGAAAAATGATAGAAAATGTCAACTTTTCCTTTGCATCTTTTGGTATCCATTTCAAAGAAACAATGAGGTCTAGGAAATATGACGTGCCAAATGTATTTGGGCTAGTCATACTTTTAACTTTTAGTGACTTATCTGTGACAAGGAAAAGGTGACATCATGAAAGACTTCCGCACTAAATTAGGATTATTCACTTGGAAAACATGATTTACTAACGTGTTAAATCATTAAAGAAAATGAGTAAGTTATTGATTATACCTTTTCAAACCAATGCATGAGTTCATGTGAAAGCAACAACAGTGTGAAATAGGCAGTGCACCAGCACAATCTGATGTGACATTTCAATTGGGAGGCAGTAAAATGTGAGGGACCATTCCATTTTTCAATTAATTCACTTGTAACAGACAATCTACTTCCAGATTCTTACATGTTTTAGGAATTCATTAAGACTTTATTTTCATTGTGGAATTGCCTATTTTCAAGGTGACAACTGTTAGGCTTTATATGAAGAATTAAGCTAAAAGTAAGTAGCCGTCATACAGTTTAATTACAGGTGGAATCTGATACCTTTAAACTTTTCCATTCTGAATTTTTAAAATGTCATCTAAAAGCAACAATGTAATTTTCTATGTCCTTCATCAAATGTAGGAATGTTGTAAATGAAAAAAAAATGGCGTTATTCATAATCATAAAATCACGGCAATCAGATTATACATTTATCAGGATAGTTTTTGTAGTTGACAGCCTTTGCCTTAGTATCAAATTGATCTTTCATATGAATTATTTGAAAAACTCATGAATATACTGCAGCTAATATGTTTGCTAGAATATTAGTTTAAAAAGTACTCAGTGCCGATCCAAATATGACCAAAGTCTAGCAACTTGATAAGCTTGATATTTGCTGAATACCATGTATAGTGCGACCCGTTTTACTTAAGATCGCTTAAGTCGAGCATCAGCCTAAGTAAGTCATTTTCATTTTCCTTCCAACTTCCTATTATATTAATTGTAAATAAAGAAGACTTACTTATTTTGAACCTTTAAACTCAATTAACTAACCTCTTTCGAACAAATATCAATTCCTGTCAGGGCCCAGACCCACCTAAGTCCAGAAACCAACAATTTACCGTCATGTCCAGAGACCCATTCTTTGTCTACAGAGATTACGTATGTTAGACCTTTAACTGTCCAAAGCACAGACGATATTACATCACAGAGGTCACATAATCTTCAGGCTTTTGCTTAATGAGGTTAAATCAGTTCAGAGGCCTCCCATGAAATGTCTAATCTCATAAAGTTGAATTTTCCTCCCGCAATGCGCATCACATGATTACCTCTGAGCACTTCTTCTTTGTTGGTTTGGACGTGTCCAAGTTGAAAATTGCCAAAACATCAGACGTTAAATGGCTTATAGCAGGTGTAAAGCAATTAAGTAACTTCCGACTAGTCCACACGAGCAGGTAATATGATACCAAAGACATCGACAAGGCATTTTATTAATTGATCATTCATTTTGTAACTGACTCCGACCCAAAACTTACATAGATCAATTAGATAATAGTCACTTATTGAGGGTTACTTGATTTGGACCTTTCTATATTTGTGAAAGCAGTACTCACATCTGTCATATGGAATTGATAATTCTAGTCGGATGTACGGATGGTATTCTTTGGAATCTATATGAATACTTCTTACACTAATTGTACAGTGTGATCAACAGGCGAATGGAAAATGTTTAACATGCATCAATATCATTTCATGATAGATCGAAGTTCTGATAACTGAAGGTCATCACTCAACTCCCTTCAACTTGGATTTAAGCGGGTCCAATTGTATATATATTAAGTCTTCACAAAATAACAGTCTTGAGAAATGTAGCCAATTGTAACTATCACCACATGCCAGACATGAGTAAATCAATGCAACAAGGTGATAACAGGGAGCACCATGATGACTGCTATCATCATTGGACCCTACAAGGGTATTCTAGTGCCCAGTCTTTCATGTCACGTCTGCCTTATTTTCCTTAATTCCAAGTTAGAAAATCATCCTATATAGATGGGAATTCACGTTTTGTTTGGGAAAGATGGAATTACTCATGGTTTTAAATGGATAATTTTGGTGGGTTTAGTGGTTTTGTATAAAAGAAATGTTTTTTCTCCTACTTCCAGTGTTACATTTGTTCAAGAATGAAGTAGCCTTGGTGGATTTCTTTATCTCACACTCTTGGCAGACTAGCTATTTTTCATAAATTTACTTCAGAGAGACGTTCAGAGAGAAGCTGTAAACGTTTTAGTTTAGAGGGTTGGTGTTTAAAAGCAAACGTCAATTACGCTGTATTTTACGTTGGTCACTCAATATTCTACGAAACCTGCAGCCATTAAGATCATCTTAAACAAACTCAATATTATCTTGCCGGTCTGAATTCTGGTCATTTTGCGATGTCCATGCTTATCTTCATTGATTTAGAGTGAAACCAATCAAACATTTATTTAATCAACATAGGCATTTTAAACCCAGCTGGACGTTCCCTTACTTATGAGTAATTACGATGTAAGTATTTAAACTGTGTGTCTGATGATGAAGATTGTGAAATGTTCTCAAATTAAAATAACTCTCACCTTGTAAAGCTGTCACAGCTCGACTTTGTACATAAACTTTATATACCGGTATATGTAAACATCTAATGATGAAAAGCTATATCGAGACCAGAGATGCCACTGCAATTTTTTGTGCTTTCATAAGATAATAATGCATATCTCATTGGGAGTCACATAATCATACATCTAATGCCAGAATTGCTATGAACGACACTCCATGGCTTAGAATTATCTGGGGAGATACATTGAGTAACCTGCAATTATTGTAGGCTATAAAGATGCTTCTTGCGTGAGAACAAACCTTGAATTACGTTTGTTGAATACAAGCTTACGCATGATATAATAATACACAAAGCTGAGACCCTCGGGTGATGAACTTGACTTTCGCTGTTAATTAATTTAGTTGTAACACTGAGTCAGGTCTTATTGAATAGTAACAAAAATGACACATGTTGGTATTAGAAATTGATAGCACTTATCTTGCATACACAGTTCGTTTCTTTGAATATTGTCTATTGACCACTTGCATTGTGCGGACACATGGGTCTGATAGATCCTGGTGACCGAAAGGCTTGGAGAGGACAGTTGAGATGAAGACTGGGTAGCCAGTCCACACCCTCTGAGTGAGGAATAATTAGGGCTTGCTCAAATAAACTTAGGATTTGATTGATTGATGTTACCACAGTAAAAGTCACACATCAAACATTTTTTTTTTAAATTTTAGCCATTTTCAGTTGTAAAATGACACATTTGAAATTTTGTATTGGTATTGGAAAGATGCAGGACATGCCAACATTTCTTCTAAATAGATACCATATTAAAAAGTGAAATGAGAATTTGAACTTTTTGAGTCTTAAAAAGGCCACAAGGATTTGCCACTTATTTTCAGACTACATGCACGTGTCCATTATGAAAAGTGTAACATAACACTACTATTATCAGAAAAACCTCTCAATTTCTCCTAACATTAGGGCAGTTTCAATGGATGTGCAGGGAATCTCGTTACTTATATTCCCATACACCATAAAAAATCTTGAGTTTTTACTTGCAATGAAAGTTTTACTGTATTTTTACATCTCATTTTACGTAACTTAACTCTCCTCACAGCTTTTTGTCTTATTACTTCCATTGCACAGTATTTCACACCAGTGTGCCATTGTACATCATTTGTATCAACTTAACTATTTAACATGACAATCATACATCATACATCTTGGAATGCGTCTTTTGTGACTTTTTGAGTAACACATGAAGCAATACACTATATTCAGGATCCATCTTATGTAAGTATAGCCGCAAATGTCTACTATCATTAAATCTGAGCTGTAATAGGACAGGTTATTCTGTATTCACTTAACTTATGGATATGGATTACAGTAGACACCTGGGTATCATAATGGAATCTCATAATGGAATCTATTTAGAAAGGTCTGTTACTAAATATAACAACACTAAAAGTCTTAATTTTCATTGAAGTTTAGACTAATTAATTACGCAATAGTAACTGCCCTCTATCACATTTAGCAATGTATCTTTTTCGAATCTAACTAAATTTTCATACAAACTAAAAAGTATTCCCACAAATATTGTGCATTGATGAACGAAGGAAACATTTAGATCTTTTTACCCACATTTCCATCATTGTCAGCACAGTATTTGATTTGCAGCTTTATGTGCCTTTTCTATGAGGAAGAAACCTTCAAACAGATTCTTAATGGTCTATCCTCACTAAATGGCATTAACATTGCACCTTTTGCTATCAAACCAGAAAGGCAAATGGCATTCATAAGCTTTTTTTTCAACATTAATACAAATAAAAGGCATCTTTCCACGTGGAGATATGCTATGATATAATCATACTTTTTACATCTATCCAAGAGCTCAGCAGAGATAAAACCCCATACCATAATTCAGACCATATCAAAATCTGATCTATGTAGATTCTGCAAAAGTAAATACAAATTTATATAAAGACGCAACTCTCTGACTTGACATATTTTCAACCTAAAAGCCCAATAACTTGTGGGCGTTTGGATAAGCATCTAGAGTATTATCTACATTGCCCTCTACACCACAGATTACTCGATGATAATTAAGAATTTCAGCATTAATAATGAGCATATCAATAAATATTTCAACATAACGACCTACTGACCCAGTCCAGCAGCTCACCATTCATGAGGATGTTTTGTTTGTCTAGGGACTGTAACCTGCCGAGCGGTTAATGACTTTTGCTGAAGTGCAATATTGTAGATCACTTTCACGTGAGTTAGTGAAAATCTGCTCAAATTACCGTGACTCTAAAGACCAGATATATGTTACAGATCTTAAGGCTTCTCCATCCGAATGATCGTCTTATGAGTGTAGAAATTTACAGCCAAATTTTTCTCATCAACTTTTTCATTGCTATTACATGTATAGCGGTTTCATATTACAGGCTGTTTGAGATCAAATTGTTCCAAAATGACTTGCATATTATTGAACCCAAAGTATGCACGTAGAAAAAAATTAACTATATGCAAATCCTTAAAATGAATAACTGATCCATAGCCTCCTCGTCCATAATAGTCCATTTACTACAAATCCATTCATCGCGGAAGTTTTCAAACTCTTTATTTCAATGCTGTGTTTGAACACAGAAAGAGGAACACAATGTAGAACATTTTTATTATTGATAGAAACGCAAAACGCAAACGCTGTTTTGCACAACGTAGTCTACTCACTCATTCACCTCTTTCAATGGACACGAGTAATATTATACCAAAAAAAGTTTTTACATTCATATATTAGAGCCCCCTTACACACAATGATTATTACACCACAATTAACTAAACAGTATATTGTTGTCACACATTTTTTGTGATTTTAATTGAAAACTCTCTCGGGATTACTCGTTACTTAGAACAGCTGCATCATCATCTTTAAGTAATATAACAAATTTCAACATGACCAAACTCACTAGTCAAGCGAATACAATGCCAAAAACTTCTTTGAGAGAATTCAATATTCTATATAAGAACCATTTCAGAGCTTTCATGTATGGAACACCCATTTCGGACCTACACACTAGAATCCACCCACATTGTCCTACAATCACCACCAGGGCAAATTTCATTGAAAACACACCGAGTACATTATGGACAAAAGATAGAGCATAGAATAGAGTGAGCATTGAGTCTGTCGCCATCATATGTTTCTCCCACATGTAAAGCCAACATCTTCCTTTTGTAGATGATACATACTGCGATGCTCAGTTATGTAATGAGAAACGAGGCATAATGAATAGAAGAGCCGAATGTACATTTACGAGCCTGTTTACACCTAAAATCCAGCCAACTTGTGCAACTATTACCCTCGAAAAGAACACACAATTTCCCCTGCAAATCGAAGTACGTGGACTCTATGACAAAAAACAGCAACTCTTTGTAAACAACAAATCACACATTTTTGGGCAGAAATTGCACCCATAAACTGTATTTATTGCTATGGCTGCCACTCAAAATGAAGAGCCATGTAAATAACAGAGGGCATGTGCTGTAAGAGAGACTCGCCTTCAGAATAACAACACACAATTCATCCTAATATATATATATCACCCATTGTAAGTTCAATGATCGGTCCACTCCTCATTGGCTTTCTGCATGGTTTGTACCAGAGAAACATGCTTGTCTTTGGTGATATATGTGTATAGAGACCGCTGGTCTATTCCAGTTAACTTGTTCACCTGTTACATCCCTTCTTCTGTGGAGATGAAAGGAGGAGTTTTTCAGCTACATTATTATATTCGTTTGCAGACCAGTTGGTTTCACTGTATTCCTTCCACCATTTTTGTTAGGTATGTTATTTGTGGAGAAAAGGAGTTCCGACGTCATTATAAATAACCATGTTTGATTCAATGCTTTTATGAATCTTCTCATTAGAGAACAAAACCGGAGGAAAATGTATGCACAAATAATGCACCTATCTTTCTAACGATCATTAGTATTTTAGTAAAAACTACAGTGGAATCTTAAATTAAGACTACCGCAATAAAGAGATAACCTCTAAAATAAGACCATTTCTCGTTGTCCCAAACACCCAAAAAAGAAGGTTTCACTTTCCCTATTTCTAGGGTTTTTCTGCTGTATTTGATTTTTACAAAAAGGAGGCGTTGCATGTGCCGATCCGTCATTACGGTGGCACACACATTACCCAGATCAATGAGAATATGCCCTTCTCAAAATGTAATGATCGTTACATAAAAAGAATTCAATCAAACTAGTGGCAACATCAAGGAAAACTTACATTACTTGACAAAACATAGTCTCAATTCCAAATGTAGAAACATGTACATTTAAATGTAAGACATGTAAATGGAATAGCAATGGTACAAGATAACCACTCCCAGATAGCAATTTTAATTTAAAAGGGTACATTTAGAAAACTGTGTTTCATGTTCCACAAATGGGATTTTGCTAAGAAATTAATTACCACCCAAATGGTTGAGCAAGTTGCTCTTACATTTCTAAAATCAACTGAAACATATATGTGTACGGACATGAGAGTATGTGGTCATACTTCAAAGCACTATTACATGAAGAAATCCCAACTGATAATCATTAAGGTAAAAACAAATGGCTATGTACACGTAGTAGCTCCTAACACAATGTTCTCCATCGTGCTGCAATGTGGGCTGGTGGCCAGGCCTGTGTCTTACAGCTTTTAGCCCAATTATGACTTCCGTACAGGACATTTAAACCAATTAGCTTTGCCTAAATGCATTGAAAACGGCATAGAAAGAAGGCTATCAATTTCTTAGCCTTGCAACGGGCGTGCACTGCTTCGTACCTTTTGGAATGTTTGTGACAAGGCCAAGGACTCTTGGGTCAAAGTCATGGGAATCCATCATAGTTATTGTCATATTAAAAAACCCCAGCTCTATCTATTTAGAATAAATGTCCGAGCATAGAGCAAAGGAAAGAATTCTCTCCTATTTCTATGTGGAAAAAAATGTAAAATTTGACTTGCTAATATCATAACATACTTGGCAAGTAAAAGCCATCTCAGCATTTTTGATAAGAACAGAATAATACAGCGAAACTTTCCACCATAGACACCCATATGTGAAAGTACTCTTCAACATTAGCGGAGTGCTAAGAGCACCTAAGGTGTGTGTATGGACACATGCGTACAAATCAATATTTACTATTCAAACATAGTAAGCTAAACGAAATCTTTATGATGTTAATCGAGTCGACATCAATAATGGCCTGCCTCCACCCCTGAGCTCATACTTAGTAGAGACAATAAATACATGTATGTATATACCAAAAAAAAAAATGTAGTCAACAACTTCCGAGTACCAGTTTAGTGCCTGCCTGTAGAAAATATACATTATTGTACACATGAATACATATATTATATGCTAAATACCATAATGTGACATGGAAACATTCTAATAGCTGTCTATAATCACAATGACATGCCAGCTAGCTAATGTTTCTAGATTACTGGAAACATAGTGCTTCATATTTTCGACCAGTAATCATAACAGACTTTAAAGGTTTGAGCATGGCTGATTAACGATACAACCTAATGTTCAGCATCTATCACATAAGAAAAACAAGTAGTAAGAAGTTGAAACCTGAATATTTAATGAGTAGAGACATTTAATGAGGGAAATGGTCTAGGAGAACATACATGATTTTTTTTAAAAAAATCATGAAAAATGACGTGCCTTTGAGCACTTGGGACCTTATAACCCGCGTCTGTTATTGATAAAATTGTTAACGTTATCCTGACAGAAGACACGCGTTTAGATACTAGATGTACGTCTTTGATATCTGATGTCAGCTACAAATTGAGCTCTCATTACGTGCAGGCAGAGATGTGGAAGAATAATGTTGGTTAACTTCTCACAAGGTTCAATCCCCAGATCACATAAAATTGGGCATTGCACTCGCAGAAAATTACAGAGAGCATTTGTTTTGAGACGTTCCATCATTGCATCAAATAAATCATAATATAGCTTGAAGAAATGTACCACAAAAATATGGTACTAGTGGCGACATGAAATATGTATACCTGTACGTTAATAGAGACCAGGAGCTATACATTGCATTCAATGTTTTGGTTTTATAAAACTACAAATTCATGCCGATTGTATGCAATTCTTTTTTCAAGATAGGATTTCTGACTGCATTGTAAGTACAACAAGAATTCCAAAGTTTTTTAAACTTTATCATTGAATATTGAGAACAATGATATCATTGACATGTAGACTTGCATTTCACATCAATGAGTATTGATTGGGCAGTCTATTCAAATATTGAAAAGTAATAAGGCTAATTTATAACTTGGCATGATAGTTACTGTCATAAATCCTCTACACCTGGCCTGGTAACACCCTGGTAGCATTATCAGTTACACTCTTACTAAATGGTTACAGAATGTTACTGAAATTTAAAAAGTTTCTCTGATGAGGATACTTTCCCCTCAACTCATTGTGTTCTCAAAGGGAGGTGTTAGTGTATTTCGTTTCTTTGGTGTATATCATAACAATGTTGCTCAATATCAGTGATACAAGAGACCCAGTCTCATTTAAAACTCGGACCTGGTTGAAATAACTTTAGATTAAAGGTTAGAAACTTAAAACACTTGGGATAAATGTATATTAAATATGGACGCTCCAGACCCGTGAACATTCCCACATTGCCCTTGCCATCAAGGCAGATTGTGCCTGATCGTCCCAAAGTGCCCAAGCTATCTCTGCATCGCTAATAGACTACACATTGACTATTACGATCTTCAATGACGATAGTCAGCATCATGTTAATATCATACTCACACTGTTTCATGGGCACTAAATGGGAAAACTATCTGTTTCCTTTGTTACGTCTTAATGGATGACATGTCCAGCATACATAAAACGTCGATGGATGGAAATAAGAAAATACCGAGGTTGATTACGACATACCTGATCATCATCACCTTGAGACTACACTCAGCCAGATGATCCGTGCTTACCTGGAAAAGAGAAGAACACAATATTAGGCATGAGACACCCTAGTGACAGCAGTGGTGATAAAGTAGCTCAGACTTTGATTTTTTGTTTGTCTTCGTTCCTTTCTTCTTACAGGAAATGAAAAATGAGCGTGTCAATGACCTAGTGCAAGTAAATAGTTTGGGAGAGTGAATTTGTGATTCCCATGTTGATGTTAGTAAAATAGTCATGTCTTACTCTAAACATTCTATTCAAATCGTACAATTAACAGGTATCACTAGACAATATCAAATAGCAGAGTGGTTTTTACACGTGTGCTCGTGCTTCACACCTATATCGATATCAAGTAATTAAGAATTCAATTTAAATGGTGTGTCTCAGTACAGTAAATCACTGGTATGAGGACTTTACATGGTATTACCAACAGCTTTATTTTGTCAAATCTAATTGATTGATTGATTGATTGATTGATTGATCGAGAGTGAGTGAAAAGAGCGAAGTTTGCTACTGTCGTCACAACACAGAAACTGTCCTTATGTGCTGATACAGTCATTTACTTAAGTCCTATCAACTCAAGAGATAGAAATTCAAAAGCCTACTTAACAATTCTAAATAATTAAAGCAACATTTCAAGCAACCACATTAGGACAATGCCATGCGGGCAGCTACCATGAGTTGACAGAACATCAACACAACAATCACAGGGCAGCGGAAATACCAGCACAGACGTCTGACGTACGTCATCCCACCCGCAGAATTCCATATTACAGTATAACCTCACATTTAGAATACCTCCACAATGAGATCACCTTCTAATTTCCAGTCCATTTAAGCATCAATGCGACACTACTGGCGATCTCAAAAGAGAAGCAATGAACTCTCCATTGAGACAACTTGAGGATAGTCACACAGATGGCTTTACACTGAGGCTATACTGTACAATTTGCATCCTTTTATCCCGGTGCGTTGGAGTCAGCACTACATTCATGGTGGCCCTGTGACTTCCTGATGGTGGTGATTATGCAGGTTCCCAGCTCAATGATCTAAACACGTGAGTGGCACATTGTGATGGACACGTGCCTTTGTCACTGCCCAGTCAATGTTGCACGATCTAGGTGCTGCTGCTTTCACTACGTTCCCTGTCTGTATTGTATGAATTGTGAATGACACTGACACTGTGCAGTTACAATCCTATATCTTGAACTCTGATATTAAAGTTCAACCATCCATTTGTTAAAGTATTGTGAACTGAAAAAAACACCCCGAAATGAGCCCCTTTGGTCTTTTGACAAGTGCCCATTTAGAGACAATTCAGAGCCCCCCTGGTGCTCATTTGAACATTAAAATCAACTCATTTTTCGGAGACCAATTTGTATTACTTTTTATGGAGAATCCTGTGAGTCTGACACTGCTTTTTTCAAACACAATGACTTACACATGAGCACTACTTCAGACATCTCCCATACCATAAATACTTTAACCTTGATTCACAAATGTAATGCTCATGTTCAGTGTCATGTTCTCATCCTGCTCATGGTCTCTCCAGTTGCTTCTTTTGTCTGTTATCATATCTCACACTTAACTCATCTGCGTGTTTTGTGGGCACAACACTTCGAATGAAACACTTAGATTAATTCTCCTCGCTTTATTTGACATAACGCGGTCCATGTTTGGTGTGGTGCTGACACTTCCATTAGTACATGTACCAATCACATGTAGAAAGTTATTGTACTCGTTTTGTGTCGCTAAGTAACTTGATGCTTGTACCTGCTACAAAATATATTTTTCTCGATGTTCTTCTAAGATTATTAACTACAATTAACAACTGTAGTTAAGCTGGATTTACCAAGCGATAAATGTTTTGATACAGTAGTACCTCTATTAAGAGCACTCGATTTCCCAGCCTCAAGTGGTGTCGACAGGGGTGGTCTCTTCATGGCGATTAGCAAGTCTGTTATTAGGCCTAGGACTGTGAGAAATGGTCTTATAAAGAGGGGGTCTCTATATAGATCTATATAGAAGTGGTCTAAATAGGTGGTTCTACTGTTCTTGTTGAACTTTTCATACTAAACCAGTTGCATAGCAGATTTAGGATTTTCTGGAAGGGGGTGCACATCAAATTGTATGCAGATTCTGCTCACTGTAATGCTCCTGGTCTTGGTTCTAGTCATAATAATGTATAATTAGACCAGATATCATTGGCTGGAAACCCCCAAGATCTGCCATTGCATATAGCATGTGCAAAATGACATTATATTCACACAATGTCATATCTCAATGACAATGAAAATAGCAGGTAGATACTGTTATAGTTTTGCCAAGGTCACACCTGATCAATCTCTGTCAATAAATGACATTGTTCTCTGAGCACTTTTGAAGAACAGGTACTTTCATTTTGCAGGTGATATTATTCATGTGCTCCCATGTTGACCAAATATGGCCAATGTCACATCCATAGAAGTTGTGATAACTTTCACCTTGAACATAAATCATTCAAAAGCCAATAAATACAAAATTAAGTGCATCTCCACAACATTTCCCTAGTGACACCAAGCGCATGGTTTCATTTACGCAATGCCTATAATAAACTCATTACGCTAACTTACAATTAAAAACTAAACAAATGTAACAAAATTCTTACCAGGTGTTCTCTAAACTAACAAAAATGCACAAAAACAACTTGCAATGTGAAAAAAGCTGTAGACTTCTCAAGAAATGTTAAACTGCGTTCTGTTCATTTCACGCGACGTTATGCAACACGCCCACTGTACCATAATATTGTGCTACACATTTGATAGGAGCGTTCCACTTGCCTGGCTTTATCAAGGCTGACATATCATTTGGTAGCCACTTTGACCAGCCTCTACGCCACTCAACCATGCCTACCAAAATACCAGTGTTGATAGCAGAGACAAAACAAACACAACTCATCGCAGCACTCTCCCTCCCAGACCCTACTGCCTACGATTCTTCACCTTAACATTTACTTGTATGTAAATGTAAATAGCTGTTTAAAACGTGATGTGAGACCAGGATGAGAAATGCCTTGTACTGTTGATCTAAAAACTAGGTGATACAACTTTTTTAAAAGAGATCATGGGAACTTGTCACTCATTCAATATCAAATCCATTGGGCTCATAGAGTACATTGACGTCATAGTGCTCTTTAACGCAATTCTAGAAACTCATTTTGCTTTCCGTTTCCTGCCTTGTATCTATTTAACTTGTTGTAGGTTCTTTGGACCACTGCACAACCAGTTAGAGATGACTGCTTAATACCCACAATTATTCCCATCTAGGACTATTGTGACAGAATGTCCCAAATTTGTAACCATGTGCATCACGCTTAAATTTCTGAGAGAATAATTGGAGGATTTGTCTACAATTCTGAAACTGCATTATAATGAGGCAAAAAGTTAATAGAACCATCTCATCTGCAAAAGCAAATATTTATCTGATCAAATGGCATTGAATTTTAACAACTCACACATTTAGGGAGTCTTTCAGCTATCTTTGATCTGTCTTTACTTTATTTCTCAATGCCGTTTCAGTATATCATGATTGTGAGGCCAATTTCATTGCCCAAAAGTAATGCCTGGCCAGGAATATTCCTGTGAGTGTACAGTAGGGATGACTTTTGTTGTAAAGGCACCAAACAGACGAGAATTGTAAGAATGGAGCTCTGTTTTTGTCAATAGTTGTACTGACCAGCTAGAAGGCATCATATTTCTTTTGAAAATTATTGAAAGACTGACATATCAAACATTGAGTCATACTACATTCATGAAAAAAGGACTGAATGTCAACGAATATCTGTACACTGTACCTATGTTCTAACCTAAACCATAATGCACTCCAATGATTGACTGTGTTCAAAAGTGTAATTCATATAATTAGTAACGTCATCGGTCAACATTGGTCGTCATTGGTATCTTAAAAATGCTGAAACTACAAACGACAAAACTGGCCCACAAAGCATCCATCAAACATGAAGTTAGGGATGAACTCCAGCTGTGAGGCTTATTTTATTTGTCCTTGTGCACGGCGGCGTTCTATAGCTGTGTAGATAGTGTCTTGGATTTGTGACTGTAAGGTCATGGGTTTGCTTCCCTGCTGGGTCTAGCTTTGGGTGTTAAGT
The DNA here is from genome assembly GCA_019095985.1 of Streblospio benedicti. Lineage (NCBI taxonomy): Eukaryota > Metazoa > Annelida > Polychaeta > Spionida > Spionidae > Streblospio > Streblospio benedicti. The sequence continues at coordinate 13,863,585 of CM032661.1, read as the reverse complement.
AAACTCATTCCTGACAAGTAGCACACTCTTCCACAACACCTACAAATTAAATAGGTACAATCAACCAAGCAAATGCTAAAGCAATGTGCTGTATGCAATTCCTGGAGTTGATAAAGATTAGGACAGGGATGCCAAAGATCTGGTGTGGTCATCTGATTATGCATAGTGTGGAGATTTCAACTGAAAACCACTTTTACATTTCTGAAACTTTGTAGCTTTTGAAAAGTTACTGTTGTCTGGTCCATGTCATACATTCCTACATCATTGCTCACAACCAGAAGACATTTAGCTTAATAAATCACCACCATTGTTGTGCATTGTCATAAATGAGCCCCAACAATATATGGAATGTTCTATTTCATGGCATACATATGAATGTCTACCACGTCAGTACATAAATAGGAGTGCACCTCGGGGCACTTATCTCTATGCATGCTTCGCCCTATCTACATGATTTTGCAACTTATTTGTTCAAAAGAACCTTTGTGGGTTTTTTTCTGACAGAAAAAAATTGACAATATTTACAATGCATAGAAATATACAGCGTGGTTATCCCCTGCAAGAACAGGAGAGAGACCGGTTAAATGGTTAAACGTGTGATTTTACAGCTACAAAGTGCTATCAAAATTGACAACTTGCACCATGACAACCCCATACATTTTCCTTGATGAAATAACAGCAAAATAAAGGCTGACAGAAAACTTATAAAAACAACAGCAAGTGCCCAATTATTGGTCGGGGAAAACACGTGGCGTGAAGGCATTGACCTTTCCCTCGATAGAAACCTATGATCGCAGCATGTGGTATTTTCCTTATTGAAATGTTAATTGGTTTCAATCAATGGAGTTGTGCTAACCGCTATCTCTCCAACTACAGCAAATCTTGGTTCATTTCTGCATCAATTTCTTGTATGACATAACGATGTCAATGACTTTGGATGCGTTGAACTAAGAAATCGCTCAAATACATAAAAATTGAATATCAATGATCATAAAATAAAAAACCTTGTGAGGAAGGTGTTCTAGCAAATTCGTGATCTCATCCGTATGGATTGTATTGATTTGGATAGAAAGCGCTTGTATCCATACTGGAAGAAAGGGTAAATATGAATCTGTTCCAATGTAAATGACCTAGAGCGCAAGATGGCTAAAAAGTGTTGAGTTCAAATCCGTGATGAACAATGCATCACAGTTAAGCAACGACATCTAATTTTTCTGTACAATCTCCCTGGTACTTAGAAACAAAACAGGGACAGGTACATGTAACATGCATGGAGGGTAGTAAACTACAGCCCAAAGTGCTGCATACTCCCTAGGAAGTTGAGAAAGATAAACTAATGCATATACAATACTATAACCATAATGCACGGAGTATCAAGTACAATTAAAAAAGCAATACATTATTATCAAAGATTCTAATCCTAGCCTAGCTGATATTCACATCAAATGAAGACCATATGCTTCACACCCATTAAGAGTTGTACATATTCTCCGTAGCCTGCCTGATGTATGTTGCGGTTACATCAACATTATATATTGGACACATGGACCTTGATAGGCATTTATAGCTCACAAGTTGTGTCTACATAACAGACGTGAATTATTGAACCGTGCCGTATTACCCAGATAATGATGATGTACAAGCATTTTTTCACAAGGAAAACAGTTTACCCTTTACTCCTGGTAAACAGAGGAGATGTGCTTTTCCAATAACCGTTTAACCGTGCGCACTACAGCTTGTGGATTGTCACAAACTAATCATCTATATCATACCGGTAATTATGATTATTGAAAGGACATACAGAGATCATTACCTCATGTATGTATAAGAAGAATTTACTAAGAAATAATAAAATCTCTAGCATCCTCTTGTGTAAATGTGTGGTTTATAGACCTACCAGCTTTTCTAATTGTATAGACATGACATTATGATTGGACTTGTTATTTGCACAAATGACTTTATATTATCACCAGGTTATTGCTACTATTTCTCATTACCATTCCACGTAACAAGATTCATGAGTTTACATCACAATGTCTCGAACCCTAGCTTTATGAACTGTTGACATGTTTGTGTGGGAAGAAAAAGAGAAGAAAACTACTTGTCCAGTAAAAAGCAGTGACGTCTGCTATTGTATGGCAACAATATGGCAAACACGCTCACACAGATTGGCTTTCAACGCGTCTCGTATCGTACAGTAAAATGTTGCTTTTCCACCATAAATCACACTGTTGATTTTGCATGCTCAGACCATTAACCAGTTATATAAAAGAACCTCTCTATCAGGACCAGCTTGGGTACTGGCCTCAATTGGTTTCAATGAAGACATGGTTTTACATTAACATTGAAATTCATGGTGGTCTCTTTATGGATGATTGGGAGCGCAATACATGGTCTTATTATAGAGGTGACCTAAATAAAGAGGTCTTCATTGGAGATTCAGCTGTACCACATTATTCACATGCTTGACATACCATTTGTCAACTGGACAGATGGACAGCTAGGTAACATGGTCATGCTCAATGGCAAGACGCACATTTTTCATCAGGGTTTCTTAAGGGTTGACTTCAATGTTTGGTTCAACACAGCAAGGAAAGTTAACTAATTTTCATCACGAGGTTCGTGGTTGTGGGAAGGGTCGGTTGCAATCATGAACAATAACGAACACAATGGCCCCATCTCAAGCACATCTGATGTCATAATGATAATCAAATGATAACATGAAATTAAACTATATCTGACACATGACACTGCTCTCACATGTCCATGTGGATCTGAAGATAGCATGTGTCTATTGTGAACACTTTCAGCGCCTTAGGAGTGCAAATGAGGCAGCTAGCATCAATTTGAATAATCGTTACAGTAGAACCTCTTCATTAAGCCAACACTGGGTACAGCCTCCAAGTGATCAAAATAGAGAGTTGTGCACTACTAGTACATATATATCGAGATTTCACACTGGCTTTCTGATGGCTACGAACACACAACAAATTGCATTATTAATTTTAGCGGTGGTTTCTTTATAACGCTTGTCCTACTGCATTTACGTTGTGTGCACAACATGAAGTCATCACAGGAATCACAGCTGTACTCTCATTGTCACCACTTCCATAATTACTGGGCAGGTGATAATGAATAATGGTCTTCAACAGAACAGGGACCCCTGCTGTGGGGCATTGGCATATTAAGTAATCATGGACGGGTAAATGCGTTGTTTTTTTCCACCTACTTTTACTTGTATGATTTTACTGAATGATTTATTACTCGATTATGTGATCCCATTCTGATTATCAAAAGCTATAGAAACTAATAGTGTCAGAATTATACACAAATGATTTCAGAATATAATCTTTAATATGCTAATTAAATATATTACTTCCATTAATGGTAATATAAGTCATACAATAACTAAAACTCAAATTGAATTTTGAGAATAATCAGCTCAAAAATGGACATTGAACCCAACCCACAGCTTTCTGGTCACTATCGCAACATGGTAGTCATTGAAATCAACTGTCTACACTCATATGAAAAGAAGAAATATTATTTTTTCATTGAATTAAATGTTTGAATAAACATTTTTATTTCTGATTTGTAGAACACATTATAAATGGTCATGAGAACTAAACACACTGGATTTATCCCTTGGGCACCTGATGCAATTGTGAACATGCCATCAATAGAATCATCCTTGAATCATCATTCCTTTCCATGATCAGCAACAAAAACTTATCATTGACTGGCGGGATCTGCAGGGTTGTTCATTCACCCAAAGCTTTGTTTCTTATTGTTCATACTGCCTTGTATTCTCTAAATATTTCAAAACATAATACTCCTAGCACATCAAACATAATTTCAAGACTTGCTTTGATATAGTGTCAATGAAAGCCGCCCTTTGTTTGCGTTCACAAGTAGCCCAAGCTGCCAAATCCATTGCACACAAAATAAACATTAGGAAACCAGCACCCAACCAAAGGTTAGGTCGTCACATCACAGCTCTTCTATGATGTCAGCAAACTATGGAAACCCCAAACATCCTACATTCAAAATAATTATTTTCTCATAGGGATTTTGAGATTCAAGTTTATCACAAATAATAAAGGCTAGCTTAGTAACTGTCAAGAAAAAGAGCAGTAAATAGTCTAGATTCGAATGAACTGGCATCCAGATACCATGGTGGTGACCCAAGACTACCGTATTTATTCTAATAGGCGCACAATGCGCTTACAAAAACAAATTTCAGCAAAAAAACAAAAAATAATAAGCACAACCCAATAATTTTTCGCATTTCATGCATTTTTCTCACTTGTATAATGAACATATGTATAATGAACATGATAACATATGTAATATGTATTATATTAAATCTGCAGTAACAGGAGTGTGCGCTTATTGGGGGGGGGGCGCTAATAAGATCAAATACGGTATTTTGATAGAACATGATATGGGCAAATACAAGCATCGAACATTTCTTTTGCATATTTCAGAACTTATAACTAATATTTATTACTACTTTTAGTTTTAAATCAATATCCATTGTACATTTATGCTGCATTTGCGTGATGCTTCAGAACTTTTAAAAATACAAGCTTCCAAATTCAATTGAACGGACATTCCCAGTCGTACGTCATGATACATAGCAGTTGAAAGCTTGGTCAGTTAAAAAGGTTCCGAGTTCACGACTGGTACGTACAACTGGGAGTGTCCATTCAAGTGAATTTACCATATGCGAAGCTCGTATTTTCAAGTTTGGAAAAAGCACACAAACGCACCATTAATAACATTACTGTATTCATTGACTTGTTGAGCTCTAACAATAATATTCTTTAAGTTTAAACAATTCCAGCAAGCTGGTTTAGTTTGAAAAGCTACCTGTGATGATTACGTCAATACATTAGTTTTGAAAAGCATGTGAATAATTTTTTACCCTATGGAAAACAGACATGTTTAGAGATCGTTTATACATGTGGGACCTGGAAAGGAGGTTGAGATAATCCGGATATCTAAATGATCGAAAGCTGGATAATCGGAACTTTATCTTATTTTTACCTCATTTATGTAAGTAGTAAAAACGTTTAAATACATAGTTAGCCTCAGGCTGGATTTTATCCCACAACCACTATGCCCAATTAGTGCCAGACCCAGAATTCCCTCGTAGTCCTACATATCAATAGGTCAGGACCTGGTCAAAATAACACAAAACACACCAAGACGAGGGGTGGGGGGGCCTGGTTACCAGCCCTGGATCTAACACAAATACTAAACAACATGGTGTAACCAATATGACTACAACTACTGACGCGTCTTCCGTGGAGCAGTTGTCATGTACCACCTCATGTACAAAAATGTACCAATTAACACAAAACTAGATAATTGTATTGTTGTTTATATATTCTAGCTTGGTGCTCATAAAATGTCCCCATCCACCGATTTTATGCATATACTTTTTAAGGTGCAGCGTGGCATAAAGAAAAACTCGTTTGTTTTCATTTTGGTAATAACTTGGTTTCAACCTGGCCGACATGGAAAAATAGTCCATACTGAAACTACAACCATAGTCTACCAAAATCGTTCCACAGAACACCAAGGCACCACATTGGTGTGCACTCTGTGTTGATAAACACATAGAATGAAAGGGTTTTACATTTTATATATTCTATTTTAACACTATAGAGATGAGCCAACAACTTTGACAGGGCTACTGCATTCTGGACTGGGCTTCGAAACCACACGCTATGAATCAAGAATTAAAATAGGCCTGTGCATTAGCTAGACAGTTGTTTGGATACAGTCTTTGTTTTTCTCCATTGCAGCTTGCGTCAGCAACTGGCGGCAACATGTCGTCTCCGTACTGTGACTACAACGTGACAGCCGAGGACTTCACTCCACTCAACACCACAGGTAAGGACACTTGGACTTACACTTAGCCATGTTTGATCATTTAATGATACAGCTGGTTATAGCAGCAAACTCCATTAGGTTAAGACACTTGGCGATAGACAGTACATTAACAATGTGTAACATCTCATATCTCTCCAAATGAGACCACATCTGTAAAAAAAATAAACTCCTCTATCAAAAGACCAGCTGTCATAATCGACTTCGAAATCTGGTACTAGTAGATAGATTACAAGCAACTCATTTGAATTTTAACAGTAATATTTTGATTGTTCTTATGTTTTGCACAAGCTTTTGTGCTTTTCATTGAAGCATATCTTGATAGCTTTCAATCATCTTGTAGCTTTGTCAGTCTGCCAATAAAAAGGAAGCGGATAACATCCTATAAAACATAAAAACAATGTCTTGAGCAGATGAACATTCAATATGGTGATGTGTTCCGCTGCAGGCAACAAGGCGGTGTATGAGCAGGTGTACTCGGTGCTGTACGGCTATGGGCTGCCCGCGATCTGCGCCTGTGGCTTCCTCGGCAATGTTATGAACCTCGTCATCATGGGCGGCAAGCGCACGCAGCGTAGCCTGCGCAAGGTCGAACGATCCGCAAATATCGGTTAGTTTGCTACGTTTCTGGATATTTTCCTATGGATGATTGTTTCTATAATGCAGCTCAGTCTTAAGTCCTTACATATATATTGTATATCCCCCCAAACCCCCATGGGGCTCACATCAAAAATTGGCTTAGTGTTCATATACTAGCCCATGGTTTTTAAAATGAAAATAAAAATCATTTTCCATACATAACATTTTATAGTTACGTCCACCCTGAACCCACACGGTGACTAAAGACTTGCAAAAGTAAAAGAATTCACCTACATAATTCCTGTACTCCTATGCGAAATATTGTTTTATCACTTGGTGAATATGTTACAAGATTACATTACACTGTGTAATATTAACTGTGTTGATAGGTTTCTATTACCGGTAGATACCTTCTATAATAAGTGACAAATAAGCCCTGAAGGGTTGGGTATACTTGATACATAAGTTAAAGATTTATGATCTAATCCGTACACAATGTCCCTATAATAAATAACAAGAGGCCCATGAGCCTTAACGGTCACCTGAGCATCAACAAAGCAGTTTGTGATGTTTTTTCAGGGATTCCTCAATAATTCCCTGGGAGTCATGAAATTTACATTTTTTTTGGTATGTAGCATCTGTAGGGTAAGGAGACAAGAAATTGTAAATTTCATGACACCTCACCCCAAGGGAAGGTATTAGATACTACCTTGATCATCATTACTTTATACTTTATACACAAATTGTCTGATCCATACCTGGGAGGAGGAAATTTTTTTTTAAAGAAATAATGCATTTTCACTATATGACTCATTATGGCCACACCTTAGCACTTGAACCCCTGCCCCGGGGGTTATGAAATTTACTATTTTGGTAGACCCTTCCTTGGTTATTATCACTACATACTTGGTTTGTCTGATCAATGCCTGGGAGTAGAGAAGAAGATTTTTTAAGAAATACAGTAATTTCACACTTTTTACCCCAAAATTACCTTCCATTGGGGTGGGGGTTGATGAAATTTTTTGTTATTATCATTTCTTGTCTCCTTACCCTGGGACAAATTTTTAAGCTACATACCAAATTTGGTTAAAAATTGGCCCATTGGGGTGGGTTCTTGAGAAGATGTTAACTTGTCTCCTTACCCTACAAATGCTACATACCAAATTTGGTTAAGATTGGCCCAGCAGTTCTTGAGATGATGTTAACGCACGACGGACGACGACTGACGACGACTGACGACGACAGACGCCAACCCATAGCAATAGGTCACATGAGTAATTACTCAGGTGACCTTAAAATCAATCAATTCTTCCCATATACTGTAGTTTAAATTTGGGTGCATTGCTCAAGCTCTCCCAGTAAAAGCTTAATGGTCCATAAATACACTAAATAAATCCATCTGTATAGTTAATTAAATTAAAAGCCTTAAAACATTCATTTGCACTTAGGTAGATTTGCCACAGTTAAAACCATTTTACGTAAAGACCTGTTTTAGCTCACGTCTTAGTCTAAAATTATCCAGTCCTAGGAGTTCACTTTAAGATACATGTGATCAATTTAATAAATTAAGATAAAATTTTCAATTTTCATTTCCAAGTAAAATCTTATGCAATATTAGATTTCAAGAATGGCAATCTTTGCTCTATCTTTATGATTATTACTAATGCGTGACAATCTAAGTTAATAAGTGAACAATTGGCTTCCAATCCACAATTCAATAAGATTAAACCCCGTGGTACAGATTACACGCCTAGTGCCCTTCAATAAACCTCAATCATAATCCAATGCAATTGGGAAGAGGTCTCGCACACCCAATGTACTTTCACTAATATAATAATATAAATTGCATAAATATTTTTGCGGTTTTATCTTATAAATAGATTTGTACTCAGATTGTTCACAAGGTTGGAACTCACGATAAATAAACCTGGAAAGAGAAAGTGTTCTATACAAACAATATAATTTTCTGTGATTGAATTTATTTATCTGCAGTGTTTGCATTGCAGATTACTTGTCCATTTTATCAAATGAGTTTGCAAAACTTAGCATTTAAGAAAAAGAGGAGGGAGGGCTGTTGCACTTGGATGGTTGTATACAATAATCTAAATTGCCGACCGAGTAGGTACCATATTGTCATCAGTTCAAATATCACCCAATTTAGTAGATTCAAACACAATTTAAATCTTTGTATGGATATGTGATACGTTCCTCGCTTGACTTGGAGTCATATCATTAAGTCATGGGTTTAACACTCCACCCCGCCACCACTGCCAACTCCACATCCAAGTGTATGTGATATGGTCTTCCACTGACCAGCTAGCTGCCTGTTTTAGGCCTGATGTCGCTGGCGGTGGCTGACATGATGTTCTGCCTCACCGCGTTCCCTTCAACCTTCCTGCCACAGGACATGGAGTTTGAAACAAAGGTGAGAGCAATAACTTAGTTACATAGAATTACTTACTGTCCAAAATTGATCAATCAATCAAGTAATGTATCAATTAGTCCTATAATCAATTGCTTAGCACTCCATAGGGTTTCCTGCTCTATTATGACGATATCTGTTCAAACATCACCCACCAACCCAACCAGTCATCCTCCCACTCACGAACCCACCAACTCATAATATACCACTTCCCACTGGCCCCAGGGTTTCTCACTACATACCAAAGCTGTTACTCCCAGAATCAATCAATCCCCAAATCATCAATCAATCGTTTAATCAATCCATCCACCCTGCATAGGGTTTCCTGCTGTACTACGGCTGTTATTGTGCGGCCGTTATCAACATCTTCATCATGACAAGCACATGGCTCACGGTGACCATGGCGACTGAGCGGTACCTTGCCATCTGCCATCCGCTCAAGTCACGCAACATCATCTCATTGCAGCGCACCAAGGTGAGGGAGGTGGGGTCACACAGGTAAGAACTGGTGCTCCAGTTTAGGGGGTTCAATACTTATACATGCAGATGGGATAACTAACATTATACAAGACACCGACTTGTCACATACTAGTATTGTGCATACCTTTGTTCACAAGCAGTGCACTAAGTATGTTATGTCACTGATTTGCCCTAGTCAATTAGAGGGGCCTTTCAATCAATATGATAGCGTTGTCCCGTTGGAAGTGATGTCGCCAGTTGACATGCAATTTGCAAGGTATCAAAACTTTCTCAAACAAAAGAAAACGCAGCAGGGCACGCAAAGGTAGTGATCATAAAAAGCTAATAATAGGTCTCCAAAACTAAAGAATCAATGGTTTTACATTTTACCCACGTACATATACCCATTAAACTTGAATGACATTTTTCTTGGGAGTGCACCAAGGTACCCGTTCTTTTGCCCGCAAACTCACATGGTAATTGGTTAATTAGATTAAATATAGGCAGCCCTTACTGTCTTATACTGATGTCTATCTGTATTCCCATCACTCTTAAACAATGATCAAGATTTTAGTTCTAAAACATGTCCTGAAGATCGTACATTAATTACTTAAGTATATACATAGTGCCACTTTTTCAACAGTTGTCTGAAGAAATTATGCTTTTTGTCTCAAACTACAAGTAAACTTTATCTTACTTTCCTATTTCATCCCAGTAAACTCTATGAAAAAGCCATTAATTCACCTGAGGAATATACCATTAATGTATGAGGTCAGAAACCCTTGCAACATCTTCCGATATATTAATCATACTTATCAAAATAATATAAAAATATAATGAGCTGAACCAGGTAGTTATGGTCAAGATGAACAGGACCATTGAGAATTTTTTGTGGCTGACTATTTGTCTAAATCATATTACTCATAACCATACAGCATTGCCACTTGAGAGGATTCATAACAACTGCCGAGACTTTCCATCACATGGGTTTGAATCCCAACAGTTTGTAAGTGGACTATAGACATGGGGAAATTTTCCTCTACTTTCAAAAGAATAAGCTTGTCAACTTGATTGTATTTCCCGTTTCTACCAACAGGTGGTGATAGTGCTGGTGTACCTATTCTCAGCTATCATCAACGTGCCAGTATTCTGGCGTTACCACATCCAAGCCAAGACGTGCGCAGGAGCCGGGGGACAGAACGTCACCACCTACATGATGCTGCCACAGGTTCAACTATAATTTTGCTGTTATCTTCATTTTGCTGGCACTGGCACACTCACGTTTTTTTAAGGGTTGGGTCAAGGGTGTGCAACGAAGTCCATAAGTGAGAAACTTAGTTTCTGCATTACTGGAACATAAATATCAACTCTGTTGACTGCAGACTACTCGGCCAAAAAACAAATAAGTCTACCACTTTTTTCTTCTTTTTGGTAGGTAGTGGGGTGGGGAAGAAGGACATGCTCCTTTCCCGCATGATATGCTAGAGCCTGGTATTGGATTCCTCTAGTATTTCTATCCCTCTTTCCTTTGTCCTTTTGCTCTCTTGTCAAACTCATAACAATTTTTTTTATTTCTTCTGCTTTCTTCATAGAATTATTCATTCTCTTGGTTCTTTTCCCATGTAACTTTTAATTTTTGCAGTAGTACATCTGGTTGAAATAAAAATATATTCTCTATCTGAAATACAAACATAATGTTCTCTAAATATAAACATGATGTTCTAGTTGAAACAAACATAATGTTCTCTGCTGTAGGTGCTGTATGACGACGAGAATTTTGATCACGTGTACCGTGCCATCTGGGCTGTCATCGGCAACTTTGTGCCGTTGTTGCTTCTGTTGGTGTTCAACATCGGACTGATGAAACAGATCCACAAGTCATACGCAATGCGCAAACAGATGAATGGCAACGCAGGAATACACCATAATTCGTCACACGACAATGAAGCTAGTCAGCGCATAACAGTGACACTCGTCGCCATTGTTGTGATGTTCTTCATTCTTGTTGCCCCGTCGGAGATTCTAAAGCACGTGGCGTATCTAATAGGTGGCAACTTGAGCACAAACTTCACCTACCTGACAATAGAGATCATTACCAATGTAATGCAGACAATAAACTTCTCCGCAAACTTTATCCTATATTGCATAATTAACCCGTCGTTCCGGAGGTCAATGCGTGAGATGTTCTGCTTCTCGTATCATAAGCTTTCCATGGATAACTTTGACTCGATCGGTGGTGATGCATTCAATGAACGGTACGCAAGCGTACGCATGTCCAGTTTCAAGACACAAAGCATGCGCTCACCACCAACTTTGTCTAGTAAATCATCACGAACTTTATCTGTGAGGTCAATTAGATGAAGGGTTTTTGTGGTTTACTGAATGATTGAAATTTGTAATCAGTCATGGCTAGATTTTTTTTATGTGTATGAGTGTAACACGTTCTAGTGGATATAGCTTCCTTCACCTTAGAAATTTAGATGTGCAAATATCTGATTATCCTATCAAAGGCATGGACCTAAAGCAGGTATGGATTATCATGTGGATGTGCATGGTACAAATAATAAAATCAAATAATCATTCATGAATAAAGTCGTGATAATAAGTTATGCACACGTGGGATGTTCGTGATATTTCTTACTTTATAAAGTGATTAACTGTGAAAAAACAGTCAGAAAAAATACATTAAAAATACCACCTGAATATCGATTAAACAGACTTAATAAGTATTAAGTAATATCCATTTTTTATCAATTTTTTGCATTTAAATTTGTTTATATTTTCAGAGGAGATAATTGGTTTCTGTAAGGATTTTTGCCGTATATATTAAATGCATGATCTTCAGATTTGTAGGTTAATATGAAAACTGTTATTTATTTCATTGTTTGTGATATATTTATGGCTGCCAGTGAAAGCTGTATTTAGTATAATGTAGAAATAATTATATTGTGTGATTATTGAATAACAAATTTTGTGTTTAAATCTAAAACAAGTCATGTCAGATATTCTTGAGTTACAAATTCATAAAATTGAATGTTTCAAACCATGATTCTTTATTGCTAATAAAATACGTAATCAAAAAATAATTATCATATTATAAACGGTGCCTGTATTATTCACAAAGTCTTCGCATCACTTAAGAGTATGATGAATAAAAGTTGAGACTATCAGTATTTCAAGGTAGATTGGTATATACTTCTTGATTGGATTATAATAGAATGAATGTCTGAAAGTATGTATTATCATTAATTGACATTTGAATTTCATCCCACATAATTCCAAATCAACGAAATCTGACCAAACAATAGAGCAATAAGACTACGAAATTGAGTCAGCTTCATGGTTGACTATCTCACAGATCATTTATGACTTATTCAAATTTATTTTGACCCATAGCTTCTGAGTAAGTCAAACTCTATGATGATCCAATTACAATGGTATTTGCAATTTCAAAGGCCACTAAATGTAAATGCAATTCCTATCCTGAATTATTGTATGAAGGCAGGTCCAGAATTCTATCGAAGAGAGCTGTAGGGTGAGGGATGTTAGTATAAAGATATGGCCAAACATTATTACTAAGCGACCAAATGAGGTCTCTACCTAGTCAAAACAGTTCATACACAGACCAAAATATGGAGGGACAAGACATTCGGACCAACCTGGACCTGCCACTAATCACCAAGTCATCAATAAAACTTCTTATGCTTTTGATATTACCGTATGTTTATGGCTTAGGTAGAAGTACATTGTGATATTAGAAACTGGCACTATTTATGGGGCATATCTGCAGAAATTCCTGATACACTGCTTAAATGTATTGTATAAGTGTGTGTTTATGTACTGTAATTCAGTAAAAATAGTACTATACTCTGTGTCCATGTCAAACATACTAGTATTTATATGTAAAATGGATTGTTTTATTTACCAAGTTTTGTATCAAGTTTTTGGATGTATAAAAATGTACCAGTAAGAGAATGTATCTCTATCAAATTGCGTATAATATCTAGTTTCTATTTCTCCAAGTAAAGACAGTCGTGGTGACGAGTTTGAATCTTGTGTGATGGATGGATATTTAATCCATTACCGACATATCAAATTTCTACTTACCTTCCAAACATTTAAATTTAAAGGTGTTTAGTAGCTTAAAACACTCAATGTAATTGGCTGGGTACTGTGAAGTAACTTTATATAAATATTCAAGAGTTTTCATGAAATTCTTTCACAAATATGATCTTTCACTAGTCTAGAGAAATTCTTTTTGCCTTCTAACTTTGCATCATATGCACCATTTATAAAAAATTCAGTGAGGTGAGTTGATATACTAATTAGAAATAGCCAGGATTGCAAAAGATAGGTTACAAAGTATGTTGGGCAATGATGCAGGCAAATACTGTAGGTGGGCTTGGGGGCATGCTACCCCAAGAAAATGCTGTTTTCTTGGAATCTGAGGCTATTTAAGACAGTAAAGTAACCTTACAAGCAAATGTCTTGACACTCTCAAAAACATAGGAGGCAGTTCCCTACCTGTACTGTACCTCATATTTAGCTACAGCCCAGGTCTTAAGTAAAATTACTACAATCTGTAATTAGTTACACAAGCTCTTAAACAGGAGAAAAATCTGTTTTGAGTATGAACAAAACGTTGATAAATTGCCATTTCTATCTTGGTATATGCATTTATGAAATATTCAACTTCATGTACATGTACCTATCGAAAGTTACTTCTATATGCAAGTGTTCAATAATTGTACCAATGATAAATGTATTTATAGACAAAAAAGATATTAAATGTGAACTGTAAGCTTAACATATCTTGTTTCTTTCCCAGGTTTCTTTGTTTCTCTGAAACATCAATTTGTGTACACCTGCACAAACATAAAAATCTATCCCAACAAATAGTTATTTCATTTTCAAATCAAATCACATTTCACCAAAATATATCTCAACCTTACTGATTATCTGTCATTTTCTTTTTGATTTCCTAGATGCACCAATTATACAATTCTTGTACTTATGAACCTATAAATTGTTGATGAAAATTGGGCTTTCAATATATATTTATTACTAAATGAGTTTCTCTGAGTGCGCACTTTACCTTTCTCCTTTAGCCTCCTTGTCATGGAGAGCAGGTACTCTGGCCAAATGCTCTGGCAGGTGTCCCTGTATTAGTGCTTTCTTCTCCAGACAAAATAGGCATTCTTATGTCAAGGAAACCAGCCATTGTGACTGCCACTTGCAAATATTACAACACATTTCAAGGCAAATCATTCACATGTAGGGTCTAAGTGACCTTCGCTCAGATAACCGATTTCTTTTTCAATGATTATACACAGTTCAAGGTCTTGTTTTAGGGGTGATTATCCCTTGCTCTATCTATGCGTCTAAATCTTTAAAATCCCTATGTTTGAATTACCACTATGTAAAAGAATTATTCCGTATGACAAAGCTAAAAGGGAGTTCGATTTAAGTATTCTTCTCAAAGATGCAGGTGGTCTTTTAACAATTGTATACACACAGCTGAGCTTGTAACACATATTGATGATTGCATTATGTAGCAAGCTGACTGTCCATGCTAACAGACTGTCTATATTACTGACTGTCCAGAGTACCAGCCATCACAAAGGTGTAAGCTCTTTATTGGACAGCATGGAGATGATTCTGTAAAAATATTGAAGGAATAGGGCAATCGACCTACGCTACATGTACCTACATATATACATACAATGCTTAAAATAGCGCATATTTTGACATGAGAATTTGTCATTTATCATTACTTTATTCAAATACCATGCATAGGATGCATGCTCAGATTTTGGGAACAGGGCAATGATTTGCCACTTGTTCTTACAGAAACCATATGAAATGTAAAAGTGTTAAGATAAATGTCCAAAAGTAAGTGCAAACAAATATCAGGCATACATTTTGGGCTGGAATAAAATTCAACATGTGCCAGACTAAGCCCTCATAGAACAAAAAATAAATATTTGAAATTTAAAAAAAAAATGTATGGGTGATTTGAATGTTTTGTTGGCATTGCAAATGATAGTAACATAATTATAATTGGTATTTTTACAAAACAAGGAGAAAGACAAGCAAATTTTCTGTAATTCAATTTCCAGATACCTGTCAAATTTTGTAAAGTACATAGATCATCATCAGAGGAGATCCAAAAAATGGAGAAAAAAATGGATGAGAAAAATGTTTCTGCAAAATACTAAATGCCTTCTTTACGTCAATCTACTATCATTTATAAGGAACTATAGGGGTAGAGCATCACAACAAGCAGCATATTGCTGTAATGAGTTCTGTTTAGACTAATTTTGTGCATCTTGAAAACAAAAAGAGCCTCTTTACCACAAAGCCACAAAATTGAAGACAAATTTTGCAATTTACGTGAACAAGTCAATCATTGCTTATCCATAATCAGATTAAATGTTACACATTTAAGACATCTGATATTTGGGATGTTCTTTAGAAGCATATCCGACATCCAAAAGCAAATGCATAAAATTGATCCATAAGCAGACAGTGCATTGTGTATTTGGGTACGCCTCGAGTCATGCTCACATCTGCATGTCTAGACGCATACATCTGCAATTTTGTGTTTACTGCCACCATTAGCATAATGTCATCTTATAGCACTCTTTATATCTTAATACACTAATTGGACATGTATTATTGGAAATAATGAGTAAAATGATACAACACATATGTAAACACAGTAATCGTTCTAATAACTTACACTTACAAAAAAAAAATTTCAAACAAAAACAAATGTCGAATATTAGTAATAAGTGCACCCCCGACAATTTTTCGCGGTTCTTGCATTTTTTCTTTTATTGCTCACCACAAACATTCTTTCAGAACACAACCGGCCTGTTTTTCACAACGCAATAGGCCGGCGTGTTAGTTTTTCACAACGCGCCTGGCGCATACGGCGTGTTAGTCTTACAATATGGTGAGATAAATATGAAATCTTTTGGGAAAAAAAAGCAAAATTCGATTAATTTAATCTGTGTAAAAGAGGGGGGTAGTGCACTTAATGCAGCAGGTGCGCTCATAAGAATGAATATGGTAGGTTGCCTACCAGCAATGAATTCTCTCTAAGTAGATCTTTAAAAATGACCTGGTGTAAATATATGTAACAATGATCTGGTGTACATTGTATCATTTAGCTTAAAAACTGGCACTTCATAATGAAACATAAATTATATGCACATCAATTTATACAAATAAACATTGGTTGATATGCTATCGCGAGATACAACCACATAGGTCTAACTATAAATAAAAGATGAAAAACTTCTTTTATTCAATTGCTTTTGAGAGCTATCACTTAGATATGAAACATCATTTCCAATATTTGTCCATATACATTCGCTTTCTATCACCCTTTACAATAGGTCATCATTTATCAGCACAAGATGGGTAATTCTTCTGGCACGAAAGTTAAGCATTAAATGACACCATCTCTCATTGCAGCGACACATCAGGAAATGCAACAATCTGGTGATCAGTCACGACATGCTGCTACACACCGCTCCCGTCATTAGGGGTGGACAAGGCACAACTGATTACGCCAGCTTATTAGCTTACATCTTGGCTTCATGTTTTTAAGTAGTTTGAGATTCTTGACCCACTAGAAAGAAAACAATGCGTTTTAACCACTGTTGCTTTATTTACGGGGTACGGATTCAAAACTTGGTCAGTAGCGGTCTCACCAAAAATCAGTTAAGCAATGGGCTTTTTTCACCACTGATCCCATGCAAGGTTAGGAATTGAACCCATGAGTGTCTCGCGACTGACACCATTCATTTGGCAACTTGGCAATGGAATGTTATTTAACACTACAATAGACAAGCAGCAAATGAATCAAGAACAGCACATACCACAAAAAGAAAAGAATGAATATTTACAGGACAAATATTTCTACACGTGGTAAAATAATCTTCATGAAAAGAAATCATTAATACATGAACTTTAATTGAAGAATGTAATAAACTAAATGTACAGCATATGGATAAATGTCAATAGAAATATACCTTTCTAATTAAAACCTACACACAATTGCTGGTAAATTAGCAAATTCTTTGAAGCAATTCCAAAGGGACAGAACAAGTTGGAATTTAGAAAATCATCCATCTCAGGAGGCAAATTTTTTGGTCAATTCAAATCGTTTATCACGATTAGTTTCGATTTTAGCTACATAGCAGCATACCATATTAGGACTACTAAGCTGCCTAATGGCAATGCTCACCTGATTTCTCTCATCTCATGGATATCATACGAGTTAGGAAGTTAATATGCAATTTGATGAACATTTAGCTTATTGTCCAAAGACCTGGCTAATGGAATTGAGATAAGGACACACTAAGCTGGACGTTCTTCAGAATCAAAGGGTCAGTGGCAAGCCCGGCACAGCAGCATCCAGATCTGCTTCTCAGAAATGTACAGATTGATATTGATTTATGAACCTAGTATGGTACATTAGGTATGTTAACCCCAAATTTTGCCTGGGCGCGGTGTCCGCACTCCGCGTCCAATTTTCTTCAAAAAATTGGCTAAGTCCGTAAAAATGAGAAATTATTGGCAAAATTAACCCTCTCAATGTTGCTTTGGCTGACGGCGCCAACTCGAGTTGACGCGAAGCAACGCGGTGTCAGGCTCTCTAAAAATAGGCTCTGTCGCAACTACGCGCCCACTCAGCCTCCAAAAATCACGCGGAAAGACACCGTAGGTCCGGAGAAGTGTTTTCGTGACACCTCGTCACCACTCCGCGCCACCGGGGGATTATTGATCGGTATTGATGAAATTCCCTTTGATCTTTCTGACGTCGCGTTCCACCGCGAGAAGCCGTTTCTCTGGTCGCCTGACATCGGGTTTAAATCAGCGCCGCACTACGTCGCCCCACGTTGCAAAGTTTTCCGCGCCATGGACACTGACAGCGCCGTCTCCCGCTGTGACAACGCCTCACTGCGCGTGTGGCGGTGTGTTGCGATGTCCCCCGATGTGTGTTTTAAGCCGTCTGCGGAGTCTGGCGTTGTGCAACGCAGTTTGAGTTTATAATGGGATTGTTGGTATGCGGCGTTGGCTGGCTCAGTCTCATCAAGTTGCGGAGTGAAACAGCTTGTGGCGACGTTGGTTTTAGTGTTGTGTCAGCCCCGCTACGTAAACCTATTGATCCGTGTAACTCTGCTTGGTCAAGAATGTATAAAAAGGGGTGGGCACATAGATCTTTGTCCATTATTCTGAAGTTCACGTTCAATGAACATTCTAAGTATTTATTTAGTTTATGAAGTTTAAAATAAGTGGAAATTATAATTTAAAATGTTAAAAAAATATTTAGACTGAAATTTTAAAAAACTGCAATGAATCCTGGAATATGTGAGAATTAAAGTATTTATTTGAACTGGTACTATGGCATTGCTCAACAGTGATTTATTGTACATTAGAATTCTGTTGGAATATAATTTGGCACGTCCGTCTATAGACATACAGCCGGTTCCTTCATCGGATAACAGTGACAATGAATATGAAGTTCATGAAGTTCAAGTTTCCGCTAACGAAGGTGCTGAGGGTGATAGCGAGGCAGACAACATCCCAGCCAACAACCCACAACAGCAGAGACAAGGGGCCAGGCAAGTAAGAAGGCAAGGGCGCAGAAGAGCTGGAAGATGGCCTGTGCGACCGTGGTGTACTCCTCTGGAGCGCCAAAGCTGGCAAGTCAGGGATTGCGACTTATATGTTTAAGTATCGCAGACTGTGAGTGCACACTGAATGCACTGCCTGTTTTTTTTTTGTTTTTTTTAACTAAAATTCACTTCAAAATGTGTTAATTTAAAGCCCTTTTATGGGTGCCTCAGTTTAAAAGAAAATTCATTCTTAAGAGTGGCAATTTTGATGACACAACTTGAGCAATGGAGTCATGACTCGTCTCACAATATAGACTTGTATTTTGGATCAAATTAAGCAATAATATTTGATAATTTTGTTGAAACACAATGGACCAACAAGAAACCATACATAAACCATTCTGATTCTGATCATGGACAGTTTTGCATGAGTATTTGATGATTCTCTAAAGGATTCTCGCTAAGTGACTAATTGAACAGATTTTGATCTTATTAAGTTTCCATTGCATGTTTTCTAAAACAAAAATAGATGCGCACATTATGAAAGGCAATTACTTTTCATGACTTCACTTCTATGAGGTACATTAAATGTCCAACATTACAGTGTTCCATTTGCAACATTACCTATTTGTTACCATAGAAACGGGCAATTTTACGCTCTTCATTGTCATTAACAGAAAATAACAAAAAACAAAACACCATTAGTGTTTGAATATAGGCACCAATAAAAGCAGTAAACAAATTATTGAGCTACGCGTATCTGTGAAATCTAATAGCAGCAATAGAGACAACACAAAAAAGTACTTTGCACACCCTAATAATCACACCTCTAAGATAATTAAAACTACGATTCTAACTAGACTGCATTTACCTTCAAAGCATGTTGTTGTTTTTTAATTTGCAACTTTAAGTTTCTATATATAAAAGGTATTCAGTCAACTTATCATTTCTGACCAATATTGCTTTTAGTACTCAACAGAAATCTGTAAAATCAATAAAAAAAAAAACACCTACAGCCTGCCAGAGAGCTACATATTCATAAGGAGTGAAGAAAAATTGAACTTAGCTCCCCTCTGCATTCAGAACATAGAGATTAACCAAGGACTTACACTTGCAGGTCACATGTTTTTCACATTTCTCACTAAGGGAAGTTCAAATTTCAAAAGCAAGTAACCCATGTTGATAGTAATAAAAGGTAACTTGGACTTTTTCAATTACATAACATGTATAAGTGTGTCTAGGTTTAATTTAATTTCCAAACGGTACATCAATTTAAAATCACACACATCAGATATATTCACATTGCATTGGGGCATTTCTTTCTTGTATTCGCCCTGTTTTGCCCACGTAAGGGGCAAGATGCTCTCATTCTAACTTTGATTTTGCTAAAAACTCTTCTCAGAATGGCATCCTTTATATAATCTTTCTAAACTCTGACAAGCTGTTAAATCAGCTAATTGCTGCAAATAATTAACTTCTTTCATAATATATGTCTTGAATTGCTATGATAAGTTGCATTTTGGCTGGGAATGTCTGTTTAAATGTGTTTTGTCATATGAACAGGATGTATGAATTATATAAATAGCACTGGAACATTCCAGACATTCAGGTAGCGATCCATGCGATGAAATCCTGTTGAAACTCATGACACTCCGTCAGGAATTCTAACTTCAGATAAACTATTCTTTATTTTGATCATATGTAATGGTACTGGGCAGCAAGAAAAACTAAGGTGTCTCCTTTGGTTCTCTGTAAAGGAAAACTGCTTGCAACAGTATCATATTTCATCTAATTATCAATTTTACATAAGACACATTTTACCAAATACTTCACATTAACCAGGCTACACCAGTCAGTCATTGATTTAGATTTGTTACACTGCTCGACACACTATCTTACTTTTCTTTATGCACGCAATATACGCACAAAGTGACATAAAATAAGAGGGAAAGGAAATTAAATGATACTTGACTGGATCATGGAATAATTGTCTGATGGCTACAATTTCACACACACGTCAAGAAAAAAAACATCATTTACACAGACATATTATGTTTAAACACTGTGATTAGAAGATTACCACTACAGGAAATTTGGAAATGATGCTTCTTTAGACCAAGAACCGCAAACAGTGTCACACACATTTATTTGACCGACATTCAAAACCATTATACAATGTGTTCTGTAAATTATGAAGAAAAATATGAGCATTCTTAATCATTGGAAGAGGTTAATAGCAGTGAATACATATTTTTAGTTCAAACGCTTCATTCAAGCAGATAGATCAGCAGAAGAATTCATCTGAATTGCATAAATTTCATACAAACCAACATTACTTTTCCAAATAAGCTACATGGTAAATACAATGGAACAAACTAAGTCCAAAATTCCTCATCAAGCGTATTGTTGTATATATTGTTGGAAATAAAATGTTTGAATATCACTGGAACATTCCACACGACGACAACGACAACAATAATGACAACAACAACAGCAGCTACAGCAACAGCACAGGCAACAGCAACAACAACAATATAGCCTTCTTTGTTGTAGCGTGGAATGATCAGGTAGCTGCTATCCACGCCACAAAATTCTGTCTAAGTTCATGATGCTCGATCAGGAACTCCAGGCTGAGAACTACCGCTCAGAATGTACAAAAGGCAATCCATGACCAATTAAAGGGTAAGTGTGCTGTGTTTGGTGCAGCCAGGGGCCCCCAATATGCATTATGTAGGGGGCCCCCAGATTTTGCAAAAAAGATTACAAGGACATTTTTTTTACAGAAAATGACCGAATAACAAGAACCCCCTAACCCTACTAAACCGTATTCAGGCACTGATCGCATGCAAATAAAAGTGTTTGTCTAAGATTTCATGCTCATTGGGAATCAAGTCAATCACTTTATAACAACTTCACATCAAAGCATTCAACACCCACAAAAAGGAATATTTCGAAACTCTTCACATGGCAGCTGTATGAAATTCTACTGATACTTCTTTATGATGCAAGATCATCCACTTGGTAATTATTATGTGCTTCGACTTGTATGTAACGTGCTTCAGGCATGACTCCAGATTGCCTTGCATACATGCATCAAACTTGGGACTGAAGCAGCAATTGTTAATGGGTATCGGATAATCGCAGTATAATGTCAAGCATGTTGCAGCTTAGGAAATACAACTTAAAGGGTATAACATTTGTGGCTTTTTCTTGTATAAACCTGATCTATAATTCACATTTCCCCATCTCGAGGGGATACATAAGGATTATAATGTCTGCTATGGAAATAAGAATATACATATATGTATAAACTTATTATTTATTATTGCTCCTTATTTATTGAAGTGTATAATGTATTTTTTGTCTTTTGTTTGTAATGTATCTGTGATAAACAAAATACAGTACTCATTATTAGAAGCGCACATGCCCCATAAAGCCCATCCCCCTGTTTACACAAATTAAATTTAACAAATCTTGCTCTCTTTTTGCAAAGTTTTCACCTACCTGGCGCCATATAGTAAGACTAACACGTCTGTATTATTTGGATAACCACATAACCACGCAGGGTGCATTGTGAAACAATATTTGCGGTTCATACATGTTGACATTCATCATTCAAAGTGAGAGATAAACGAAAAAATATATGAAGCGCAAAATATTGTCGGGGTGCACTTATTAGTTTTTGTTTTTCGTTGAAAATTGTTTTTTCGTAAGCGCGCTTACTGGAACGAATATGATAATTTCAATTCAATTCAATACATGAAAACATTAATTTTATTCTAAATTATATCTATTTCATTTTATTATTTTTAGCTGTTCAAAAGTTAAAAAAGAGTCCAAAAAAGAATCCAAGATTTTTATTAATAACAGTGTTTCGACTTTTTGAACCTTTGAACAGCTATGAAGAAAATGAAATAAATATAATTTACAATGAGACGTGAAGGTGTATACCAAATCTCACGTATTACATATCATTAATTTTATAATAATCATCCATCCTGCTGGGAGCATCACATACAAAACAATTTCACTATTGCCTTTTTCACTTAAATCCTTCATATCCTCCATTCATAGGTATATTTTTCCCATTAGCAGAATTTCATGATTTATCATACCCTAATCGTGTGGACGTAAACAGAACTCATTTGCTGCGCTCACTCATTCTATTAAGGTCCACACTCAGTGAAATAACCATTCCATTATTGTTCATGAAAATGGCATAAGTAAAACCAAATGGTGAACCATGCAATCATCATTGTCATATCTCACGGCTATATGGGCAGTATAGAGCTATGATTCAAATCAATTAATGTTCGTGGAAGTTGGTTACAAAATTCAACGAATCACAAGATGCACTGCCGAAATGTTCAGTGACGTCTCACATGCGATGTTACATTGCTAAGTAAAAAAAAGACATGTATTGATTTTGATTTTGAAGTAAGTATAAAAGCCGCGTCCCACTGGTTCCGACGCACTGGGAACTTACGCCCAGCTGATAACAATCGGTTTGGTACCCCTTTTCCCCCTTCTATGCTAAGCATCTGCCGACTACGCCAACCCTACGTCGACCTAAAGTTCGTTTTACGCTGTACATGCACATGATGCTCGCTGCCAGTATGCTGGCAAAATATTTCTAGGAAGATTATCGATCGGTCCGTTCTTTTACGCTCCCAATACTTTAATACTTTGGGCTGCTCAAAACATCGAAAGCGTAAACGGCATACGCTGATCGATAATCCATTAATTTTTTTTACGTTGACCGTACGGCAAACATACCTTAACCCCACGATATTTCTGAAGTTAAAAGCCACAACTGAACCCACAGCTTGAAAATGAACACGGACTTGTAAAGGGAGTGTAAATGATAAAGCAGTGAAACCGACTATGTGCAATCATATGAAAAAAGGTGAACTGACTAATTCCCAATTCTTTTTCAATGCCTTAAATTGCGTAACCACAGCAGCCAGTGAAATGTCTTGTACCTAAAGGTCATTCTCATGTATACCAATTCGCAGCATTTGTTGTACTAACACAATGGTTTGCTTACTCATTACATATGTTATTTACGTCGATTTGGCACTGAATAATATTAATGGCTCCCCCGTTGCTTTGTTTTGTCACTGATAACGCCAGCAAAGCAGGTTCCGTGTGTATCGTGCTGATTAGAAAAAACACATTTATCTCTCAACCACTAAAAATGGTCGCGGAGGCGAGAAACTTGTCCACCAAAACAAGTGCACAATTGCTGCTGTAAAGGAGCAGCATTCATCAGACGACATTTGATTATGCAACTCTGTCACTTCCCCATGATAGGGCGTACAAAGAAATGAGATATTGCTAACAACCAAGTAATATCTTCACATTACGATGGTTATGAAGGAAGTAGGCTTGACTCCAATAATGGCAACATATAGGTTTAGACTGCCATAGGAATGTCATTACTCGAATACGCACACCATTTGCTGGCTAGATTAAAAGCGATCATTTGTATTACTAAGAGAGAACTGGCGAATACAGGCCACAGTCCGCCACAGTATGTCATGCACCAGTTAAAAGCCTCTTTCTATTTGTACGCTTCTTCACCTCATTGGTACATAGAAGATGTAAACGCCTCTTCTTAGTGATAACTTCCAATTCCGTGACACAGGAAGTCCTGCGCTTATAGCACTAGATAATATAGAGATTCACAGGGGATGAACAACGTCAAAGAATTGTGATGGCAGATTCGATGAAGCCTCCTTAAAAACCAGCCATTATGTTGAATGCAATGAACTAATAGCTTTCAGGCACTTACATCGCTGCGATAACGATAATTCAATTTGTTATGAAGACCTTAAAGGAACACCATTAGCTTGAAAAAAAACATGAAGATATTGTCAGCTGTATGGACTCACCTGTTAGGGCAAATTAGTCGTGACTGCAGATCACATTTTATTATGTGTTGAGTAACTTGAGTACATATTTTTCCTTCTTGCTTTTGGGCATGAAGTTGAACATCGGTGATAAACATGTTGCAATGCAGGCAAAAACATTGTTCTTTTCCACTAAATAAGTTGATGTAAATCTAGATGTACCAGCTTTGTCGTAAATCACTATGTCTATCAGACAAATTTACCCTTACATCATGTGATCAGCATCCTACACAAACAGTTTTATTTCTTACACATATGCATGTTTTAAATGTTATATCTGCAATTCAATTGCGCTTTTACTTACATTAGACAAATGCAACATTAGAAATGTCAGGCGATATATTAATACATTATAATCAAGCTTTAATAGAAGCGATCACAAATAATATGTGATCGAGATGAAACAAAATGAAAGAAATGCAGAATAATAGGTGATAAGTATGTATGTGGGTAGGCACTATATATGATTATGATTAAAACAAGTATTATATATACCGTATTCGTTCTTATAAGCGCACCTGCCCAATTAAGTGCATCACCCTGTTTACACAGATGAAATTAAACAAATCTTGCTATTTTTACGCAAAGATTTAACCTACCTGGCGCAATATTGTAAGAATAACACGCCAGTATTATTTGCATATGCACGCCAGGCGTGTTGTCAAACAATATGCGCAGTTCATACATGTTGAAATTCATCGTTCAAAGCAAGCGATAAGAGAAAAAATGTATGAACTGCGAAAAATTGGTGGGGTGAGCTTATTAGTTTTTGGTTTTTGTTGAAATGTTTTTTGTAAGCGCACTGTGTACTTATTACAACGAATATGGTATACATTTCCCAGTGCTTTTGAAAATAGAAACTGGATTCTATAAATCCAGTAAGAATGAGTGCAGTACAGGCCCATAGGAAGGGCTAAGGCGGTAAGACTATGGCCTAACCATAAATTTGTGCGGGGAAAAATAATGCAATAATTCAATCATGGCGTGACCAATCATTTGTGAAAAAATAAAAATCAACAATTATTGACCACAAATTTTAAATGGTCTTACCAAACTCATTATGCTTCCTATGGGCTGCAAAGTTTGAAATGATACATAAAACCAACATAGTTTGCACTTAAATACGGACAGTAACATGTCTGACAGGGCTTAACACTAAATTTTTTTTTCCGCATGCCCACCAGGGCACATGATGGTCCAAATCCATGTGCCCTGATCTCATTTTTATGTGCCCTTATTTTTTTTAGCTAAACCGCAGACACCAAAATGAAAAAAAATAAAAAAATAAAAAATAGTTAAACTATCCGATCAACATAAAAACTTCATTTATACATTGCATGTTTCACCATAGGTAGTACAACATTGTGGATATGATGGTTCGATTTTGACTAAAATATAATAGCTAGTACTTTTTATGGTTTGCCCATCAGGCCACAGGAGTCTAAGATTTGATGTGCCCTGACGTAGATTTTATGTGCCCAGGACACCAAGGCACTAGCTAGTGTTAAGCCCTGGTCCGTAATCACATTAAAAGCACAAACTACTGATCACTTTCAGAAATTGCGCTAATTGTATGAAACTGTCACATCAGATTGATCCTAATCTACTATTTCTAAATTTGAGAGCGTAATTTTACATTTTATTATGTTTTGAATGTAGGGGCCTAATTATGCCCTTGCCAATATCTTTTGGAGAAATACATAAAGACAATTATTTTAATCAATTTGACAAGTAAATCAGGAATGGTCCAATCAAATTTACAGACAATTTGCTAATTTTTGTTTGTTTCAAATAGCCGTACCAATCTCATCTTGCTTCCTACGGGCCTGCAGTAAAATAAAAGTATCTTAAACAGCTAATTGTACACATTTTATGGAACTAAGTCAGAAGAAGAGGAGGATATATACAAAGTAGATGGATGGGTTTGGAATTTAAATTATATAAAATTCTTGAGATTCGGTATGCAGCATATGGTCGCATTTGATTCTACTCTCATTGTTCTATTTTTACTGCCTGATCTTCTAACGTCACTTTAGACCATGTTAGAAGACAAGGCAATAAAAATAAAACAAATGGAATTTCAATTAATAAAATTAGTTTCTGTTTTTAATTTTGGATTACCAAAAGCATCTTAAATAGAACACAGTAACAACATTAAACCATTGTAATAATACAGATTTGAGATTGTAGATAATATTATGTCTGTCCGAAAAAAATAAGACTTTCACGAAAAAATTTTGACTTAATTTTGGGCCTTTGTCCTCCAATTTTTATAGATAAAACTAATCTTCTTTTTAGAAGAACTTACACTGTTTGAAGAAAAATAAATTGATTACTTTTCTCTTTGCAGTTCGCATGAATTGATAATTTTAATTCCCAATAATCCAACTTGGCAGGTCATATATATCAGAGCACGGGCCCTATAGCCCGCAGGCCCGTGTCTGCAACTGCAAATTTGTGGGTTACAGGCTGGAAATTATTATGTTGCCATGGATGCTGGTTTCAATCCTCAAAATGTTGTATCAAAGGGTGGTTTCTGGCTAAAAATCATGAACAGTACCCCTAAAACAATGAATGTTTTACTTGTTACAATTTTCTATTACCTTTTCCAAGCTTTACACCACAGATTACAGTACTGACATCATTAGGACACACAACTGTAACGAAATTTAAGGAATCCCTGTAAGAAAACATAATAATTCGTAACAATTCGAAACAAAGTTACTGCTATCATGTGTTTCTTGGAACTGCTCAATCGTTGAAACTACGATACTTACGATTATCGAAATAAACAGAGAAAAAGTAAAAATCAGAACATTTAACCATACTTCTACAGATTGGCGTCCATTTTTGATACTTTTTTGCTCATAAATATTCGGATTTCCTCGGGCTTTCTTGTTCATTTCCGTCAAAGCGACAGTGCCTATTGGTTAAAAAGTGCGGACTTAGTACAGACACCCAATAACCCACGAACACGAAAATCTGTCAAAATGTCCGGCGTGGTCATGAACTTCTAGAAATATACTTTTTACTACGGGAACTTTCGTAAAATGCATAATACAATAATAAAATACAGCACAAACGTAACTTTCAGGCGAGTTATGAAGAAAGCAGGAACTTGGCTAAGAAAGGTGCACACAACTGTTAATGAATAAACTACTTTCTCTCTTTTCACCATGACACAAATATATCTAAGTTGCTCCAAATACTCTAATCAAAATGGCTAATGCAGCCAAGGCCTTCAGTGACAGGTCCACGTTGGGACACTAAGGGGGCATGCCCCCTTACACACTTTCCCCCTCATAAATGACACCCTAGAAGGTTTTTGTCATCACCGTCAGAGATTGCACATACAGATTTATTTAAATGTTTACGCACATCCCTGGTTGCTTATGCACTCCAACTATTCTTACATATGGATGTAAATTTAGCAGTGGGCTTGCACTGTACTGTGATTGCAAACTACTGCTGAAGTTGGTCTCCCTCACAAACTTAGTGAATACCTAACTTTAACGAGAGGTTTTTACATTGAATATGTTATGAACTAACAAATTTGTGATAAAAACACTATTTTACAGACTATGAACATCTGAAATAAGATGTCTTAAAAAGGAAGGTCATAACCAACAATAGAAAATCATAGAAATTTCATTGCATGGTGGCAAACAAGTCTGAGCTATTCCGGGTAAAATGGAAATGGCAGTCCCGATGGATATAAGACTTCTTTCTGTCTGGAAATCTATTTCAAATGAGTATCATGGTGAATGCCTGTGGATCCTTAAAATATCTATATTTTACTTTTTGAGAAAAATATAGTAAGGCAATATTTAGCCACAAGAAGTCTTATAAAAGTTCTATTCTAGACTGGTCTATGTTTGTCAAAATATTTAATTCACTGTATGGCTTGCATGGGCAACATGGCGGCTGAACCAGACATCTGACCAAATCTCCTCTCAATCTTATTTGACTAAGTCTTTTGAAGCTCTTTACAAAGCATGAATTTTACATTATAAAATGCCGCAATGACCACATATCAACCATGTATGTTTACACATCATATGTTTAAAAAGTCCGACAGCACTCCTTATGCAACAAACGTGAGTTTTAATCATGCAATAAATGCCAATTGCCTCAGCAACTACTAGTTGAAAATCACAAGTACAATAGTACAGGAGTGTCTCTAAAAATGCAAATTGACGAATCTAGATGTAAGGCGATGGAGAATGAGGCGATAAAAGCACGAAACTGGATTTATGGGTCACCCTGCCAAGTTCAAAATGCACAGGGCTCTATATAGAGGAAGAAAACGCTGCTCAATGGGCTTTCTCGACGCGCTACACTTCACATTAATTAGAAAAGACAATACAATAACTACGGCCATCCATTGCCCGCTTCAGCCATATCAGACGTAATGCCAGCTAAAAAAACAATCACTTGTGACATATTTGCGTGTAAGAATATTCATTGTATGAAGAAAATATATATTAGGATGTAGACTTTGTTGCATGATCGGTACCAGATTTTATTATTTGTTTGGGGTTTGAATAAATAACTGAAGCTAGTCGATTTCACTTTTCTTTCTCGATTCATTTAAAATGGACTTGGAGAAAGATCTACTCATTATGCACATTATTTAATTTGTAACAAAGTGAGAACTTACAATCTATCAGCTGTCATTACTTCAAACATTGAGGTGATAGTAAGGCTGTCTGAGTCACACGTGTATCATCATCTTTTTAAAGTGACAAGACTTATTAAAGGTTTTCAATATGCAAAATTTACCATGAACATTCATTACAGAAATAAGACGTTATTGGCAAGAATTCACTGGCATCAAGAGGATATTCAAGCCACTGTCATTTTCAAGGCAGGTGGCAATCACATGTTGTAATTGAATTGAATTGATATTATAAAAATCAAAATAAAAGTTTTCAAAATTGTCTGAAAGCTGACTCGAATAACGTCCAGACAAGGTTTACACATTGACTGAAATAAAGCAGTCATTTTGAGGCATAATCAAGAGACAGAATGCCACAGCATCTTGTTCAGGCAGGCTTAAATTAGAGTCGGACACTCCCATTTATTGAAGCAGAATCAGTCATGGTCTTGTAGCCATTGTTAATCGACACAATCTTGTCACAGACATGTTTTTAAGAACCATCATTTCACCCATGAATTTCTTATCTACTGCACAGTAAAATTTAGGTAATGAAAATTTGTGACTGTGAGACTCGGGCTTTTCACATCACCCTGGCTACATCCCTGGCTGTGATAGTATGAAAGCTTAATACCATTGAGTGGGCAGGCATTTCCTCCACTTCCTGCTGCTTCACCCAACTTCCATCAAATATACTTCTGATGTTCGTGTTTATTGTCTTGTCATGTTAAAAATGCATCACTTGAATGAGACTTTGAAAAAAGGTGTACAAAAACTGATAATCTGTAAGAAAGTTTTCCACACATAAAGTAGCTGAACAATTGTAGTTTTGGACTTGATTGCTAGCAAACATAGCAAAAATGTTAATGAAGAATCAATTACTGGATGTGTTTGCTCAACATGCCACTGCAATAATAGGTTCATCTGGTATTGTGCTAGGTTCTAACTGGCCTTTGTCACCGAGAGAAAATATTTTGATGTATTAATGGCTAAAGTTGTAAATGGTACTGCTATTGCAGACGAAATAAAGCCTTAAAACATACCGGTAGCTCAAAATTTCAACGGATGTTTAATTCATTATCACTGTTGGATGAAGGATGCAAGTTATAAAAATGCTCACATTGCTCCTGGAACCTGGAGAAGTTATGTAAATGCACTAATGAGCCAAGTGAGCGATATAGTGATGTCATGTTAAAACATTTAACGTTTCAAAATGAAACCTTTTTGAACATAGGTACATTAACATCAGCCACCTATGATTCACTTATGAACTCGGTGTAGAAAGGTGACTTTTGTGGGGCTTCACATCGCTGCCATTTCATCCATTGAGTAAAAATACAAAAATGCAGTGTTAAATTGACACTTTTTCTTCCTTGAAAAATAAATACCTTAGACAACCAGAATCAAATGGACTTATACAACTACCCAAAAGCCCATGTACTTCTAATAGGAAAAGAAATGCTGATTTATGGGGTGGGTTTGTACTTCAATGTACCTACATAATTGAATTTCAATGGTCCAGATTTTGATGCTGTTCAAATTTTGTGGTGGGCCTTTACATGGGATGTGCCCTTGGATAGTTATGTACAATATCCAACTATCAGACGTCATCACATTTTCAGATACATGTTATGAAAAGTAAAACATTTTTACGACAGGAAAAATAAATGAATATGCTGTCAATGTATCAAATGCAAGATGAATGTCACTAGTGAGGTTTCCATGTTCTTCTCAACAGCCTTTCAACCGGTGATGAAAATGTTAAAGAGCAAAATAGATACTTCCTTCATTTCAAAGGACCAACTCACTGTGTTAAGAAGTTCTGTTTCGCTCAAAGAGACTTGATATCTTGTTTAAAAGAGTGTTTTGTGTTAATCTTTTAGATGGCAGACACACCTGAATTCAAAATAAAAGTCATAATGAATAAATTCAATCTACCTGTTCTCGACGAATTAAAGATTTATAGTCAACAAAAAACTATGTATATGTGGAATCATGACTTTAATAAATACACTAAACATCCACCACGCAACAAATAATAGGAACAGGAAAACTGAAAATCTCATTATAAGTTAATTATCATACAAATTCAAAACATCACAAGCATTTGCACTAATGTTAACTACTATGGCCTTTCTAATTAAGGTGATTCTAATACTCAAACTATGGGAACAAACAAGCTGTCCTTCATTTGGGTCTTCATTTTGTTTTGCATTTCTGCCACTGGCGTAACCTTCTACACCACGATTTTGGCTCATCCTTGGTAACTTATGCCGCTTCTGAGTTAAATAACAAATAAACGTGCCACAAGTTGTTGAGGCTGTTGTAGTAGAAGTAATAAGTTTCAGCTGCAATGAGTGTACAAGTATAAGTGCTATATCATTAGCTCAGTGTACGAAAAAAGACCTATCTACCAGCCCAGGGACCGTGTGCCGAAGGATTTTATAGAGGGCCAGCTGATTGCAAAATTCATGGCCTAAATGGAATGGTACTTTTTTAGGGCTATCGTGCTAATTTAGATCCTGCAGACAGTGAACAAATTTTTAGGAGTTTCATAACCCCAATTGTCTTACACCTCTTCTGAGTTAACAAAAAAATAAACATGGTTCCGAGTTGCAGCGGCCTCTAACTTGTATCTGGTAAAATCAATGGTCTTTATGAGCCGTGAGATTGAATGGCGAGAATTCAATAACACTCATAGCATCATTTGGCAAAGAGAAACTAAACAAAAATCCTAGTTGGTGTCAATCAAACTAGTATAACATCATCAACGTCTCCTTCACCACTCCATTTCAATGTCAATCACAAGGAAACCGAATATAAAGATGTGCAACTTTTTGTTAAATATTCAACTGAAAGATTTTTAAATTTACATAAAAACACAAGTAATAAAATTAAAAAAAACGAGTCATCAATCTCCAGCCACTGCTCTTTTTTACAATATCAATCAAAATATTATTTTAGAGAAACCATTCGTCAATATGCCGTGCCCTTTCTCTCTTGAAAACTTTCCCAACAATCACACGAGGAGACGGGACAGAAAGAACTCAGTGGCCGTGGTACATTGTAAGTAAGTGAGCAGAAAGTGGTAGATGAAGAGTGGTGGTAACCGCTACTTATCCAGGCGCTGCTGCTCAAACTGTAATTGCTGTTAAGATGTACATTTGTCATGTTAGCTCACTGTATATACACTGTAGATAAGCACGCTAAAGTTTTGAAAGTAGTTGCGATTTTTTGCTTGTGGGTCACTGGTCAATGATTGACTGAAGAGGATCAATTAATTAACTGCTGATAAGACATACAATTGCTGTGCTCGTTCAGTGTATGCACGCAAAGATAAAGACTCAAAAGTTTTGAAAGTAATTGTTACTTTCAATGAAGAACTTTTTATATAACTTGGGGCAATGATAGAAGCTGTGCACAAAAAGAGGATCCATTAGAATGTGATATATGTATGGAACAAGCAGAAATGTGTAATAAGGTGTAGTGAGATGGATAATAATATATCTGGTGTTTTTAATGATAAAAGTTTTCAAACTATCGAAAATATATCACATTGAAAGTGATCGATTGATTGAACTATATTGATAAAAAATAAAACCAGTTTAAAGATGCTGAAAATAGCCATAAATGTGCTCAGCATAAAAGGTTAATCAATTGTACAATGAGGAATACCACAAACAATTCAGTTAAACATTATTACATATGCAAATTGCAAAAGGTGGGTGAACTTTTACTTTCTTTTTCATTGTTGATGATCCAATTCAAAGATTGATGAATGCATACATGTATCACTTGGTTTGAGTATGTTTGTACAACTTAAAATGCACATGAATTGTGATCCAACCAAAGTTGCCCGAACCACCATGATATGACCTTCATATTCATCTGATAAACTCAGGCCGTGTGCCTGATGAAGGTGAAGAAACCACAATGTCAGAACCAGTATGAAAGCTTTAAGCTGGGCATTGTTATCAAAGGCGGACAAGCGGCGGACATATATCCAGCGGATTTCCACCCTTTCAGCAGCACATCAAGCCCATGTCAGCCCATGTTAGTGAATTCAATTACAGGAATCATCTTGTCTAGTTTGACACAGGTAGTAGAGGGTTTAATGCCCAGTGGCTAATGGCTCATTCCGCGTGGATTTGTTCAGTTTAATATGAAGCTTTGTGTCACCGCCATAATTTTATGGCACCTTATGAAAGAATTTGCAAGTGATACGCAGGAGGGTTTAAAGTGATGTAGAATATGCGATGATAGCACATATTTGCTCATAAGCGCTGACACATTTCAAAACTTTTGGGTTAGAGGCTAGCTTTCATTATTAGTAATATGAAGTATAAGAATTCTCTGTATACAATAATTTGGTGACTGCTGCACCTGCTTCGTTTAATAACACGAGCAGACATTGCAGATCTCAGACAAAAGTATGACCTAGTTTTTCACTAACCCATTTCATACTATTTCAATACATACTAGGTATTCAAAATAGAAATCAGATGTATCATGTAATTACTCACATAGTCTGGCTTTTTAAAGAATACACTTGATGTCATAAACAATGCCAGAGTGATGTTTAGATATAGTTATGACACAATACATATCCATTAGCTTTACAAGCTCTATCATACATCATGTTTGTATGTAGTGAGTGTAATTTTTGTACCAGTAATGACAATTCTGTGCATTGTGAATACTGGATCAGAGAAAGCAAATAACTTCATAGATTTCTTTCAAAATGTGCTTTGTAGTTTCCCATTCACAATAACAGTAAAAACTGTATTTTTCTAGACTGAAGATTAGATCCAAACTGTGGTTCCATGATAAGAATCACATTCTACAGGCTAAGGCAATGTTTATCATAGATATAAATAGATAAATTATCTTTTTCTTGTAATGAATTGTACTGTACTATATTGTATTGTATTGCATTGCATTGCATTGTAATAGTCATTGTAGATCCACACCTTACCCCACTTGTACAAGCCAATTACATCAAAATTAAGTTTTTGATTCAAAACAGTACATAATAAATAAGTTCACAGATTCTTTATTAAAATGTGCGCCACTTCGACTGATCAATGCATAGGTCTCATCAGCACTCTAATGGGACTCACTTAGGTTCCATTAGCACCCTGATGATGTAAAGCCTCAACATGCACTACGCCTGGCCCTACATGAATAGTGAAGCCTGCGGTCCGAACACAGTGCCACGTGTGTCCATTTTTAAGACGTTTGAAAAAATTTCAAATGTCTTAAAAATGAACACACGTGGCACTGTGTTAAAAGGTCCTGCATGACTTCCCTGTAGAAGAAATGTGGACATGTCTCATGTCTGTAGATAAGGATTTTTAAAAAAAAATCATTTTTACTCATTATTTACAATAGACCCAAAAACTGCTGTTTTCCCCAAGTCACTTTTAGCCAGAACAGAGAGGCCTGTATGCAGTAGAAATAGCTGTTAGAGTCTTTGGGACGATGCTTGGGCCCCATTTTACATGTACAACCTAATGTTTTATGATTTTGTATTGGACGCGCTGGGTTTCTTGTGCTCGCAGTTTGACTCACAGAACCCACCCATTTGCAAAATCCTAGACTTGACAATGCAGGTATACATGTATGTGGTTGCTGGAATGAATTACTAACCCTATTAGAAAAAAAGGTGATATAAAGAAGTAAATAAATAGAGCTACAATTAGCATAATTAAAGAAAAAAGCAAATTTGTGAATTTGCGAAACATGGGGAAGAGTACAAACAATAGTCGGATAACAGAAACAACAAATATATAAAAATAATGCAATATCCACATTTATCAACACTCATGTACATATTTAGCTGCTATTGAATAACGCATTCACAAGAATATCTTCCTAAAACACACCTCAGTGCCCTAAAACATCATGCTTAAGAAGAAGAGAGCATGAAAGCCTGAAGAAGGCAAGTGTTAGAAATCAAAGAGACGAGCGACCTCTCCGAAAGAGCTCTGCACTGTAGAGCGAAGGTGAGATTTCGCTCCAATGCTCGTGGCAGCCACTGTCTATATAAATGTCACTGATGGCTCAGTAATGACACTTGCTCACGTTGAGCATGATGAGCTTGACATGGGAATTCATGGGTTTCTCTTCCCACTGATGTGGGTGTGGGTTTGGGTTACTTATCAGCTGATGAACGACCTTGTCGTACCCTTAATACAGACTGATTGTAATGCTTAGTAGAAGTGGCCCACAATCAAAATGTGATGACATATAAATGTTAATGGCTTATTTACGGTAACAATTCACTGTTATCATGCTCAAGCAGTTTTACATTTACACCAGGTCATTGGCTAGCATCCTTTTCGCACTTTACTGCCTTGTCCCTCCCGTGGAGTATATAACACTTGCTATACCTACCTACTTATGTAAAAGGTCATACCCTAAATTGATAGAGGTTCGACCTATGTACTTTTGATATAGGCTTTTAGATGAATGTTTAGGGTACGCTTGCCCAGTTAGTCACTAGCTATAGAAAAAGGACTTTCAGTAACAACTGATACAAGTGCTTCTACTGTCTCTAACAATCAGAGACATGCAATTACTTGGGCGAGTGTAACATTGAGAGAGCAAGACGCAGATTTTAGAGAATGATGACCCTTCGTAAGTCTCTCTCCACAAAGCAGAATTTAAGCTAATGATGAGGTCTGGAGATGATCTATAAAATCATCACAAGATTTCATCAAGGAACTTCACATTATCTAAATGAATGTTAATCAAATTCTCAAGTAGCTCAGAGCTAAATAATAAGCTCATTTTCTACATACTTGTCATTGTTCCTGCATTATCATATTATGTCGTCCATTTTTAGATCTATAATTCACTCTCATAAAACAAGCCCTTACACTTTACTTGGATTTACCATAGAATTCACTTGGATCTTCTTTCAAAACAAGCTTAACAGCGTCACATATTTGTCTGATTAACTATGATGTAAATATTGGAGTACATAAAGCAAGAGCTGTCGAATAGAAATGAGCATTTTTTCTCCACTTTGGAAATAAAATATCGCGTAAAGAGTGCATTCTACCAACCACTCTACGCATATTGTACAAAAGCAGGCAAATATGTTTTGCT
Source organism: Streblospio benedicti (assembly GCA_019095985.1). NCBI lineage: Eukaryota > Metazoa > Annelida > Polychaeta > Spionida > Spionidae > Streblospio > Streblospio benedicti. The sequence goes on along the minus strand of CM032661.1, from coordinate 13,826,913 downwards.
TTTTTGGCTGGAGAAAGCAAACAAATCAAATACAATATCATTTTAATACAGCAGTAGACAAACCAGACTGCCCAGGCCAAGTAGAGAACTTGGCTGGGCTTATAAAATCTACATGAAGAAGGACCAAAGGGCATGCAAATTGTTTTCAATATCAATAGATTCAGATTTGCATTGAAGTATATGTGGATAAGCCGCCCAGGTAAAAATTTGAGGGAGCCTGCCCAAAGTGAACATGAACTTTCATGAATGTCTACCCCAGCAAGTTGCACAATTTTATGCACATTAAAGAAGATCTTTTCATTATCACTTACAGAGGGTATTCAGTGACTTGTGTCTTGAAATGATACTCTCCATGTTATATTGTGACCATCAACATTCACTGATGACATTGTATTGCACTCCCTTAATAGCACTTTGAATTTAGTAGAAGAAAACCACGTAAATGCTCAATAATAAGGAAGCACTTTACTTTTCAAAAGGTGCTTTTGAATGCTTTCCAAGAAAATCCTAAACGTATACAAGAGAGGTCCATTTATCCAGATACCTTGCGACAAGCGAATCTTCACCAACAGCTACTTTAACATTAGGAAAATTGATCGCCGATAATACGAGTAACATACGTATTTAAGATACTTTGGATTTTTTAATGTGACAAAGAGAGACTTTGGTGTCACGTTAATGTCCATTGCATATTCAACTATATTGTCATATCGATTTACAAGTGTTGAACCTAAACAAAAATATTTTCTAACTTTTTGACAAATACTTGTACATGTTGATTTCTACTTGTTAAATGTATCTATTTCAAACACTAACTGCGATTATCCTCATAAGAACCACTAAAGTAACGTGGATGATGAATAGGACATCTTGTGAAACGCAGCTAGCTGATAGCGTGATTATTAAACGTATTGTGTATGAAAAAAAAAGGCCAGTGAGAAAAAAATGAAACAAAAAGACATGTCGCTGCCAGTAGAAACAAACTGGACCTGGAGAGGAGGTCCAAAAAATCCTGATAATCGGACCTGTACTGTACATATAAAGGAATACCCATACAGTGAGCATAATTTTAGACTTAGTACATCTTCAACAATAAATGAGATATTTTGTGCAATTATCTAGTATTACCTAGTGGAATTAAGACTGGTCATTTGCCAACTCATTTGTTATAATTGATGTAAATCATGTAAATCATTAGGGTTGACAGAAAAGACATATAATAAATAAGAAATACTGTTAAGCCAGTGGCTGTGCCTCCATACAAAAAAAATCATCTAATATGCATGATTACTTCACAGATTTAACAACTACACAGCCTGCTTCAGATTTCACACAGATATAATGAACTAGACGTTTGATGTAACCATGCATCTTTCAGTATATTCTACATTACCTCTGTACTCTTAGGTACATTACGCGAAAAGGTACGGATTTATGGAGAATCCTTCATTCCATTTAAGTACAGATAAAATGAACTAATAAAACTTTTAGGGCGCATAGAAATGGAAGCGTCTGTTTCATGCATCAAGCGTTAAATACACAAGACAATGAGTTTTTTCTGATCTGATCTACTTTAGCACATTCTAACTATACTGAGCAAGTTGTAATAATGCACATTACCTAGCAATGTTCAGTAAAACCTGCCTAGAGGAGCTACCTTCTAAAGTGAACACCTCCTCTAAGTGACCGATTCCTTTCGATTTATTGTTAGATTATTCATTTTTACCTGCTAAGCTGAGCCTCCCTAAAGTGAACACATCTAATACGATCAATTACCCCGGTGTAGTCTTATTACAGAGATTTTAACGTAGTAGAGTAGGTAAACTCGAGGCAGGGTACAGGAAAGAGGCATTTGTTCCGCCTGCACACATGTCGTTTGCATGCCGTGCAGCTTCTATAGGGGCACGCACAGCAGCTTCAAAGCTGTGTCAAGCCAGTCAACACCATGAAAGAGAGAAACTCTCTCGATCATATCTTTTATTTGAGTTTTTTAATGGACACACACAATACACAGAGTTACTTAAAAGATGTTTCAACTTGCCTTTAGAAGACTGCGCAGTATCGTGGCATGACTAAGGATGATTATTGCATTGATTTTACAATTCTCAACATTCATTTTGCAATTACTGAGCTGCACATCTCATGTCTTTAAAATGAACAGATAGCTCAAAGTATCTGCTTGGCTGAAGTCACCTCATAAAGAGATGGGATTGGGGATTGCAAACCTTTCTAATACGCAACCGCAAGATTGCACTTTCACACGTATATATTCGAACGACCAAGTTACTTCATTTACTTCAATATTTGGCTTTCTTAATGTACTTTCCAAATGATTCACCACTTTTTTTATTTTAATTAGGTAATTCAACGATGGCAATTTGACACAACACTAATTAGATACATTTAAAAGAGAATTCAGAAGAAAAAACTGTCTAAAAGTCAGACTTAATTACGGTAAAAGCAAATGAACAAAAAAAAAGCCAAAAGCAGTTCATCAGTGCTGGCCAATCATCTGTTAGGAGTCAATTTGACATGCTAGGAAGTTGTATAAATTATAAGAAATTATGCCACAAGACAAACTTATAAAACAAGTATTACAACAACAATCTGTTGGCTGATATATCCTAAATATCCACAGCCAATCATTAAAAATAGATATATTAAACAACATTGGGGTCGTGAGTTCGAGTCACGTCTGGGCCACTTGATATAGTCAAATGGAAGATGCGTCTTCAGCTATGTCAATATAGTGGTAGGAGCTTGCTTGCCATAGAAGAGAGAGAGAGAGAATATAATTGTATCCACAAGCAAACTTGGGAAAAACACATTAGAAAACTCTACTAGCAGTAAAATGCGAGAGAACTCCCAAATTTTCCATCCATAGGTGGGATTCCAAACCCACAACCTCAGGGTTGAGATGATAATTGACCAAGTATGTAGGCTGGGGGCTACAGAGAGAACGGTTCGTCCGTGTAGCCTTTTAACATCCCCCTGTTTGGGATGATGGTATCATTCTGGTCTCACAACCTTGGTGAGTTTGAGTCCCGTCTGAGCCACTTGATATAGTCAAATGGAAGATGTATCATCAGCTATGTCAATATAGTGGGTAGGAGCTTGCTTGCCATAGAAGAGCGAGAGAAAGAGAGAATATAATAGATATTTTAAAAATCACAACTATTGAGTTGTCAATGTAAATACCCACTCACGTAAAACACATAGGCTTATACATGCATGTCTATTATGGTAAATGAGCAGCCAGCATCTCAGTAACAAGTGACTTGTTCTAATAACAGTGCTGGCTAGAAAGCCATTAATAAAAAGAAAAACATTTTAAACTTTTAAACCCTTTAACCCATAAGGAGCCACTGTAAAATCCAGTTTAATTAAAATCCTATCTTATCCTGCCCAAACCAAAGGACATAAGAATATAAATCCAGTTTAAAATGATTATGTTGTAGCACAATTAATCAAATGTTAACAAAAACAAATATAAATTGTTTCAATCAAAATAGCTATTCGCATACTAAATACATAATGAGCCATTTTTCTATGGGTGTTTTTATTTTGTAATTCTGCCCTCTCCTGTCAAATACAGAGGCAATAAGAAGTTTACAGGCGTCGTTCTAGTGTGTTGGACACTGAAAGTAAATAGGGTGCAGCGCAGTCAGGTAAACCCCTAGTCCCACGCACGTGTGTTTTAGCATAAAACACTCCAATCTAGGACTCCCGACATTGAAAACATTGGTGTGCACAGCAATAATCTTTTAAGTTCATCATCTATAACCCTCCAATTCAAAGGGGCACAATAAATGTCTTGCAAAGTTATGTCATAATACAACATTTCTGTGCAGCACTATGTATTTCTTTGGCGAAGATCCTGAAAGTCGGATTAGAGGTACATGTACATGTAATGAGTTACATTTCCATAGTTCTGTAAAAGGTGCTTTTGCAAAAATAGAAATTTTATCAAATCTGTTCACTCAGATGAGTCTCAAGACACCCAGATACCACACTTCCTCTGAAGAAACAACACATAAATATCTAATGCAGAACTGATTTTAGGAAATTAATTACTATATGCCCCCTCATTCAAATACATAACAGTTTTATCTGGTAACATTTTAAACCTGTATTGTAGTATTAGCATCATTATAAGGGGGCATGCCCACCTGATTTTTAGGAAAAGTTTTTAGGCCAACCCTTGGAATGAGATTCCCTCGCAATCAAGAAATCAATTCATGGTACAACTTTTCTTTTTCTAAACAACAAAACAAAAATAGTTAACAGTTGGGCTTGGCATCTGTCTCATCCTTGAGCTTGACAACATCAACATCCGTACCCGCCATGCTAGTACCCTCTGTGACCTGTCTCACGAATTTGTTCACATTTTCCTGCAGAGATATTCCTTGGTTTGGAAAAAAACTTAATAAATACATTTCTGAATCATTGAAAAGAATTACCTAGATTACAAACATGGCAATTTGAATTTAATCCTGTACTGGCCAGATATCACTTCCGGTTATCTCTACTCAGCTTTTATTCATTTAATTTTTCATCAGAAAGCAATCAAATATATTGAACCAGTAAACAATAACACAGTTTTTTCAATACATATCTATTATGACATCACCCAAATGCTACTAAGCCCCAAAAAAATTTAAATCACGCATGTGTATCAACTTTAAAATACATCTTTCAAAATCCCGGCTGGTGCATGTTGTGTCAAAAACCCCCATATGTTACGGTGTGCCATTCAATCGAGTAAATTTTTAAAATGGCACGCCTATGAGACAGTATATTTTGTTTGAAGAAGACATAAAAATCAATCATTTTGCCTCTATTAAACTATACATTTGTCCAGATTAAATATGTAAAGATATCTTGCATAATGGTCAGGTGATTTAGAAAATTATTTTTGCTGAGAACATTTGGTGTCATTTGTAAAAACGCCACAACTAAAATCATCTCTGCTAATGTCACAATGTTAATTCATAATACATAACAGTTTTAGCCTGTATTGTAGTATTAGCATCATTATAATCCTTCACCTGATTTTTACCCTTTTTACCCCAACCCTCCCTTCCCTCGTCACCTTTCATCAACTTTGCAGCCCCCCCCCACCTCCCCTAATAAATATAACGTATCATTTGCCTCAAAGGCCACCCCCACCCCTCTGCGACATGGTTTCGCATGACATTTTGCTCAACTAACATTGATTTAACTGTGCCGTTGTATAAATACATTTGAATCATGTGAAAATAATTGCTATAAAGCAAACATGGCAATGTGAATTTAACTAGTAGATATATTACAACTCACTTGACACGTCAGAAAGCAAGTTAAAATATTATTGAATAAATACAACTTTTTTGTCAAATACGAGATGACATCATAAAATGCTAAATAAGCCCCCACCCCTGATCATCAACTTTAATCATCTTTCACGAGCCCCTGAATGGCGGATGATGTCATTTTGTCAAATAATTCTTGTATGAGACCTCAGCAAATGAGTGACAATCACAATATTGCCTCTATTAAACTCTACATTTGTCCAGTCGCTAACAAGATTAACCTTTAACTGGTCAGGTGATTTAATTTTTTGCTGAGAACTTTTTAGGTGTCATTTGTAAGACAAATATACAATTACAATGTTAATGCCTCTTACTAGTCTTCGTCTAAGATATGCTATTGCACATACATGTAGGAAAATGACGCGTATTCTGTATGGGTGTTTTGATACGAAAGAAACTAATTATGAATAACTAAATATTAAATATCATAGCCTTAAGAAAGGCTAGCTTCTTACCTAACTGCACGGGACCATTTTGTATCACAGTACCACTTTTTAGGACCCCAAAAATGTAAAAAGTCATCAAGAAATTAAAAATTTACTATTTCAATCAAAATAATCACACAAGACTACTGATGAGCCATTTCACGGTGTTTTTTCTTCTTCAAATCCTGCCTTCCCTTGTCAAATACGGGAAGGCAATAAGAAGCTAAATAAGCAAACAGGGGTGATTGGTTGACAGCACACGAGCTGAATGGCGCTGCGTCAGGTCCTAATCATCTAATGAGAACAGAGCGTTGAGATTTAGATGTTAGCAAATGCCAGGTCCCAGGCAACTGCTGTGTGGGCATTTATTCCATGCAGGTCGGTTGTGCTGGACGCTAATCACTGGTCAAGTGCTAGGCCCAGTCTATGACACATTGTCACGCACTGCGGCAGAGATGGTTTATCTTCAACCATGAATGTCCATTTACATTTGATATAGGGATATCAGCTTTGTAATTCATTTAACAACTTGTGGATGACTAGCCACATACATGCAGAGATGTGAACCAGTCAGCGTTGAAAATCTTAATCACAGCCATGAAAAATCTTAATTTGCAAGCAAAAATCTTAATAATAAATATAAAAAATCTTAATAAAATCTTAATGTTGTTCTACTTATAATAAACAATATAAGGGAAATACGTGTACTAGTATATTTACTAGTATTGTAAACTACTCTGGGGTGAAATGAAAAAAAAAGATAATTGGAAAGAAATCTAGATATCACGGAAATCAATTAAATTAAGATCACCAAAATCCAACAAGAATTGATAAAGTAGTTAATATTTAGATTAAACAAGCATTTGCCATTTACCCCTCTGTCACAGGCTTCATCATATAAGTCCATCAAGTGGCATTTTGAAGCAGTGTCATCATGATTAAAAATAGATATTTTTATGTGAAACCCTATTAGGAATGATAGTAGATTATATATTTTACTGTTACTTTAATATTCTATGCATATTAAAAGGGACTGTCCATATATCTCTGACACTAGTAAAATCCCATAATAAACCCATGTCCCGGACGTAATGAATTTTCAGGGGTCAAAAATCGTAAAAATACGGGGAAAAAACTTAAGTTCACATCTCTGTATATGAATCAAAGGAGGTGTTGGCAAAAAGCAAGTCTCCCCCATTGAAGTTCAACATTTGAAGTTGCTCTACTGTTTCCAAGCTTGAATATATAAAACAAATCTAGAACAAAACACTAACGTAATTTCATCAAAAGTAGGCCAAAGCGCAAAAAAAATCTAACCAGGACTTGATATGTACCGAGCTATGATTATTTTCAAGTTAGGTTATGATTTGCCAAATACATGTAGTATTTGCTCAACTTAGGCCACACGTTTGGATTTAGCTAAATTCAGCATGGAAACACACACACATTGTCCTAAAAGGTAGACCAAAGTATACCAAAATCTGATCAGGTCTTGACATATACTCATCAATGATTGTTGAGAAGTTAGGTTATGATTAGTGATACAGTCTTTGCTCAACTGTGCTCACCAGCTTGTATTTAGCACAATTTCGCACATAAACAACCACAACGTCCTCAAAAGTGGACCAATCTGCGCCACAACCTAATAAATTCTTGCAACCACCCCATCACTGGCACCCTATAAATTTTGACATAAATTCAATGAATAGTTTTTCCTCAACTTTGCACACAACCCTCCAAAATAATAAAAGGTATATACAAAATCTTTGAGCCTTTGTAACTTTCTCAAACGTGGGTCACATTTCATAAGAATTGACATCTGAGATACATTTCTACTCTACTTCTACACATTTACCGGTAATTCATATCGTTATCACAAAGCCATAGCTTTAAGCATGTTAATACAGTGAACCTGTTTATGCTGAACGCCGATGCGAACAGAAGCAAACTTAGAAATCTCCCTCTGGAACTGGGAAGACTAAAATATACACAATTAGAACAAAGATTTTTTTGAATGGCTTTAGTTCCTAATCTAAACATAGCTTTGACGAAAATACAAAATTTGTACATTTACATATACATTGGCACATCTGCGGCAATTTTTGGGAAAAACATCAGTTACCAAGCCTTCGGTATTCGTTAGGAAATCATGGACTTCGTTAACCATTCAAGTAATTTTTCAAGTGTTTCATACAAATAGAACTAGATGTCTTGAGAAAGAACTATCATATGTTTTACAGAATGACCATACACATACTAGTTTCCACATTTTGGGGTTAGGCCTTTCGTTGACTTTGGGCCTTTTGGCTGATATTTATGGTATATGTCTAAAGTACAGTCACAAAATGTCAGCAGTTAAATACAAATTTCCATAACAGGAAGAAAATAAGTCAACATCTTCACTCATTTATTCAGCAGTAATTTTAGGTGAATGTACTATCGCACACAAATACTTATAAAAAAGATATTTTTTGTAGGTTAATAGGGTTAATAAAACATGTACATGAACATGATCATAGAATTAACTAGCATTGTTAACATACTCCATTTCACTGTATTACAATTGGATAAAAAGAAAGCTAAACTTGAAACATCTTAATAAGACATGAGATCAAAAGGCACAGAACAAGACCACTGATGTATCTCCCTTTACTTCTGAGAACTAGTTGGATTAGTTAGATAAGGCGAAGAACAGGAGATGCGAGAACTTTAGCAGTAACCTGAGGTATCTGCCTTTAATCCTGCATACCGGGTAAGGGATTAGCCGAGCGCGGTGCCACCTCGTCTGCCGCTCGGAGCACGGCACAGGCTACTTTGTCACGCACACACCAAATCTGCTCAGAAACCTCGGCACCGAGCGGCGGCGGCGGTGTCACTATTGTCGCACCTTACCTCTTCTGAGGAGGATATAGGTCTATTGTTACGCTGCTGCCGCAAAATCCGGCAAACTTTTTACATCATCCATAACCCCGTGAAGTGGGTTTGTTAGTTGTTTTGATGTAAAAATACAGCACACACTGGGAGGTGTCGCTGGGATATTAGTCATTTTAAAATCAGTTAAATGTTTTGTTTTTAAGTTAATTCTGTGTTAAGAACGATTTACTGTTTTCTTATTTCATTCTTTGTAGGAACTTAATTTGGAAATACCAGAAATGAAAAAGAATCTTGATCGAATTGGATAGCTGTCTAGTGGACTTTCAATAATTTGAAGAAAAGTTAATTCACTCGATTCTGGGTAAGCAATATTTTTGTTTCTGAACTTCTTCTAATTGTGTCAACTTCATTTTCATTTTTTAGTACAATCAATATATACATGTATTTTGAATTGGTGAAAGTTAAAATAAATATCATAGTCCAAACCATGTCAATGTCCTGTGCATGATCAATTCTCAACATACATAATTTTTTAAATGTACATAATCAAATTATGAAGCAAATTGCAATTCTGGGTAATAAAATTGAGCGGTCAAACTCTCAACCTTGTCATTGATAGTTGGAACAACACTATACCGGGGGTATATACATGTATGAATATGAAAAAATAATGATTGATTCTGTGTCATTTTTGTAAAACTATGATTCTGAGCAATCTCTATTTATTAACATAACACATAACAAAACATACAAAAAATAATACATTTTCCAGTATGTAACAGAACCTACCGGTAGTTTCTGGACAAAAATCTCTTAAACAATTGTAGGCATCAACCTTAAGCTGTGGTCTATCATATCTGTAATCACGGACTAATTTTTAAGTTTTTGCCTTCGCTATATCATAGGTCTAGAGTTCAAATCTACCGTAAATGTCACAAAATCTACCATGTAGCCAAAGGAAACAACTCTATTAACAGGCGGTAATGTACTCAGAATAATTCCGTGACAGGCGGCAACCACGGGATTCATGAGCAATAAATACATTTGACACAAACAAATCATCAGGAAGATTATATTTCAAAATAGAAAATAATTTTTCCAAACTCATTTAATCCTACATTAATTATGCTCAATAGGTTATAAAACTTTCATGTTTAATCTTTCCATTCTTTGATACATCATGATTAGCATATGGAACGAAAAAACAAACTAGAAATTGGATGTGTCTCAATATTCCCAGTCCTATGAATTCATTTTCAATGATCAGATTTTGTGTTCACAATTACTTTTCCTCCTTCACACAGCAGATGAACTGATGATGTCTTCCATATGGCAATGAAAGTGAATGCCACACACAACAGATTTCAAGCATCATGAAATCAATCCCACCCTTTAATAGGGGAACGGAAGTTATTGTTTTCAGCTGTAAATATGTATATTTGGAAGATTGCTTGTTCCATGAAATCTTCATCAGTAACTATGCGTTGATAAGAAAATGATTTGAGTATTAAAAACATTTTTATAATTTACACACTTGAAATGTTTTAGCATAAACTGTTCCATTTCCTGACTGTAATAATATACAAGATTTTCCTGGCTTTCTGAAAAAATCATAACTAATTTTACATAAATACACAAGACAAAACCTTGGCGCACAGTAAGCGAATTGTAATCTAGTGAAAAAATTCTGACCAGTAGAAACTACATGTACATAAAATACCCGAAACCTTTAATTTGATTCAATTATTTATCTTTTCTATATAATTAGTACTGCATTAAATCACACCATCTACACACTCAGTCAACTTACTTAACTTTCCTGCGTTAAAATTCTGCAACAAAGCACCATCTACACAACAGGAAGTTCATAAGTACATCCTTCACAATTCACAGATGGGTTCAACTTCCTCATATGGATGGCCGCCTTTATGATCTGAATGAATCTATGTTCAATACTCAGGATCTTGGAATCCTTCATAGCCCTTTAGTGGCTGAAGTCAAATGAAATGTGAATGATTCCACTATTGCTAGAATAAAGCCTAATATAAGCTCACATTTGTCACAACTGATGACTGATTGACTCTTGCTGCTTTCAGAGACCCATTTCCATAAATTTGAGCTTTTTCAGACTTTCGTCTGAGCTGCAATAGTAGACATCAACTACTAACCACCCAGTACAGAGTTAACATAGGATATTGGCATCCTTACCCTCCCCGCACCGCCTCACCGTTTGCTTCCCCCTGATTACAGGCACAGGTTGTTTGGCTGATTTAGTGAAGCCGAGCATGCTTGGCCAGTGCTCACAAAAGGCCTTGTTTGCTCAAATGTCCATACGATTTTGCAATGCATTTTTCATCGATTTTCTTTTTTGTGACTATCTACACTTGACTGACCGAAAGCTTCTCTCGCCATCAGCTTTTACAAGATGAGTTTTGGGTATCTTTTGAAATGAAGCTTTCTCTCTCTGATTTTTCAAATATGAAAGTTCGAAAAGGTTGCCATGATGAATTACAATGATTGTGAATGAAAAAATGTTTTCATGAAGTGCTTCATTAGCACTCATTTATAAAATTTGCCTTTTTGAACGATTCTGTAATAGCCTGATTTGCAGACTATTCATTACACTTCACAAAATATATAGATGCTAATAAACTATTTGATTAGGATTTTCCACCAAAAAGCACTTAACCAATCGGTAACATCTGCCTGTCATTTAGAAAACCAACATATTTTATGAAAGCTCACAGAATAATGAGTGCTACACTTAGTGTTGATCGAAAACCAACAAACTTGGGATCAGTGAGTTCTGTAATTCAGTGTGTACCTAATATCACACCAATTTATGACATTGTTTCACAAGTTTTTACTCCATTTGCCCAATTGCAATTAACACACATTGTTAATGCAGTGCAATTGGCAGAATATTGTTTTATGCATTAGTGTCTTATTCCTACAATGTAATGCTGCTCACATCAAACTAGTCCATGACATGTCCTTCCTGTTCCTCGAACATGAACAATTCTTTTTAATTACAATAAGGCTTTTTGGTATCATGTCCAGTCTTCCAATGACATTATGATGATGACCAAAATTATGATTCTGCTAGGAAACTATACAGTACACTAACACTTGTTATCAACCGTGTTGTAACTTTCACAATATTGCCTTAGAATTGAAAAATATATACGGACAAAATGTAATCACATTTAATACTTTTGATTATCAACAAATTCATTACTATCTTACCACTGCGAAACAGACAATATGTTGTACATTATTCTTTGTAGTCGATAACGATTCCAAGCACAAGCACACAAGATACCAATTTAACCACACTCAAGAAACAAATCTGCACGTCTGTGCCAATTAACAGATGTGATTTCCTACAATCAAGGTTATTGTTGTGCCTTATGATTTAAAGAAGTTTCTTATGGTTGACTAATTAGCAATTATAAACTGCAGTTTATTAGAGATTGCACAGTGTTTACAAAGTTTACAAGTCACTTGATGATGTCCCAAACGTAGAGTACCGGGTAAGTTTGTAGAATTCAGAAGCATATCCTAGGTGGAGACCTAGGGGGCTTGGGTCCTCTCTGGTTTTATTATGTATCTTTTGTCTTGCACTACATAAGCCTTACATATTCTGACGTGACTCCATCCCTCTTCTCGCAAAGCTCTTAGTTCGACATTCTGTTAAGTTCTGTATTGTGCATTTCTAAGCAACAAAAAACTTACTGACATCCTTTTGACAAGATTTCAAAAGTTTTGTTTGAAATACCTCTTATTCCATAAAACATATGTAGAATACAAAACAACTTGTCAATAGTCACAATTCACAAAGTAAAATGCACTAATGCAATGCACCATACAAATGAAATCGATGTGAAATTGCGCTCACATCGGGGTGATCTTCATAGTTGAACTTTGTCCAACTAATTGTTATTACAGAAGCACTATAGAACTTTCGTGGTAGTTACAACAGCCCATTATGTTCTAACCTGCAATTTTTCAGGGTTAATATTTCCTCATGCCAAATGGAAAACACTGTTTACGAGACTCAGTGGTACTATTGATTAGTATTAGCTGATTAAAAATCATTGTCCATTTTTATGGTCAAGTTGTCAGTTTCCTGATGCTTTTAGCACTTCAGATTATATTTCGATATAATTTTTGTGTATACTGGTTAATAAATGTTAGCTGCTACTTGAGCAAATTCGACAATTATTTTTTAATTCTAATAATGTAATTTAGGTACATGTAGATATGACTACAGAAATTATTGATACTACCTGCTAGTCTGGATCAACCAGATCCTAAGTTAGCTGTGCCAAAAGACTCCAGGTCTGTCAGGCTGACCATGATTTGTTAACATCAAGTTAATATAGTTAATTTTAATGTTTAACAAAATGACTACTGAATGGACCTAGTAAACTAAACCATCTTCGAAAAACTTCTGACTGTTAGGTAACATCTGGTGTCTTCTTTACATTACTTTTGTCTTCATAAATAATTCTTTTCAAACCATCTGCACTACATTGTATATTCCGAGCATGCCTTGCTGTGATATGCATGCAACTTTGACAAAAAAATAATCAAAAGAGCACTCAGAATGCATACAAAATTTAAATACAAAAATATGCCAACAAAGAGTTCAGATATTAGAGATAAATGCTGCGCATATAATGAACTTTATGTAAGAAAACTAAGAAACACCCATGGTAGCATAATATTGCTCAGAAAACTTTAATATTTCTTTTTTAAATTGCAAGGAAATCTAAATGTCATTAACATGCTCTTTTCTATAAACCTGTAGAAACTGGACCTGTGTTAGTGCTGTCAATGTGATCTCTGGTGGATATCCATACACAATGATACCCAAAAGTCAATTACTGCGCCTTTGAATTCTGTGAACGAATCTGATGACATGGTTCTAAATAAACCCTATCAAAAATTCACAGCCGCATAAAATTTGATTTTGTAAATTAAATAGGAAGTGAATTGGAGATCCATATAGAATCATACTCATATAAAATTACGTACGATAGAAACTCTCTATTAGGCCACCTCAAGAACTGCTTTCAGGGCGTCTCATTTAAGAGGTGGCCAACTTATTAAGACTTGTGTAAGAACAAAAAAGAGTTTATAGTTTATTATAATGGGTCTTAATTGGAGATTCTACTGCAATAACAAATCAATGATTATCAATCTAATGGGTATGAATAGTACAATATCAGTAAATTATCACAAGTCCTCATTCTGCACTTGTACAAGCAAAGTGGGGGTCATTACAGCACCACCACAGAGGTATTATGCTGCCATGGGTGTTTGTTTTACTTAGAAAGTACGATTGCACCTTCTTACAAGAATCCCATCATGCTTTGCTATTTACGATGAAATTATCGATCCAATAAACTTTACTCATACAGTAAAAGTGTGAATGAGTATGTGAATGTTCTGCTTTCTCATTTTTCTTTTTTTTTACTGGAGAAGGCTGGCATTGCCTAATCCAATTATACATATTGTTCAATAAAATATATTTAAACCAATATGAAAGTACGATTGCACCTTTTTATAGGAATCCCATTATCTCTTTGCTATTTACGATTAAAAATTATCTTCCCAATAAACTTTTTTTCCAAGATAAGTATTAAATTAACAGGACGAGTAGGATTTATAACTTACTTGTCCTCCAAACGACAATGTTTTCTCAAAGCCTTAGTGTTTGTGTGCTACGTAGAAAGTGTGTAGAACAGGTTGGACTAGTAACATATCTTGAGGACTAGTACCTTTTTTTGCTATACTAGTCCATTATCTGTCCTTTCGCTTTATCTATTATGTGTGAGTCTGCAAATGACAGGGTTTTTGAGTCCTCTTAACTAATTACCCAAACCCTTTATAAACCCATCTAAGTAGCCAAATAATTATCCTGAGCAATTGGCAAGCAATTTATGGTACCCACCTTATCCACCCACGTATCGGTCGGGTTTTATAAACTTGTGTTAACACCAATACATCCAGCTTCAGGCTACGTGATTAGTGAATGGACACGTGGCTTACTAAGATGGAATTCATGTCTTCGTTCCTAATTGAAACTGTTCCCTTTTCTACTGCAGGGAATAATGGACATATATACAAGTATTAGCACATGCCATTTATATGTACATGTATATTAATACTTTCGATTATGGACAATCTTGATCTGCAGCATTTAAAGTCTTATTTTAACCTACATTGTATAAGGGTGTTGGAATGGTTTATGGCTGCACGAAATGTGACAAATGAATCAAATATTGAAAGCAATAAAATCAAAATGTAACAAAACATGATAGAAAACCAATTATTCTAAGCAAAACGTCATTGTTTTTGTTTTCTTTTTCGCTTTACTCAACGAAAAAGTAAATGAGGTCAACAACATATTTACTGCTGGTTTAATGATCCTAGTTGGTTTGTTGCGTAAAGCTGCACGTATACAACACCCACCCCGGATTATAGACATGGTTGAGGTGTAATGACCATCATTAGAAATCAAGTGATAGGCAGCTTCTCCTTAAATGGTCAAATGTGCGTGAGCTCAGTCAATTCACTTGGCCTTTAAGAGAAGACCACCCAAAAACTGAGTCAATTGTCAACTGAATATTGGCGTAGCTATATTGTGGTAGGACATTGAAACGCAAGATAGTGTTATTTGATTTTTTGGTTCATTACAGTAATATTCCAACTGAATGTTCAACCGGCTTTACAATCCTCACCATGGTATTGGCTCTAAACTAGGTCATGATGAGTGCTCGACAACAAATCAAGCTTTCGATTAACTGAAGTTCAACCTGGCATTAGTTGGACCTTGGTGATCAATGTGACAGTCATCAGACATCTATCTAGCCCTATTAGCCACAAGGCTCAGGATTCATTTAGTTTACCATATAGGTATTAATCAACAAAATATCAACACAAAATATAAAGAAGCTTTGTTATCGTTTCAGGAAATCCAAAGAACTACAGAAAAACATCACCATATAGCCCAAGCACAGTCATCATTTGCATTGCTTGTCAACTACCAAGATGAGCTGTGAAGAATATCTTGCCAACTTCACGGAGCTAATTGCTGCCATGAACAAAACCCCCAACAAACCCGGTCAATACGAGTACGAGTTCATCAAGGAATACGTTTATGGTGTAGGACTGCCGCTGATATGCGCATTTGGAATACTGGGAAACATACTGAATTTGGTGGTACTGACCAGAAAACAGCTTCAGAAGTCAATGGACCGCATGGAAAAGTCAGCACATCTTGGTCTTGTGGCTCTGGCAGTTTCAGACATGCTATTCTGCGTGGTAGCATTTCCAGTACCATTCATACCAAACAAGTATGTAAACCTTAATATGGATTACTTGAATTTTTTGTATGGTCATTTAAAAAACAAATTAAATCAAAATTATATTTCTATTCCCAAAAAATTTGTTCAACAATTGAAGGAATTTCTTCTTTTTCTTTTCTTTCGACTCTTTGGCTACGTCAAGATCTACAAGTACAACTAAAATTTAAGACAAACACATCCTGTTCTTCACAATATACACACATAAACCATGACTAAAAGCATTATTTTCTCAATTGTATTTGCATATCCTTCAAAATCTAGAATCAAATATCACAAATCAATAATTTAATCTATCATCCATTTCAGGTTCCTCTACACTCAACTCGACTCTCTTTCCCTGATCTACTTTGAGATCTACAACCAGTCGCTGCTCAACATCTTCCTGTTCTGCAGCACGTGGCTCACGGTGACCATGGCAACGGCGCGCTACCTCGCCATCTGCCACCCGCTCCACTCACGCGGCTTCATCAATCTGCGCGGCACGCGGATCGCCATCTGCTGCGTGTTCCTCGTGTCCGTGTTCATCAACCTGCCACAGTTCTGGCACTACGTGCTCATCACCAAACAGTGCACGCCCGAGTGCGTCTGCTACTCAAAGGCGTCTGGCGAGCTGTTCAAGAACACACATTCGATTACCGCGTACAAGGTCGTGTGGGCGGTGTTTGGCGTGTTTCTGCCTGTCGCGGTGCTCACGTTTTGTAATTTCTGCCTGATACGCGCGCTGAGGCAGTCGCTGAAGATGCAGAGGATGTACAGAGCGAATGCGCCAAAGGACTCTGGCCATCGGATAACGCCGACTCTGATCACTATTGTCGTTCTGTTCACGATATTGGTTATACCATCGGAGATTCTCAAGTTTCTAAAGGACGTGGTTATTAAGCAAGGCAAGAACTCCAACTACCATATATACCAGTCTGCGACTGTAATCACCAACTTCATGCAGGTATGTGCTTATTGTTCATTAAAACTGTAGATTTTTGCTCGTCAAAATTCCAATTCAACATTTGGTTATAGTTTAATACACCCCTTGTTGTGTTCTGTTTGACTCTCATATGAAAATTGAATGATCTATTTTTAGGCTATTAATTTCGCGATCAACTTTGTGCTCTACTGTGTAATCAACGTGCACTTCCGAGAAACGATCAAATACGTCATTCTGTGTAAATGGTACAAGAAAACAGCCTATTCAAAGGTAAGACAGACAACATTTTTTCCATGGACAATCTTATGCGCACTTAAATGAAATGTGACAGTTTCTTCCCTTGAGCATAACTTTTGCATACCATTTATGACGTATCAATTATACTTGTCCCTGTATGTTTCTGCATGCATGTATTTGTATGAATCTTTATATCTTATATATGAACGATTGACTTCGCATGCGAAGCAATTAACATAGGTAAGTAGATTATGGCTGATTGTCAATTAGACACAAGTTATCAAAGATACGGCCCTGAATGGATGCTATTACAGGAAGCACAAGGCCATATGGGGGTTGTCAAACTGACATTAAGTCCACAATCTGAAGAAACCATATATTATACATACTATGTACCTGTTATAAGTAAATGATTGGATGCTATTAAATGGGATTAATTATCTTGTGAAATAGAAAGCCAAAGTCAACGATTCTAAATTGCATTGTCCTTTCATAGTAAATACTCAATGGTACGATGGAGACAGCTGGATGGAGAATGGAGACACCCAGGTCTTATTATTTTCTACAGCCGTCTATAATGCAACCCCAATAGAAATAATGAAGAAAGAAAGTACAGGAAGAAATTAATCCCACATGTACTCCCGCTCAGTTCACTCTGTTTTAGAAATAATCAATTATGATTATCAATATGATTTTACGGATTCATTTCTAACCATCTGTCAACATTCTTACAACCGGGTATATCAAGCAAATCTCTACAGCTACATTGGTATAATTGAGTTTTACAACTCCATTCACTTTGATTTGACCACAATGATTGGCCCGGGTGCGACTCAACTCCAATCTTTGGTTTTGGGACATTAGTACCAAGCTGAAAATAATTATTTCTGTTTTCTAATGTAATTTCTCAACACTAGAAATGTCTATTATCATAAATTGATATGAAACTTGCAGAGGAACAATAATGCCTCAGCGTGGTCTTGGCCAATCAAAATGTCAACCCTATTATCACAATTTTCAAAACGTAAATCCCTAAGGTGATCAAATTGAGATACATTTACAATATCAAATATTCACTACTCAGAGGCATTATAAAACTGTTCCAAATTTATGCATTTTGTTTTTACATTAGCCCATCAAACTATCAAATATAGTTTTTATTTCCTAATTCAATTTCTTCATTCACAAATGGAAAGGTACTGAATAATACAAACATTTTGCACAATTATATTATATATATCACATATACAAGCATACATATATATAACCTTTTCGTTAATAGTTGTAATATTTTATGCGGACAAGTGCATTTGATTGTCGGACAAGTGAACTTAGACCTCTACTTGTCTGACTGACAAGCAGATTTAAATCCTAACGTAGAGCTCTTGTGACTACAACCAATAATTCAGGAACCAATACATTAGGCATGATTTTAATCAATACATCAAACTGCTACATATGTCATAGTTACCAGGATAATTGAAATGGCAACCCATCATATGAATAACAATGACAAACATACACTGATGCTCCAAAGTATCAATTATTTAGGCTCAATCTATCAAGAACTGCCCAATTCTTAAGTCATTGAGGCATATCAATCTTACGATACTTTGATATTTTTCAGAGGTATTTTAATCATTTGATTGACTGTATCTTGAATCTAGAAATATTTTCTAATTGCTATAAAAGTACTATACGATGGTACTATTGGCCACAGTCATGGAGTCCCAATGTTTGTTTACATCTAGAGACACACCCACCGACCTACCGTTGGTAAATTTGACCTTCTTCAAGAGTAGAACAGTATAAAAGCATCAATGATGCCAGCAGCAAAGGGTTAAATCAGATTTACATTTCTCTCCTAATCTCTAAGGCCCACCAGGCGCGGGGCACGAGCCTACACCACACCACCATGACCACGTACATCACAGACGTGGAGACGGAGATGTGACGCCACGGCAACCACTGCGCCGCCTGCTGCTGCCTGTAACCACGCGACGCTCCAACACACGCCAAGCGGTGAGTTCCCCAAAATATCAAACATATAGATATATTGAATCGCAATGAATCTAATGTTTACAATCTTATATCTATACAACTCATCCTAACAGAGCATGTGAGAATATGGCAGATTCTAATAATGGTTATAGTCTTATAAAACAGATTTTATTACGTGTTGCATTAAGCAATTAGGCTTACATGATAGGTTAGATGTGAAAGTGACCGTAGTGTCTTGCTAAAATAAGCACAACTGGCTGATGAGCACTCAAAATGCAATATGTATAGACTATATAGTAAAACTTTGGGGGAAGGGGGAGGAAGGGGGAACCAAAATTAAGTGACAACTTTTAGTGGATGCAAAATTTCAACTTTTTGCCAACCTGGCTTTTAATGTATAGCAATAACAGGTCACGAAATTCTTTTCAAAATGGTATCTCGTCATGGAAAACGGAAGTTGCAAACTGCCCACAAACAGTTCTTCAAAGTGACATGACTGCGCAAGCTTGCAATAATAAAGGACGTTTATTGGCCAATAAATGATGCTATTTCTATGTGGAAATCCCCTTTTTTGCGTCATGCTTGGCTGGTCATTCATAACATGTGTTTATTTCAATTTCAGTAACATTGGACTGCATACGAGAAAGAATAACTTGCCATTATGCTAAATGGGAAACAAGTGACACAGCACGGCACTACTGAGATGATGGACCTTACTTTGATGAGCTCTTGCCGTTTACACAGGACTTAATTATGACTGAACGTTTATTCAGGAAAAAAACACAGATAACAGTAATTTTAATTGGGCTGCAGTTCTTCAGATTTTTGTGTTATATTCCCAAATTATTGGATTTTTGCCTCTAAGTGGAGGTTGGTATTTATTCATGCTTTGAGAACACAGAATTTCTGTATGTTCATTCGGACATTGGTGATTCTACAGTAAATTAAAAATGTATATCTACATGAAATCCTGAAGATACAACTGCTTACGGTTGGTGAAAAGTGTCCATATGATAGTACTTGTAGACATACATGTAAGACATTGGGGAAATGTTCATATTGTCTCATATAATGGTGTTTGATCTCATTCTTATTGTGACGGGCCTAGGTGGTGATTTTGGATAAGTCTCCGATAGTAGATTCCATTGTTCACGTGCAATCATTTACAAACTGTTGCAAACATGTCATGATTTTTTTTTAAATGTAACCTTTGCCTAGTTTAGTCTTTTTTTAAATAACAGCATTTTGGCCAGCAACATTTACTAGAAATTCATGCACATGTATATAAAGTATGATTTAATCAACAGATGTCACAACGCTTACTTGCTATCTACCCGGTACCTATCCCGTTATAGGATGTTTGATATTGTTGGTATTGGTTTGATATTGTGGTCCAATGTAATGATTTATAAATATTATGCTTTGTATGATCAATGTTATGGAGCGTACAATTGACTATCAGATACAGAACATTACATTTGCCATGCTTCAGTAGTCAGCGGTCCACATTGGCTGATCCGCACCATTTGATGCACACAAATCTGATAGTATAAAGCTCTCGTTATCGAGAATCTGGGTATACCAGTTATGCATTTGTTTAACTGAACAGCATGATTAAACAACACACTTGGGTCGCATGCACTTTATGTAATGAAAAAAAAAAAGACTAATGGAGCCAAACAACTAAGAAGTAGGAAGAACTTGACAACTTCGACTTCAGATTAGATCAATGTGCCATTGTGAGAATTGTGGTGCGTGGCACTTTAACTACTGTGCATTTTGTGCATTTTTGACCAGCATCAGAGGTCGACAGCAACGCATGTAGCCAGCACTAGTCAATTATATACATGTAATAGAAATTGTAAAGTATTCATACTTGTAACGTGACTATTGTACGTTTAAACAATATTCCAGATTCTAAATGTCTACAGTATAATGGTCTTAATTACCATTTTCAGCTAACTGCGAATATAGCTGATCAGTAAAAAAGATTTATTATACGGGCCTTTAAGTTCGTAATAATACATGTATGAAACGAGATAATTAAGTACAAATGTCACTTAAGCTTACACAGGAGCTTTCACATGTTTATTATAATGAAGGCTAATAGTGTATTTCCATTTGTAAATGATAATGTAATCAAATGCAGTGACACCATATTTAGGTTTATGTATTGTGTTGTCAGATGGAATAGGTTGGGCTTTTACAAAACAAGTGGTTCCAATTGTTTGTGTTACTATTCAATTTTGTTCTCATATTGGACATTTAAGGCTATTAGAAAAATAACATAGTGAAGATTAGTCATCCAGGTAAACTGACATTTATATACAATATTTAAAGTGTACTACTGGATAATTACGCATAAGAAACAGACGTTTCATATGACATCCGCCATATTTCTTCAGTGTGACACGTGATTAGTACGACGTAGTGACGTAACCCCAAGATCGGCGGGGTTACTTGGGTGCTGCTCTGCCAGGGCAGGGTGCCACGCATCGTAGTAAGTCGTACTAATCACGTGTCACATTGAAGAAATATTATGGCGGATGTCATTGAAACGTCTGTTTCTTGTGCGTAATTATCCAGCAGTAGTCTAAATATTGTATATATTTTAGAAAAATAAATTCTTCGAATTGACTCTAAAGTATACAAGCATTATAAAAAGAATTAATAGTTAATTGTGAGCAGAGGCAGTAAAAATAATTTTTCTATGCATAGTGACTTATTAGAAATTGAATTCCGTTATTTAAAATTTATAGCTGAAGTTTTTTCATAGTATCGATTAGGTAAGTGCATATTGTGAATCATTATTTCATATATTGTTAATCATTATGTAGCTCTATCTTTGTATAGTCTTGTATAGGCATAAAAGTTATGTGATGAATATACCAAAATCTGTGATTCATTAAAATGTTTGAAGTACATCCAACACGATGACATGATGTTTCAGCCCTTTTTCCTGACTTAATATGCTTTTTGCACATGCTAGCTACCGTAATTTCTGAGGACTGATTCTCAACAAATTTGAATAATTAATCAAATTTATACAGACTCATATTTTGGGTCATTACAATAAAATATTACATGAGCAAAAACTACATGACATTACAATAAGAACCACGCGACAAAATATATGTGGTATAGAATTTAAGTCAGAAAAAACTAGATGAAACATTTCCCAGTGTGAACTGCAGAAAAAGCATTCTATTGTCTAGATATTTAGGATATAATTACAAATGTATCTACCTCATTTTGAAGCAGTTCAAATACATTGTCTGAAGTTCTAGTTTAGTTTCATAGTACGTCAGGTATTTGTGACAAGTAGTTGCTTACGTCAATGTCAAGTGTTGATTAGATCATCTCATAATTCCTTCATCACGGTCGGTTGTCGTTTGGATGGAGGAATTGAATGAGTACTTAATTTTAATATGATCCTAATGAATAAGACAATGTCATTACCTAACAAATGGCAGATGTTGCATAAGACGAAATTATGGACTTCTTCATTAATGGACTGTTATTTAAAGATGTATGGTGAAGTTTGAGGAAACTGTTTGAGTTAAGGTAGAAATTGATACTTGTCGATTAATAGTGAAACCATGATCAGTAATATTAAACCAATCTTGTCAGTATTTCAATACATGGACAGTCGTACAGACAGACTTTCATATATCAAATGTTATCAATATTTTCCAACAAAACGAAATTTTTCTCAATATGTATCATCAAAGCAGAGATTCGATTATGGGTGTATTATTGTTCATGAAAATTTATATTCTATAAAATGTTACTAGATGAAACATATTTAATATTTCATCTTATGAGAAATTAATGAGCTATTGTCTTGTTTGTGCTGTTAATAAAATACAAGCAAAATCATGACTTTGTAAATTACTTTTACAATACGTAACATTTCACAAAATAAAATGCAATAAATCAGTCCTCAACAATCGCTCAATTATCATTGTAACTATTTATGAGACTTGTAAATGAATACTTATAAGGGATGACCTTGTGCCAATTAGCAACAGCCATTTTTCATGTCTGCTATTTGAACAATTATAATATAATTTTATTTAGTAAAGTGTACATAAGGACTTGCGCAATTAAATGCACTGCAGTATATGCGTTTGCATGCAAAATATGTACATGTAAAACCAGCTGACAGAATTTGCTTTCTTTGGTGGACATAACATCATAAACCTAATAATCTAAATTGTTTTTCCTTTATCTTTTACATGTCCTGCCATAAATATCAATCTAATTAAAAATTAATAATGAGATATTAAAACAATCACAACAAATCCTGTTCAACCACAGCAAGCTATCTCACTGACACAATGCAATCTTTCAGAAAGTGATTGCATTGTGGATATAATAAACACAATGCAATCCTAGATCCAAAATAGGGAAATGCAGTAATTGTTTCACGTTGCATGTCAGATGACGCCACGTAGGTTGCTTTCAAACATAATAATCACCATACAACTTTTATCATGATGCACAAAGCTGAATGAGCAATGTCAATACTTCATTACACTTGGAAATAATTTGTTGCTTTCACCCACCTGAACAGGTCCTGCTGGCCCAGCCAGGGTCACCTGGATCCCCTCCTGGTCCCGTGACTTGAATGCTTTGATGGATTTCGTATCACCAATGGTATCAAACATCGCCTAAAATCAACAGTTAGAGATCATAAAAAAACTGTATAGTCAGAATAAAATGACAAAATCATATGGTCTACTGTTGCCAATCTACATGTTTTCGCTAGGGTGGCCACTTGAAGGCTCTTTAATATGCACCCAAATGGTCCATATCTTGAGTCCTTCCCAGACCATTATTTAGTCCACTTCTGATGGCTACCCTCCCTTAGGTCACATGATTTGAGGAGCTCAGATTTGGTTTTTAACTTGAAAATGGTGACCACTCATAGCATATTTCATATTGATCAAAATGCAAATGGATCACATCGTTCCACTAATATGGTCCATATTTGGGTCCATCACAAAACATTATTGGTCTTTTATAATCAAATAGATTGTGATGAGTGCATATCTCACCGTGATGGTCATCTTATCAAATCAATAGTTACAGCATGAATTAGGAGCGGTTAAACTTTTTCACAATTTTAAATTAAAAAACAAAAAATCACATGAACACACACAAAATGCTAAAAAGAGGATCTCACATTGATGGTGGCCTTCTCAAAAGGTGCGGGGATGTTGAGTGAGAACTGGGCCACACCGCTGCGGTCAAAAGAGGCCGTCATATGCAGCTGCTCATTTCCCCTCTCTGTCTTGGAGCCTGTGTCAGTGGAGATGGTCGTGCTGGCAACACAACAGAATAGCCATTCAGATTTTAAAGATAGTACAGTGGAACCTGTTTTAAATGGACACCTTTGGGAGATGTAAAAAGTTTTCACATAAGACCGACTGTCCTAGAAAGAGAGAGTGACTTTCTGTATGAAATACATAGGGAAAATGGGAAACAGAGAGAAATGAAGTGTCCACGCAAGACAGGTGTCCTTAAAAGAAGTGTCCACATGGACAGGTTCAATCTACAAGTTATTGAAAATAAAGACATTGTAACACTGTCTATGGGCAATGTAGAAGAGATTGTCGTGAACCGACAATGATGCATCAAGTTCATGAAAATTTATGTTCTGAATGCAGTCACCCAACTACAGTCATTGACTTTTAGAATATGGTGTCATTCACATTTAGCTATTTTTACAATGGTGTAGCATATACCTGTATTCCATATTGACGGTGATGTTCACTTTAGCGAAGGCCCTGAGCTCTTGATCATTGAATCCGGCCAAAGAAGGCACGGGGTTGCCCACTGGGTCCGTCAACTTCACCTACAAGGGCACAGGACGACTACTGTAAATCATATACCAGCGTGGGATATGGCTGCCTGCCCAGTGGCCCGCGGCTGGCAAGTTTACTATTGGGCCTGCAGGTCTTCAGACTTACCTGCCAGGTAATCTGGCAACTTTATGACCCCGTATTTAAACATATTTTTGTCATAATATCAAATATAATCTCAAAGTCTGCCAAATGGCACCTTTTTTAAAAAAAAAATCGAGGGTGGAATGCCTCGGACCCCCCTAGATATTGAGTGCCGTTGACAAGGCTGGTAAGATTTCACTAGGGCCTGTAAGTTTTTCAACTTGCCAGCCCTGGTGTCTAGTACTTATCTTGGAGAAGTTTCCCACACTGCATATACTAGTAGTCTAAGTACAGTCAGACCCTCATATTGCTAGCTAAATGGGTAGCTAATCATTAGTAAGTTGATGGGGAATATTCAAACAGAATAAGAGCCAGAGCTAGCTGTGGAGGTCACACTAGTGAATAAGTCAACAGTTTAAGTCTAAAGATATCTGAATACGACAATCCAAATGTTCATGGGGGTTCCAATTAGAAGATTTACTGTTACGTAGCTATTCTCCTCAGCATGTCATGCTAGAAAACTTTTATATAATACAGTACTTTCTTCATACCAACAGCTATCACAATTTACAAATATATACAGTATCTCAATATTTCGACAACAATGTCTGTTTGTCTTTCTCAAGAGTGTAGAGTCATAATGCAAACACTATGACTCTAGGATTACAAGTGTGTCAGATATATGTGGGGGAAACAGGAAGATCATTGGATGAAAGAACCACACAACACCAGAAGTCAATAAGCAAAGGGGATAGTAACTCTGCACTAAGTCAACACCAAGAAAAGACTGGTCACCTAGTCAATAGAGACAATCCCTTGTAAGACAAAATTAAAGTCCTTGCAAAAGAACAGAATGACTTAAGTAGAAAAATACAAGAAGCAATATATATACACCTCAGAAAAGCTTCTTTGATTACCAGTTACCAGATGTGTACTTCCCTATACTGAGGAAGGAGGAGGTTGAAGGGGGGGGGGAGACGGCACTGACACACTTGCAATCCTAGAGTCATAGTGTTTGCATTATGACTCTATACTCTTGAGAAAGACAGACATTGTTGTCGAAATATTGAGATACTGCATATATTTGTAAATTGTGATAGCTGTTGGTATGAAGAAAGTACTGTATTATATGAATTAACACAGCTAATGAATTTGTTCAACAAGAAAACTTTTAGTTTTTATAGGGCTGAAAATAAATAAAACCCTTAAACACCAAATATGGGTTGGCTCATTCATGCAATGGGATCAGAACTACAAGGTATGCTTTAACAAGATGAATCTACCTGGCCCTCATATCATATTTTAGGCACTGAACTATTCAAACTAATATGAATAGGCGTTGCCTAAGACAGTCTCAGGCTCATTATTCTTATATCCAATATCAAAACAAGTCCTACTATTTTTAAATTTATCTAAACTTTTCAACTCCAAAGAGTCCTATTCATAATTATGATTGTCACACAAATAGCAATATAAAACTTTAAATAATTTCATTATAGTCTAGTTGCCAAGTTAGGGTACCCAGAAATTGTGACTACTGTAAGGTTTTATGGTTGATTTGCATTCTGTATGGTCTAGCGATGAAATTTAGCTGTGTTGCCCAAATTTGCACCTTGGGCAATTTTGCTAATTTGCATAATTTATGCGTAAAATGGCAAAATTTGATATAAAGACCAATATGGCCACTGGCATGTATCTATAATAGGATGTTATGGTTTAATTGCATCCTACATGGTAAGCAAGTGAATTTAAGCCTGATTTCCAATCACAGTTTATGCATAATTTGCACAATTATGCATAATTTTTGCATAATTTATGCGTAAATAAGCAAAGAGAAAGATTTGATGATTGATATACATTCAATGTGATTTCCCAGAGTATCTAACACTTGTTGAGAAAGTTATAGAGCTTTCATGTTTTCTATATTTCATAATTTATGCCTAAATGATATGCGTAAATGATATGCGTAAAATAGCAAAATTTATTATAAAGCCCAATATGACAACTGACAAGCATCTGAAATGTAATTTTATGGTTTATTTCCACTCATTAAGGTAAGCAAGTGAAGTTTACACTGATTTGCAAAGACTTGCAATTACTAATTGTTCATAATTTGCATAATTTATGCATAATTTATGCATTAAACTACAAATTTTGCTTTATTTCACATTACTGTGACCGTGAAATGCTCCAACAAATTGTTTATGCTGCAAATGCACTTTATCTGTTTTATAAATATATCTAAAGCAAACATGCAATAAGTTGCAGTCTTATTTATCTTTTATATTTGCATAATTTATGCAGAATATAGACAAAACCACCATCTTGTGTCAAACTGAGAGTTCTAGGAATGACTGTTAGGATAAATAAGACTTTAATACATATTGTCTCACATGAATTGTACAAAAATGACAGAATTCTATATGCCAATAAAACAGATTTATATTTCTAACCACATAATAATACTTTTATTATAGTTTATAACTTCATTTTCATAAAAGAAAATGGAACAAATAATTAATAAGAAGTCTGTAATGCAGCCTGTATCATTGCTTATTATCTTCAACCTAATTGGGGTCATCTTTCTCATCACTAGGACTGTCTGTTTCATCCTCATCACTGTGCCATCTTTCACAACCCAGCCATAAACCAGTAACCTGTCTTTGAACGTTATTGAGTTTTTTTTCTTTCTTTTGGAACTGTTTCACAGGCACACCAAGCCCTCCATCCATCTGGATGTTTGGGATCTATTGGTTCGCACAATTCTGTATCCATATGATGAGCAGAGAGGATGCAGAGGTCACTCATGATGAGGCTTATATCACATTGGTCAGCTACATGCTAACAGCAGCAGAAAATGATGCAGCAACAATCCAAATTGTTAGTGATGAAACTGATGTCTTTGTACTTTTAGTGTACTGAGTATGGAAATGTAGAGTCACTGCAGAGGTGCAGATAGAGAAGTGGGATCGAGATGGCAGTATGCTGTCAATAAACAGGACTGTTGCTAAGCTTGGTGACAAGTGTAAAGGACTCCTTGCCATGCATGCTCTCTCAGGGTGCGATACCACTCACATCCATCTGGGAAGGGAAAGGGCCATCACTGCCTTGAACTAATGCAACGTGGATGAGCTTGATCACTTGGGTGACCTATCCTCCTCAGATGATGATGTCAAGACAGCAACTACAAAGTTCTTCTTTGCTCTCTATAGGCAAAAGAAAAGCATAACCATCTCTGATGCAAAATATAATATCTATAATAGAAAAACTAAAACCAAACGACATCCACTAAAAAAGTTGCCACCAACAGAAGATAACCTGTACCTTCATGGCAGAAGAGCCCATTTGCAGGTGATGCTTTGGAAATCCGTTAACCAGGATTGTGCCCCAGATGACACCAGAGACATTACAAGATATGGCTGGGTTGTGAAAGATTGCACCACAGATTAGTTAAACATTTAACTGTTTAACTAATCTGTGATTGCACAGTGATGCCTGCCATTTCATCACAACCTATGGCTCTTCCTGAACTCCTGGATGTCGTGAGTTGCTCCTGTGTAACATGTGATCCAGCTGGATGCGGATGTAAAAAGGCAAAGCTCTCATGCACTTGACTACTGTGAATGTGGAACCGGTGACAAGTATCAAAATCCTCATACAGAGAGCACGGAGGATGAAACAGACAGTTCTAGTGATGATAAAGATGATGATCCCAACTCGGTTGAAGATACAAAAATGTAACAAGCAATGATACAGGCTGCTTTACAAACTTCTTATCAATCATTTGTTCCATTTTCTTTTATGAAAATGAAGTTATAAACTATAATAAAAGTATTATTATGTGGTTAGAAATATAAATCTCTTTTATTGGCACACAGAATCCAGTCTCGTTTTTGTGCAATTCATGTGAGAGACAATATGTATTAAAGTCTTATTCATCCTAACAGTCATTCCTAGAACTCTCAGTTTGACACTAGATGGTGGTGTTGTCTATATTCTGCACAAAGTATGCAAATATAAAAGATAAATAAGACTGCAACTTATTGCATGTTTGCTTTAGATATATCTATAAACAAGATAAAGTGCATATGCAGCATAAATAATTTGTTGGAGAATTTCACTGTTACAGTAATGTGAAATAAATCAAAATTTGCAATTTTATGCGTAAATTATGCATAAATGATGCATAAATTATGCAAATTATGAACAATAAGTAATTGCAAATCTTTGCAAATCAGTGTAAACTTCACTTGCTTGGCTTAATGAGTGGAAATAAACCATAAACATTATATTTCATATGCTTGCCAGTTGTCTTATTGGGCTTTTCATTAAATTTTGCTATTTTATGTGTATCATTTACGCATATAATTTAGGCATAAATTATGAAATATAGAAAACATAAAAGCTCTATAACGTTCTCAACAAGTGTTAGATACTCTGGGAAATCACATTGAATGCATATCGATCATCAAAGCCTTCTCCAGCGACATTTCAATGGCCATATTGGTGGATACATTAGGTTATTTTGCCATTTACGCATAAATTATGCAAAAATTATGCATAATTGTGCAAATTATGAATAACATGTGATTGGCAAAATCTGCAATCAGGCTTGAATTCACTTGCCTACCATATAGGGTGCAATTAAACCATAACATCCTATTATAGATGCATGTCAGTGGCCATATTGGGCTTTATATCAAATTTTTGCCATTTACGCATAAATTATGCAAATTAGAAAAAATGCCCAAGTTGCAAATTTGGGCAACGCAGCTAAATTTCATCGCTAGACCATATAGAATGCAAATCAACCATAAAACCTTACAGTAGTCACAATTTCTGGGTTCACTATAGTAGGTATAGGGCTGGCAACTAGACTATTAACCAGAATACATAAAGAAACTTGCATATCCAATATATGTAAGGTTGTTTTTGAAGACTTCTGGTGAAGATATGAACTCCAATTTGTACGGACTTGTGCTCATGATGACTTTCGCCTCGTCGCTGTATGTTTTTCCAGTATTCTTGTCTGTTACATTTGCATTGATCCAAAACTCAATGCTGGAAAAAACCCACAAACATTGCACTTTCTGTGAAGAGAAGAATAGTGTGGTTTTTTTTAATAGAAACTGTTCAGACACAAATTTATGATTGACTGAATCAAATGATTTTGATAACTTGAGATAGATTTCAACTGTGCACTTGATGTTTAAAAGGAATCATATTTAGCCACAATTGCTGACTAGCACTATTTCAAAAATTGCAATGCTAGCTAACAGATTTTTTATTAATGTGTCAAAAATTAGTTTGATAGCACAAAATTATTGGCTAGACCCTTAAAAATGAATATCATAGTGAATTCAAAAGATGCAAGTGAAATACTTGGTTGCAAACGAATTTTGACCAGCTGTTCCATCATTCTGTGGACAATAATATTTCATGTGACTGCAGAGTTGGGTCATTTCATCCCTGCTGACAAAATACAGACATTTTCCATCTTGAAGCTGTAATGAAAATACAAAGAAGACTATAGAAAAATATGCATTCTTAGAAGTATAATTTGAATTGTGAAATTGCTAACTATTCTTTTTTATTGAGAATTAAAAATGAATGTGAAATCATTCAACCTAAATAGCTTCAATTTCAGGTGAATATACATTTGCATCACCATTGATAGCAAAGTCGGGCAATAAAAAATTTCATTTAGGCAAGTAAAAGTCATGTCAGCCTTATGGGCAAGTGAAATTTGAGGAGTTTGTCTATCCCTGACATTCACGGAGAGTACCTATCTACTTATTCATATCTCCACCCATCTCTGTTTGCTAGCCACCTGGCTCATGTGAACATTTTTGCTACTGGCATTGGTCCTACATGACACAAGTGATCCTGTGCCTAATGTGGACATGTCTAAATGGCTGCTTCTTAGAGGTGTCCAGTGTCCACATAAGACAGGTCCAGATTAGACAGTAGAACATATTTAAGTGATACCTCTGTATTTTTGGACGAACTTCTTTATTACACACATTTAGTTTCCCCTTATATATCATATCAGAGAAACTAAACGACGACACCCCCACCCTCTTGTGTGCACACTTCGCACTCCTCTCCAAGATGTCCACTATATACTACGGTGTCTATGAAACAGAGATTTCCTCGGAAGACATGTGTCCACTTTTAACAGACATCCTTGCATGGGAGTGGTCCACTATACAGAGGCGTCCTCATAAGGCTGGCTGTTTCCCTGAACTCACCTCGGCAGTAATGGTTTTGTTGACCTGGTTATTGGTGATGCTATATTTATTCTTCCACTGCACGAGTGACTTGCATGTTCCCTTCACTGGCTGACCGTAAGTGTAACTGCAAATGGAAATATGGAAATGTGTTACTGCTACATATAAACATGTTACTTTTAGTTCGTTTTACACAAACTCAATTTCATATCGACACCAAATCATCGACATTGCTAGTCACATTAAACTGCCATTTTCAACACCTTACGCATTCAGCCATTTAATGTGTGCCGTAATAAGCAAATAATAGTCCCTATTAAACAAAAGAACAAGACAAAACGTATTATTTTAATTGAGAAAAACTTACTCAGCTTTGACATCGAATGAAATTCCCGACATTCCGTTAACAAAGTAGGCATCATGAGGTGTAACTTTCACTTCAACATTGGGAAGAACTAACATGGAAATGATAAACATACATTAATAAATACGTGAGAAGTGCAAATACATAAGCAATTTTATTTTTGTGAAAAATCTAAAAGCTTGGAGCAATATATCATTTATTTGGTAATCATTTATGAAAAAAGCGTACATTACAGTATTCATTCGACAATATGTTGATGTATAGAGGCGATTTATTAGGCCCAGCACCAGCTTTAAGCTGGTACAGAGACTACTGTTTTTGTTTTCTGTTTAAACCTAAGCCAAACGTTTTGAAGAAAACTACTGAATGTTATGACCTCAAACTTTCTGATCCATCCAAGAATGAGCCTTAGATGAGACTGGATATCTTTGGTGTTTGTGTGACTTTCAGTTGATATATTTACTTTCTTATTTTGACTGTTCATAATTTTTAAAGCTGGTGTGTATGTTTTGGTAAGTTGAACGTCGTAGAGCAAGTGTTCCAGTTATGGGCAGTTTACAACGTGATAGCGATTCTTATGTATTTTGTTCATAGACTTAGTATCAAACTATAATCAATGTTCTATTATTTCACGATACTTAAGAGTACTAGCTTTGTTAATAAGTACTATAATTTCTGATTTTTGCTTTGGTGACCATTTCCACCTGTTTATGATGAAAAGCTGTGAACACATGTATGCATCAATGGCTATCCCGCCTGATAAGACTTAAATTTAGAATCTAAATATTATTGACGTACCATATTCATCAGCAGTAAACGTCTGTTCACCTACTTCATCCTGAAATTGCAAACATATACGTGGGTATTGAACGAAAAATTTCAGAAAATTTATGTAATAAATCAAATTTGGTGAAAATTAAATGAAAAATGAAGTTATTTAGAAAAATAGGTATTGTTGACGGAATAGGAATTGTTGATGGATGGACGACGGACGAAAGGTGATCACAAAAGCTCACATGCTGTTTCACAGCAGGTGAGCCAAAAATTGATATTACAAATATTCAATAAGATGGACTTACTCCAAACTTTGCTCTAATTTTCCACGCGCCTAGCACTGGCTGGTCTGACAGGGCAAAGCTGGTGGAATACACGCCTAAAACACAGAACACGATTCTAATCAATACATACAATACCATACGGAGATTATTAATTTATCATGTATGTCAGCAATTATGCACTTACACCATAGAAGTGTTTGTAGATCTTTGGATTACACTTAAAAATGATTTAGAGGCCTTTAATAAAGGTGACACTAATATAAAGTCGAAAAAGCTTATATTGAACTCTATATTATAAGGACTAAAAAATCACAATGTTTTGTATATAAGATTATTAGATTACAAAGACTAATGTGTTTAGTAAGAACACATTACGCACCATGATTTAGTTCACTCTTCATCACGTTTTTCTGGACAATGCGATTGTCATGAGGATCCTGCAAAAATACAGAGTTTTGGTTTAAAAAGCAGTTTGATTACAGAAGGTGTAAAGTTGCCAACATATTGGAGTTCTGACCTATCATATAAATACACGTGGTTTACAGGTCCAACAGCTTGATAACTTAAAACATACCTATCCTACTTGAAATTTTTAACAACTTACTATATACAGTTCGCAAAAACGTGGGATTGAACTATATGAAACCATCTCAACAGCCATGAGCATTTAACAGGTTGAGAAGTTCCATATACAGATGTGACTTCAACACAAATGCGCATGTACATGTACATTAAAATTTCAATTGTTAAAATTTGATATAATCCAAATTGAGGGTGGACGCTTGGACGGTTGCATATCTGTAACTGATGGGGAAAAGTTCAAAATCTAGTCCAAACTACAAGAATAATAATCATTGGCTGATGAGAGGATTGGGTCATATCTGAACACTGGTTAACAAAGAAAAAGAACAGGATACTTAACTTGTATGCATTTACTCCACATGGACTCTGTATCAGATCCTTGCAAAATGGTGGCCCTGAATAATATCTATATCACAGCCCGATAGTCCGTCAGGTTGTGAACTTATGGAACCAGCAAGCCCTGGATAAAGTCTATCAGCTTAGGGCTGATCAGGGGTCTTTTTATCCGTACCATGAAAAAGACTACTGTGAAAACCATTGAGTGACTCACGGTGATGATGAGCTCGAGGTCGGCGGCGTGGCTGAGCAGGTCCGGCGTGATGGCGAACACGCGCATCTTCACTGAAACCACACAACGCACACCATGACATTAAAGCAGAACAGATTATAAAGTTAAAAAGGTAATAAATCTATTTAAATCACAAATTTTCGCATCATCAATGCTTCTTCAAGTGAAAAAATGATATGATACTAGCAGCTCCAAAAACTATTTATACTGTACATATACAGTAGAAACTCCAATTGAGAGCAGCTCTGACACAGCTACTTCTCATGGTGCCAAACCTTCATAAACATAATGCCATAAACCTCCATAATAAGACCGCTATATTGAAACCACTTGACGCCAGTGCCAAGGATTGTATCATTAGAGAGGTTCTATTGTACACAAACACTTCTGTATAGAAAAATACTTTTAGTAAAAATATTGTATATATACCTTGTCTTCGCTGTATGAATGGTTGAATTAAATTTTTTAATTTCTAAAGAATGTATTCTAATCGAGCAAACATGAGGTAGATGGGTGCAAACAAACATTAACAGATTTTCAATATTGCTTTCAATGATTGCATCAATTACATATCTATTGAAGTCTCACTGCTGCCTATTGCATTCCCAATGTATTTTTAAAAAACTGGATCACTTCACAAAAAACAATCACTCACACAGTCCCACACCGATTCCTGTAACCCTCTAGCACATCCAAATGATCACTCAGATGGCTATTCACATGATTAATCGCCTATCTATGTACCACATATGAACAGATTTACTCAATTACAGCATATGTGGGCTATTATAGTTACTTCTCAGTATAACAAAAGACAGTTCCAGTGACAAGATCATGAACCGTTACCACGTGAATACTTTGAGACCACTCGCATTGAAATATGTGTATGTAAAAAATCATCTGCATTATTTAGCAGGTAGTGAGTAGCGCACATGTGAACATGAGCTAAGATAGCCAAGAGAAATTATCTATTTTCAAACATGGAGGTATGAAGACTATTTAAATAATATAATGGCAATTTTGGAAGGTTAATGCATGATAATGCTGTCACCGTTACTAAGAAATTTCTTGTCTGTTGTAGTTTTCTGTTACTCCCAGAAGCAACTCACGAACGGCCCATATACAGTAAACAAAGCCGTTATACCCTCCTGGCCCGGTTTGTACAGCTGTTTGTCCGTCTGGATCATGACAGCCGTCGTCTTCTTGTTCACCGTCACAGTGGTGTTCTTGTACACCCTGATGTCGCGGTTGCTGCCGGATACGACCAGCTGGTACGTCATGGCCATGTCCTCATCGGACGGAACCTGAGCGATGTGCAATAAATAACACAAAATGTACCTTAAATGTATAAAATATGATGAATTACAAAATGCACTTCAAATGGGACCGTGATGTGGCGTGATGATGTAGCATATATTTTCCATGGGGTAAAAATTGTTGTGATGAATACAATATGTACTTCATTTGGGATAAAAGTATTAATTTTTTTGATAATGTACCTGAAGTGGGATAATATAGCTGGACCTGTTTATCTCAAACTAAAAAATATCTATAAAAAGATGGCAATTAAAAGTCTATAAACAAAATGTAATGACCTTGGACAAAGTCCAAAAGGAGAAACTTATCGAAAAAACAGTAAACAAGATTTGTAAAGAGATTCATTGGATTTCTTTTTCATATCAACAAGTATCACTAATTTTGTGCTAAATCTATATAAACTTACTATAATTGTCTTAATATTTTTCGGACATTTTCAATGTCCATTGTCTGAGACTTTTCTGTCACGTGCTGCCACCTGGTGACAGAAAAGTCTCAGACGATGGACATTGAAAATGTCCGAAAATATTAAGAAAATTATAGCAAGTTTATATGGATTTAGCACGAAATTAGTGATACTTGTTGAACAGTAAACCATATCTAATATATCACAAAGCACCTGTAAGATGCAGGACAGTAAAATATACAAATTGAAATCTTATTGTATGCAAATGTTCAAGTGGCGTTCCTGTCTGACTCAGCGCCAGTGACATCAACAACATTTTAGTCATTTCAGTCGAAGATCCCGCGATGGTGACCGCAATGTAAAATACATAACAGTAAGTTGCAGTGTACTAATATAACACTTGAATGGATATTCCTACTGCTAACATTAGTCTACACAAATGAGAGGGTGTCTACAATATCTTGTTGATAATAAGTTTGCCTGATATGGTGCTGTACTTTAAGTAAGCAAGTGTAATTGTACTTACTAATAAACATATAAAAAGTACTAGTTGTTCAGTGTTTTCAGACGTGTGGTTAACAATAACAAAGAATCATCGTAACTCTGCATAAAGCACTACCCGACTGACAAAGTGATAGATGTATTTACCTTTAATGTAAGCACATCAGGATCGTCTGAAAGGTAGAATAAGAACATTGACATGCTATCATTAAGATCATACCATAATACAACAGTACAATAGTTAAAAATGACGTTCTTACAAAATTCAAACTGTGAACTTTCCCATAAAGGTTACAGTTTTTGCGCTCTCTTTTCATTATGAACATTATCAATAAAAACTATCTAAAACCTCATTTTCTACATTCTCTCTCAGATTTTTCTACCTACAAGCATATTTCTACCATGATAGATATAGGTGAAGACAGGTTTTACAACCCTAAGCTTCCATTTCACTATATCAAGTGGCCCTGGCGGGACTCGAACTCACAATCAAATCGTGGTAGAAATATGCTTGGGAGAAAGTTGTGAGAGAATGTAGAAAATGAGTTTCACAAACATTGCAAAACGCGTATACATATAAAATCTATATTATCAAAATTAGCCTATGTTCATTGCTTTCAAATTTCTTTATAAAGAAACAATTGCAATTAAGCATTGAAGTCTAGGCCATGATTTTAAATTTACACTTAAAGATATTGCTCAGCCAAAATCATATTTGTTCTGTAAAATCTAGTATCAATAGACGATGCCTTATCCATTGCAAGTGGGATGAAAATAATATTTATATTCTCCACGTTTAATACATATTTCACCTTAAAAAACAAAATGCTGTCTCATCAACTGAAACACAAGGTCACGTGATATTGCATAATCGAATGATTTTCGCCAGACGTACCGTGGATTCCTGACGACAAACGTCACATTTAACATTGGAGTGGGCAGCTTCTTACATACACCGTGGAAGTTACGTCTGACGAAAATCATTCGGTTGACATTTTGCGACTACACGTTTTGTTGGGTATTTGCGGACTCTTATTGCGCGGTATTTAAATTGCTCTACACACTTTAATATGCTGTTTAATTGAAAGAAACTTTCAGAATGCACAGAACACATCATAATGCTTCTCTTGTTCGGCCACTGAGCATAACCTTTGACAATCTTGGGTAAATGTTCAATGTTTTACATGCAATAAATATCGATACAGATGAAACCTAACATTTGACGACTAAGAAAATCAACAACTTACTGGGTTGAAACATTTTAGTGCCGGATTGTACCAAGGTGGAGCCATCCCTCTTTAACAACTTGGCTTCCAGCGAAAGTTCTGGCACTCGAGACGCAACACTGATCGTGTAGTCAAATCCAGGTCTCACAGCTTTCGGGGCAACAATCACGTAATTTCTACAAAATAACGCATTACATGCATCAGTCTATGTGCAAAAGAAAAACACATTTTGACTGCGAAGAAGGGTGTCATGCCATGTGCATTGAAATAATATGTCTGTTGATGCAGTATAGAACAAAATATGCATTCAAGAGGATTTTCTAATTTTGAAATATAAAGAGCTTGGTAAAAAATAATTACATGTAGTGGTCTTGAGTTTGAATACTGACATATATAACAGTTACTTACTACAAGATGTCACATTGGAAAAGAAATACAAGATAATAAATAGTAAATCTATGTCAATAGTCTGTTGAAGACAACATCATTCAAATCTATGTGTTGGTTTACTGTGCACATCTGAAAAACTTAGTACCACAGTGGTAGGGGTTTTACATTGAATTCCCGAATAAGCTATCAAATGCAGACATAGGAACTTTCAACTCTCACATGTCAAAAGCAATCAAATAAAACAGCAATACAGAATATCTTTTTTCTCCAATGCTAATTTTTTAATTCATAACATGGATGTTTAGTTGGACTCATAACCAGAATGTTGCGAGTTTGAGCCCTGGGTTTCAATCCCATTTAGGTCTGGTTGTGAATGTTGAGAAAACTCATCCATGGTACAAACACATGATACACTATGTATACAATAGGTCAGGCTACTGGAATCTAATTTGTTTTTCTATTTTTGTAGACCCTAATGTATGTGAACATTGTGAACACTATGCACTACAGTAACAAGTTTACTCCCCAGGTAGTTGATAAAAGAAATATATTGAGAAAAGCATGCCGATGACCTGCTGTGTGTAAAGTCATCACAAATGATAACAGTGTATAAAGAGCGAAAAAAAGCACATTTGCATGTTTTGAAACCTTTGATGGTGAATTTTCCTTTGTATAGTCTCCCCCTTTAAATGTCTAATTAATTAAACGCCAGACAAAAATACTTGAAGTGCATCCCATATAATAAAATAAAATGTCATTTTACTATAGTTTTTTATACTTCAATATTTACGCAACAATAAATGGTGCAAGTCTCCAAGTGGCACAACTCCGTGTAATATTTACACTTGGATGCACACAATAAAATGACAATAAACATATGTAAGTGCACATTCTAAATATATCACTAAGGTCACAATGAAGAGTGGGTCCATAACTTTGAAAAAAAATAATTAATGACAGAAAAAAATGATCATTAAGAAATTATATAAATTTATTCCCAGTAATTGGGAACATGCCTTAAAATTACAACAATGTATCAAATAAACATGTACATGTGTAAGCTGAAAAAGTTATTACGAAAACTTGACACAGATCTTCTTTTTATAATTTGTGAAGCATGTTCCCCCATAGCATATTTTTATATAAAGACTAGTATGACAAATCTGACATATCTTTT
>CM032661.1:13667961-13787857 GCA_019095985.1 Streblospio benedicti | reverse complement strand
ATAAGATAATAAATAGTAAATCTGTCCAATAGTCTGTTGAAGACAACATCATTCAAATCTATGTGTTGGTTTTACTGTGCACATCTGAAAACTTAGTACCACAGTGGTAGGGGTTTTACATTGAATTCCCGAATAAGCTATCAAATGCAGACATAGGAACTTTCAACTCTCACATGTCAAAAGCAATCAAATAAAACAGCAATACAGAATATCTTTTTCTCCAATGCTAATTTTTAATTCATAACATGGATGTTTAGTTGGACTCATAACCAGAATGTTGCGAGTTTGAGCCCTGGGTTTCAATCCCATTTAGGTCTGGTTGTGAATGTTGAAAAAAACTCATCCATGGTACAAACACATGATACACTATGTATACAATAGGTCAGGCTACTGGAATCTAATTTGTTTTTTCTATTTTTGTAGACCTAATGTATGTGAACATTAGAACACTATGCACTACAGTAACAAGTTTACTCCCCAGGTAGTTGATAAAAAAAAATATATTGAGAAAAGCATGCCGATGACCTGCTGTGTGTAAAGTCATCACAAATGATAACAGTGTATAAAGTGCGAAAAAAAGCACATTTGCATGTTTTGAAACCTTTGATGGTGAATTTTTTCCTTTGTATAGTCTCCCCCTTTAAATGTCTAATTAATTAAACGCCAGACAAAAATACTTGAAGTGCATCCCATATAATAAAATAAAATGTCATTTTTACTATAGTTTTTTTATACTTCAATATTTACGCAACAATAAATGGTGCAAGTCTCCAAGTGGCACAACTCCGTGTAATATTTACACTTGGATGCACACAATAAAATGACAATAAACATATGTAAGTGCACATTCTAAATATATCACTAAGGTCACAATGAAGAGTGGGTCCATAACTTTGAAAAAAAATAATTAATGACAGAAAAAAATGATCATTAAGAAATTATATAAATTTATTCCCAGTAATTGGGAACATGCCTTAAAATTACAACAATGTATCAAATAAACATGTACATGTGTAAGCTGAAAAAGTTATTACGAAAACTTGACACAGATCTTCTTTTATAATTTGTGAAGCATGTTCCCCATAGCATATTTTTATATAAAGACTAGTATGACAAATCTGACATATCTTTTTACGACTTGGGTATTATTCAATTAAAGCATTAGCTTGCATAAATGTTTAAGCTTTTTTAGGTATCTACAAATAGGTCATATCCATGTCTGGACTGAACAGTGGCTCATATATTATGCATATTTTATTCGGTGTTCAGGATATATCAATAATGTCACAGTGTCACTAAATCATCAAACTGACAGAATTCTTTTCTATGCAATATGCACATATATTTAGAGAATGTTATTCAGTAATTACATAACAATTTAAAACCTTAGATGAACAAATAGATATATTGTATGGTTCATCGACCTTGGTCTAAGAACGCTTACTTTGAATAAACCATTCACGTTGAAGAAGTTTGTATTGTTATATATAAAGTATGTCCATGTCATTATTAAAAGATGACGGTGTATCATTTGCTGTTTGTGGCGATGTGACATAAATTACCTGTTACAGCAAAGTCGTGACTTACCATTTATAGCATGCATCAGTTCTTTTATTTCCATACAAAAACAGATATCAAATTATAATGGGCACCAGCCACTGAATGATACGAGCAGCATTGGCCTACATATTATATTTTGAGCATCAAAGTGCTGGACTTGTGAAACTAATATTCTATTTGACACTTATCAAGGTACAATGTACAAAACGAAAATAGAATCAAGAGACAAAAAAGGAAATTGATCTTTAAAATGAGCAATACAATACAACTAGCCAATGACATTATTAAATTTCTTGAGCATACTCATCGTCAGTTTTCACGGCTTGATCACTCACACTGCCTTTACAAGTCCTTGTTCATACCCAATCTGTGGGCCCAGTTATAGCTTTTACCGGTAAGTGGAAAAATAATTATGGGTTAGACTTATGTCAAAGACATAATCAACACTCGGTTAAATCTTATCTATACAGTGAGATCGCACGTTTGACGTTTGAAATCCCCACTGGACATTTTGGCAGTGGGCCTTCTGATTGGTCGGATTCTGAGAGCAAGTTCCACAGAATTGGATATGGTTGTATAACGGCAATAGTTGTGAGATATGACGACGGCGCATAATATAATGGTCACTAGTACACTTATGGGGCTGAGCTTTGACATTATCAGGTATTCAGATGCTGTTGACATTTTAGGCAGGAAAGAGACAATAGCGAGTTTGATATGTCAAACTTATATTGCAGCCAACTCAGCTGTGACCTGGCTGTACTAGGTATGCTATTCACAGCCAGTACACTCAGCCATTCATCATTACACTGCGAACACAGAAAAAATGTGCCAAAATGTCTGCACTGCTGGCTGTACCCTAGGCTTTATCTTTAAATAAAAAACATTTGAGTTGGAATACAATTCAATGAATATCAAACAACAAGAAACTGTGTTTTTAGTTCATTTTTCATGTCAAAATCAATATTTTTTTATTTCAAAATACAATAAAACTATTGTATCCAAAAGTCCTAATGTTTTCTCTAAACGTGACACATTTCATGCATATTTGCAAAGATCTGAAGATTAATCATGCATGTCTTGACCATGCTAGATGGGCATGATCTATAAGAAAATGGGATGTGGGGAAAAGGCAAAAAAAGCTGGAATAAGACAAAAAAGATAGATGTGGAATTTCTTGCCACCTTTAATGTTTTTTCAAACTCAATGGGTTCATAGTCATACCCCTCAACTACAAGCTACATTGTGCAATCATGGACGCGCAATCAGCAGTTTTACAACTTTTTTGCCAGCCTGGTTGAATTGTATCTCTTGGAAGAGAAATATCATTAAGTTTGGAGTTGCAATACAATTGGGACAACTACCCATGAATGTCTTAAATTACTAACGCACTAACTTTGGCATCATCTTGAGGTGTGGCTACAAATTGTTTTGGCATCCAATTCATATGTACCGGTACATATTTACACTGAAGCCATCAGTCTTCAAACAAGACAATTGTGATTACGGACATAGTAAAAATCAGTAAAAATATCAAAAAAACATTAAAGAAACATTCATAGCGAAATAAAACCAAGCAGGTAAAACTGTCAGTGAACTGCAAGAACCAAGAGACGCTCTGTGACAACCAAAATGAAACCCTGATGTTTTATTAGATTTCTATATGCCAAATATTGCATTTTGATTGTATTATGACTTATGCTACAACATGGTTCCCAGCAATTGGTGAAAGTTAAATTCCAGGTCATTTCAAGGTATCAGGGTTAGTACACTCCCAAATACTTTTTTTCCAGGGTTTTTCAGGGGTATTTTGACCAGGTCATTTTTCCAGGGGTTTGATAATTTTCCAGGGTAGTTATCTTTGATAATAACTAAATTATGGTACTTCTTGAATTAAAAAAAGATATATAGACAGTGTACATCAAACGGTCACTTGAAAAATAGGTTTTTATTCATATAATCTTAGAGTAGTAACTTACCTTTGGTAAGATTATATATGAATAAAAAACTTATTTTTTTCAAGTGATTGTGACACCCTTCCTGAACAGATGCAATTTAGAGTGATCTGTCCAAAGAGGATCTCTACATAGCATATGCATATAAAGGTTTATTTGTTGACACTGACTGCATACTTTGACAATATTTTGAATATTCTAATGACATCTGGTCAGTGTTAGCTACACTGGGATAAAATTGAATAAATTTCTATTTTTTTCTTTAAATTTGAAAAAATTTACGCCTCATGGGAATCATCTTTAAAAAAGATCACCAAAATCCGACAAAAATTGACAAAGTTATTAACATTTCTTTTGTCCGTTTTGCCACATATATATTCGGACACGATTCTCCCATTTACCCATGATTCAAAATCTGTCCAATTTCCGTAGTAAAAAGCTAATGCTGCAGACCCACAAAATCAGAGATGCCTTTTTTAAATTGACAATATGTTTGATTTTCTGACCATCTCTGACAACTATGAAAATTTCATACACATCCAGCCTAGTCAACACATATATACTATATTTTCTGAATTTTACTGCAATTCTTTTCTGAGGTTGCCCCTGGTGCCGTGGTGGGCCCGTGTTTATGTTAATTCACTGACACATTAGAATTTGCTTTCATTTTCGCGC
Organism: Streblospio benedicti; assembly: GCA_019095985.1. Taxonomy (NCBI): domain Eukaryota; kingdom Metazoa; phylum Annelida; class Polychaeta; order Spionida; family Spionidae; genus Streblospio; species Streblospio benedicti. The sequence goes on along the minus strand of CM032661.1, from coordinate 13,783,667 downwards.
ACATTATCACATCGCTTTTTTGTCTTTCAAGCTACATAAACTTCACCCATCTTATTGTCAAAAAGTAGTATACTTCACCTGCATCCGTTCTTCATCATCGTAAAAAACACAGACACATCCTCAATTCATAATAATTAAAACAATTGTTAAACATTTCTGAGAAATATCTAAAACCAGGTCTGACACCAAAGTGCCGGTGTAGGTGCCACTACGACTGGTGGAATAGAAAACGAAACTGGTGTATAACTAATTTATGGCACCGGCAACTAACAGAAGGGCCTCCTAGGCGGTGCATACGTCTTTTTATGGGAAGCCGTTCAAATTGAGTTCGCCACATATTGCACAATAGTATCAGTAGGGGTGGTACGCTTCATTTGCGGTGCAGTAGAAAACGAAAGCGGTGTATATAAATCACTTTGGCAAAATCGAGTTTGTTACATAAACACAGGAAATGACACGGGATTTTATTATTTTTTGTTCAATTAACTCGTTTTCAAAGACTTTGATGGAAATGGTCAAATTCCCGGGGTATTCCTGGGTCATATTTACTGAAAATCAAATTCGGGTTTCAGGGTTTTTTCGGGGCGTGCGAACCCTGGGTATTTTCAAGGTTTTTTCATCAAATTCCAGGTCAATTTATTATTTTTTTTCTATCAAATTAAATGGCTTTCTGAAGTATATTGTAATCAAATCGACCCAAAAATATTGCAAAAATAGATAATAAATAAATTTAATTTGTTATACTGTTTTATTTTCATCATTTGACATGCATTTTATGTACTGAATTTTTACACAAAAATAAACTTTGGAATCAAATGGCCTGCGTCGCAAAGTTCGTGCTCGGTCATGGCAGACACAGTGTCGCCAAAACTGTTACGTCGTGCGCCTGCCACTGAGTTGCTGATTTCCATACAGCACGTTGCCACAGTACAGTGTCACTACTAGACAGTGGCGATGCCAAGCGGAGGTTCGGAAGCCTCGTTAGAAGGCGTGTCCGGTGTAGAGGAGAGCCACCACTCTGCACGCAAAAGTTATCACCTAGTTTGAAAACTATAGCTTGTGTGATCCCTCCACACACCCTTGGCTCAGTTGGTTACCTAACCTGCCAAAGAGAACCTTGTACCTTGTATATATACCTTCGAAAGAAGGGTTCAGGTTAAAAAGTGCATTCTGAGGAAAAAATAGACAAACAGTATCAGTCTTTATCATTTCTTTCTGCCACGCCGTACATCACATAGCTTTGGTTGATTGAGACTGCCACCACATGAGTAAAAATCGTACTGAAATATTTCTATTGAGACAGCGAAAAAGCTTCATGCATATGCAAAATAGCCACGTGTTTGGTTTGTTTGTCTATTTATTTCCCATGATTCCTAGCTATACGAAAACAAGTGTATTGGCAGGTCAGATGAGTCTGTTATTTAAACTAAATTATTTCATTTTTATGACACGTATTTGAGAAAAACTGCTCACATGCACAGAGACTTCAGGGCTTTGTTATTGATACACCTCGGTTTGGGATAACATGGATGAGTATTTCTTACAGAGAATACACCTCAAAAGTCAGACTTTCTGAATCGGTTTCCGTACAATTATAAGGCGAATCACACCACGTACTCAATGTTTTGGGTCCAGAATCTGCCGACAGGTGCCCGTGTTTACAATTACTGAAAGAGGTCAATAAAAAGCCGGTAGTTTCCACCCATATTATAAATAGAACGCAAAAAAATCAATGCTTTTTTTTCAACAGCCTATGCGTTCAAAACATATATCAAACACAAGGGTACTAGTGTATGTCGTAAAATATGTCGTTCAATCTACGGAGGTCCAGCCAATCAGGAGTCGGCTTTCAACAAAATTTTATCAGTTGCCGTGAATGGGCCTATAGAGCCGATTTTCAGCAATAATGGCAGGATTTTTATATATTTTTCACCAACAACTGAAAATTCCAGGTGATTTCTCAATTATTGCCCAAATCAACAGAATCCCGGCCATTTTCCTGTGCTCCCTTGTCAAATCTAAAATTCCCGTTTTTTTCCAACCTCCCGGTACTGCTGGGAACCATGTACAAGTCCCGATGTAATGGGGATAGGCTTCAGAACTATGTTAGACAAAAAAAAAACGTGATGTGGATGTGGAAACCAGTGTGACCGACCCTTTAAGGCTGTGTCCCATTAGCCTCGGTGTATGCTCGACATAAACATTCTAGGATTTTCAGGGCAAATCAAGTTGTTCGTTGACCATCTGCTGACAGATAAGCTCTTTTGGCATTAATTGATTTTCTATCATAGCATAGTCAACACAGTCACGCAAAACCAGCGGACGATTAGCAGACAGTCAGCAGACAGTCGACTCACAGTCAGTGTAAACCCAATGCACAAAAACAAGTCACAGTAACGGGGCACCTGTGTGGCGTCCTCCCCGCGCCTGAACAGCGTCCACACCGCTACGCGTTGAACATACATCGAAAATACATTGACAAGATGCCGAATATACGCCATCATACGCTAAAAGTGCGCCAAGCTTTCACCAACGTTTCATCTGACGAGCATCTGCCCACGGTCTGATGTTAGGCATAATTATATTTGGCATATGTTTGGCGTATGGTCCACCCAAGGGATTATCGATTTTTGTATGCCACGTACGCTGAGGAAGTTTTGAGCAGCACAATACCTCGGTAGCGTACAAGAGCGGACCAATCGATAATGTTCCTAGAAATGTTTTTGGGTGTGACTCTCAGCGACCTTTCGGCACAGGTAAAACGGCCCAGGAACGCGGGGTTGGCGTAGCTGGTAGACAGTTGGCATACATAGCAAAATCTGGATTTCCCACCGATTTTTATTAGCTAAGCGTAAGTTCCAAGTGCGCCGGTCCCAGTAGGACATGGCTTTTACATCAACATACAGACAGAGTAATCTCCAATTAAAACAACCTCTCTAAAGAGGCCACCTGAAAGTGGTATTGAGTCATCAGAAAAAGACAATCACCATGGACTAATGTCACACATGCGATATATTGAATCCAGAACGAGTTTAATTACTGGCTGGCCATAAAAATGTAGTAATTCTAATAGAAGGCAACTGTATCAATAGATGTGCATTATGGAACATAAGGAGCTTTTCAAAAATTAATAATGAAAGAATGAATCTCTAATAATTAAAAAAAAATCAAAGCCACTTTCAAATGAAGATCAAATCCATTGATGCAATTATTGCCTGTGATTCTAATATGCTATACATATTTTAATAGTTTTGTGACTAACGTTACAATTTTAAAATATTTCCATTATTGAGAACAGAACGTCTAAAGTAAAAATGCATGCGAGTGACACAACTGAAGTCCCCTGTAATATCTTAAATACAGAGGTTATTTTACTATTATTCATATTACTGTGGTAAACCATCGTCGGTCTGCTGGAATCTCTTTTAAACTGCACATATATTCAGTGTTACAATAGCTACTCGTGGGTTAAGAACTGCCCCTGAGAACCGTATTTTTAGTGGAGAATCTTCTCCGGGCTAGACTTACGTCAAAAGCGAAATCAATACTCGTTTTTTCTTATTTCGCCAAGAAAAATTGTACGTCTGACATTTGATTGTCTCAGCTTAACATTTCAGCAGTGGGGCTTCTGATCGGTTGGATTTTGAATGCAAGTTCCACAAATATTAATAGGGTTGTATGATGGCTATATATGACGATAGTGGTAAATAGTCAAACTCAATTTCCTAATGAATCATTGCTATCTATTGAACTTTTGTTCATACTCAATTACATGAAATGCAATCTGGTTTATGAAGGTTGGGTCGTCTATGATTCTATTATGAGCCTCGTCTGCTATTACTATAGATGTTAGTGACTGGCACGACATATTCATTAGAATATGATACGTCATAATATACTTGCCATTAACAAAAGATCCTAAACTTTCATAGGGTATAAGGTTTCAAGAACACAGCTGAACTGCAAGATAATATGATCGTCAAGAATATTTTACTTCCTCTGGATGAAAAAGGCACATTTCATAAGCGTCTGCAACATGGATTATAGAAGACTGCAAGGTGACTCAAAATCGCCTACTCATTTCTTACACCATCATATTATTTTAATATCAACTAGTTTTTAGACCCAATAATTGAATTATTTCATAAAATATACAATGTATATTAAGTTTGGTATCCATCCAACGCCAATGTATTATGTGCTTTTCGTGGCCGAGGGATGAGTTGGACTCGTTACCAGAAGGTTGTGGGTTCGATTAACTGTCAGGTCTGGTTGTGGGTGTTAAACAAAACTCATAACTAAATAGTTGCACACAGCTCCGTGAAACCTACATTAGGTCATTAATTAGGTCATTGGATTGAAATAGTGAGTGAGTGATTGTGTAGGTGATTAGCATTGTATGCTGAATGCACTGCCGGGTACAAATATGGGAGAAATGATCAAGTTATTTCCCGTAAGTTCACATCTCTGTATCTGTGATATCTCCGATATACAATGTTCCTGATGCAATTGCAATCTAACATGGCAGACATCGACCTACATTTTCTGCTGCTGCTGCTGGTTCAGATTTTCGTATCAACGCAAATATGAAAGCGACAGCATGTTAAGATTGTTTCTTGAGTGGAACCAGCAATATTTATCCCAATGCGGTCCAAGCCGAATTTTTCCATTGCCTCTCTTTTCCTGCCTTAATAGAAATCAATGATTTAGACCAATGGGAGCCGAATTTACAAGTGGTATCATAAATTAGGGCTTTCAGTATTTTTTCAGACTCCACGGTCTTTTCTCCCGACTATTCGCGAGTATTTGGCAAAGTTCAGGACTTATTCCCGGTCTTGAAGTGAATTTTCATATTCCTGACTTTTTCCCGATTTCCCGGTAGCGTGGGAACCCTGATAACATTTAGTATGTTTTTCCCACAGATTGATAGGCTACATGGGACATTAACCCTTATATTGATAAAATAGCAATGGATCTACTCTGGCTGCCAAATTTCGAAGTTTTGATGGGCATTTCTTTCAAAATGGAAACTATTAGGAGCTACAAATCTTACTGTTCGATATAGTTTCCATTTGAAATCAAATGTGAAAATAGGACTGTACACTAATTTTATATTCATCCTGAAAGAGTATCAAATAATCCAAACTTGTCCGTGAACATCAGAAAAACATTATTTTCAGGACCGTAAAACATCTAAGTCGCCATTTGACAGTTGCATATCCCTATGACAATTTCAAATATTTGACAGTTTCATTTCAAATTGTGAGTTTATTTTAGTTTCTAAAATACTGTTACATATTCTATCACATCAAGGATGCCTTTATTCATCAATTGATAGTTTACATGTAACATGCCACATAATCATATGGAGAAGATACAAACCTACTCAGATGCTTCTATCATTCACAACCAGTGACGTTTTTGGAGGACGTTCTACCTGCTTCAGACTTCAATGGCAAAGTGCGACGAATATTGTTTTGCACTTTGCTTTTACGTGGAGTCATGTGATGGATGAAATTCCCAGTACAGTCGCGTGTAGAAGTTTTGTCAGAACTGGAGGGACCACCTTAGGGACCACCTTACTTTGGTTCAGATTGCGCTCGGGCCTTTGTGTGATCTTCAGGGCTTCAATGTTTTTTCTACGACTCGAATTCTTCCTGTCCAATAATTTTCACCTCTTGACTAGGGATCACGTGTCCAGTTTTGCTGGTGTAGATCTCTATGGCTGACTCCATGTTGTTCTTGTCGAAGTGTTCAGTCATTGTTGTGCCAAGGTTTCTTCCTGTCTCTCCGGCATACTCTACCTTGCGCTGTGGACACTGACAGGTGATTCAGTGCAATGTGAGCACACCACACCATATTTCTGTAGGTCAGACTTGTCTTTGGCCATCACTAGGTTGGATCTTAGGGTATTGAAAGATTTATGGTAACTGGGGATTCCATGGTTTTCTGAAGACTCTCTGGACCACCTATGAATTGAAGTCCCTTGCATGTACAGAATCTGTACACGGATTCTGGGTTGTGATCCATCTGATGTGGGCGTTTCCGTGGGATTTTGAAAAAACAAGGTTTGTAACCATTAACCATTAGAACTTCTTTCACGTATCTAGTTTCCTTCTCATTGTTATATCTCACAGCTATATATGCAATATATAGCCTTGATCCAGTGGTCCTAATATTTGTGGAACTTGTTCTCAAAATCGAACCAATCAGAAGCTCTACGGCAGAAATGTTCAGCCGTTTTAAACTCGCTAATAATAACACGATATTGATATTTTGCACTGCTGCAAAGAGTACGTTTTACTTTCAAAATAATCTGTCTGTCTAACCTACAGCTAGATACGAAACATGGACTGGTAAAGCCAGTGTAAAGTACTGACGAAGTTTTCTACGATCTACCTCCTCTGTGACCCGATGATCAGCTCGTCTAAGAATGTACATTGTACTAGTACCTGGGTACACACAACAGATCTCTTATGTTCTAACATTCGTCTCACTTTGCCATCGAAGCCTGAAGCAGGTGGAAGGTCCACCGAAACGTCACTGCCTCACTGGTTGTGACTGATAGAAGCATCTGAGTAGGTTTGTACATTCTCCATAAGATGAATATTATTGCGATACATGTAATATGAAATTTACCGATGTTATCAAATGTTCGGATTTCAAGCAATTTGTCAAACCAGTGATCACGGCGATGGACATTTCTTCCAAAATGTAAATAATTATGAGCTGTAAATGTGAAAATAAGAAACTGTATCGCATTTCCTGTATCCCATATGAATATAATGATATTTGTACTTTTCAGTAGATGCATATAGCGCTCCAAGTATCAGACTCAATAAAATCTAAAAATTATTGAAGTTTCTGTTGTAAATGTACGTCAAACATTAAAAAAACGGCAACCGTGAAAGAGTTAAAAGTTTGAACTTACCCATTTTGTGCTCCGGCTACCAGGAAGCAGCAACTAAATGCTGCCAGGATGAATTTCATACTGCCAGAAACCTACAGGGAAAAAAGAAAAGGATATCATTAAAAGTGACATGATATAAAAGTTATAAGTAATAATCATACTTCCAGCCCATCAGTCCCGGGCAGATAAAAATTACATTGGACTTGTAAAATTTGACTGAAGACCGTCAAAATGTGTAGTGTTTTTCAATATCAATAGCTGCAGGCAATGACAGGCCTGTAGCTAAAATTTAAATTCAGTCTGCCCAAAAAGTAGATGAAATGTCATCGTAACTCATCCATTCGTATTCACAAGTAAAACCTTATGAAGGACGGTTAAAAAGTTTCAGCAACTGTTCCTTGTCACGAGTAACAAATTCCAACCCATTTTGCAGACAAGCATAGAGTTCATCATGCTGACAAGTAGCACTTTTCCACCTAATCCTGGCCCTGGTCATGCAAAATTGTCTACTATTACCCCCCTGTTAGAGTGGCCACGCGGAACACGGAGTCCGCGGTCCCTACGCGCGCAAACACAGTCTAAGGGCTACGGCTAAAAATATCGAGAAAAAATTTCCATTCCTGGTGGAGTAGAAGTGACGCCGTAGGCAAAATTGTTTAAATATGCCCCGCAGGGCACCGACAGACGTCGACTGCGGTTTGACAACGGAAGCATACAGAGTCCGAACTATTCTTGGCACGGATAGGTCTTGCGGCGTACACCGGCGTACAGAGGAGGTGAACGGCATTCATTTTACGTGGGACGGAAGCAGACGGAGTCCGTCGGGGCCAAATACGGCTTCGTGCGGCGACCAGCGAAGTCAAAAAGATCAAAGGAATTTTAATCAATAATCCCCATCCACGCGGAGTTGTTACGCGGCGTGAAAAATCCACTTTTCCAGAGAAGCAGAGGGAAGCCGCGCAATTTTTGCTCGCGGCGTTGATGCGGAAGTAGCACTTAGCCTGCACAGACCCCGCAAGAGTCTGCTGGGCGACGCGTCGGAGCCATCCAGCGTCGTCGACCTGATTAATCACGGAAAGGGTTAATTTCCCAATTTTTCATCTTATTTATGGACTCTGTCATTTTTTCGACTAAATATTGACACGGCGTGACCAAACAGGGGGGTTACAGGGTACTGAGTACTCAATATCACAAAACAATTTGTAACCACAATTATTATGTAATGATTTGTTTTACTTTTTATTGTGTCAATCGCTAATTATAGTCCTAGGCTATTTAGATACCCCAACAATTGACATGGACAAGGGGATTGATCAATGATTCAATCAATAGGTTATATGTAAAAATCCACTCATTCTACATTATTCATGGTTCCGATCTCCACCCCTTTCAAGTCTGTCAGCCAATCAGCGAGCACCCTAATAGACGTGCCTGGATCTAGCCCCAGAAATATGATCGTCACCGTAATTAATATAGAGAGACTTCCGACTTTCGACAACAGATTTCTCAATGAAATGTGCGGGAATTCCCAATTTTTTGGATGAGATGCATTACCTACCCTCTTTTCTACAACACATCCAAAGTAAATAGCTCAATCGTTGATAATAAAGATATAAGATGCCATTTACTTTCTATTCTTTTTGTCTATTTACTACTATGTGGCACCACCAACAGAGAGCTTATTGACGTTCGATAAGGAGGGTCAAATGACGTATGATACTGAATAGTAGACTTTTTTTAACCTGCACGCTGGTGTAGTCTCAATTAACAAGCTACTGTAGTGGTTGCACTCAATTCAATACAGTACATGGTCTGGTTGAACGAAGCTAACGCTACGCTAGTGCGTGCGAAGTTTTAGTCTAAAAACATGTTTAACAACAGCAGGTGTTACGAACAGATTTTTGCTCTTTGAATTCTAGATGAATTATACAGTTAATCAACGGATTCATATACATAAAATTCACACACACATCAAGGATAATATAAGCATCGAATGCAGTTGGCATATATGCATCGAAATGTTTATGGAAATGTTAATTATAAAATATCTACCATTTTGTAAGTTACTAAATTCCATGATATATATGCTATGGATTTTTAGAGTCATTCTACCGAATTTCAAGATGTGTGATGAAGTAGTTTGAGAGTATATAGCTTTCTAAAAATGTCTTATATGTCCATGCTTCATAAAGTAAACAAGCATTGTTTGTGGGACCTTCGTGCACGTGGTAACAAATTGATAGAAAGGGGCAGAGCATCGGAATCATGAATTGTACATGAAAATCCAATGTAACTTGTGTTCTCACACTGTACATGGCTCAGCCGCTCCGTATAAAATTATGATGTGCACACTGTGTATCTTGTTGTTTGCTTTATGTAACAGACTCGACATTTATTATGACTACCTTGCCCGTCTCCTACGGAGACTATTTTGTGTATGATGAAAACGAAAATGTGAAAAACGACGTCTAAATTCGTCTGTCTCACTCGAAGAGGATCATCAACACGACCCGTGTTGTACAATACCCGTGGTATTGTACCCGTGGACGATAATAGAAGATATTAACGAAATACCTTGTAAAACAACTCACACAGCACTTTGGGGTGAAGTTATATATCGTAAACCAATATTTCTATGATGATAATTTGATTACATATCATTTTATCACCTGTGCAGTAGACACAGTGCTCTACTTTACAATAATAATATTAAATAAACCACAAATTAATGAATTCTGTACACAGGCATGTGAAAACACAATGCAATCGGCTAAAGCATTGGATTCCCCTTATCTCCTATGGAGACATAACGCACGCAGCAACAAAGAAACATAGATCTAACACAGAACAGCAATTCTGTACACAGGCATGTAAAAACACAATGCAATCAGCTAAAGCATTGGAAACCCACGCAGCAACAGGGAAACATAACGCAAGCGCTCTAAGAACAAATAAACCAGTAGAAGGTGATTTCCCATAATGTGCAACACTCAAAATGCGTGAAAGCGCCCTAGGAAAGTGTTGCAGGCGAATTTCCAAAAATAAAAAAAACAACCATGGCCACACCCATCTCTTCGTAATTATATATAGATGCACGTTTGGCAATCACAGGCAATATATACCTTAATCACAAATAGGCAACCACACAAGACCGAATGAAAGGGGGCCGATTATTTATCACATGTTGCTGTGCTCCAGAACTGCTTGATAACTGTAAACCTTGTATCATGCCTGTTCAAACTGACCCTATAAGGATCCGTACCAGCCTACCCGGCATATTCTATATTTTCCAGGAATTGAATATGTTGAAACAATATCCAATTCATTTACCAGCTATTATATATTTGTATTGAATCTATTGAAGTTGATAAATGTCTCATTCAAATGCTTCATCAGATGCTGAGATATAATATACGTTTACCTTAAGTTTGTACAACGCCACCTTAAGTGTGTCATGTTTGTGTGTACCACGTCATACCCGCCCGCGCAAGCGCAATAAATCAGTTCTAGCATGGAATATTCTACATCTGCTGATACTAGTGGTTACTCGCAAAACACCAAAGAAACATAACATGGTGTCAGAATCTGTTACCAGTTGTTGAATTGATGTCTAAAAGATAACAACAGTTGTGTAAGAGACTAAAGACAGTATAGAGGCAGGGTCACCAGCTGACTGGTACTCTACTCAAGGATATATTCACTGGAAACTCGGACCAAATTCAGGCTCAGATTTTGACAGGGAACAAAGATGGCTGACGATGATGGAGTGAAATTAGGTCGCTTTAAACCAGCCGATGTTGAATCGTGTGCGAGTGAATGGGAGACCTATAAGAGACAGTTTCAAATCCGTCTAGACTCTAAAGGATTACATGATGCAGCTGGCAGAAGGAAGGTAGGAGTGTTACTTAAACACATGGGGCCCGATCACTTGAGAAATTTATGATCATTGGGCACCCGCCGTGCCTGCAGTAGTAGGAGGCGTCGAGGGGGGCATCGAGGCCGCAGATCACGATACCTGCAGAAGACCAATACGACATAAACACTGTGTTTGCCAAGTTTGACTTTCGTATTTTTGGCGTGCATAGATACAGGAGTATCAAAAGGCAAGAATTTTTTAGCTGCACCACGCATCGCCATAAACTATAATGAGCTTCATAGCAGAGCTCAAGACAAAAAGGCCAGATACTGTAACTACGATTGCACTAGAAGATAGTCTAATCATAGACATGATAATTAACAAGGTGAATGATTCAAAGTGCATGGGCGTTTAATGGAACTGTCTGACGACCAACTGACTATGAACAATGTGACACGTATAATAATAGGCAAGTAGAGCTGACGTCAGCACGTGAAGAGCCTGGAGTCACAGAACCAAGGCGAGACTCAAGTCCACTACGGCACAGTGGAGGTGCCCGTGGTAAGGAAGAGGAAGGAAGAGGCCGTGGTACCGGATATCACAGGTTGCCAGGACACCCGAGGACAGAGCAGTGCAGGACATGAATGTAAAAAAATGCTGTAGAAGCCCACCCAGATGGTAACTGTAAAGCCGACAGGAATATTGTAGGGCATGCGGCACCAGAGGTCATTTTAGAAAATCGGAATTGTGCAGGGTAAATTCCCACAACTCAAATCGCAGAGGTAACTCACATAGCTCATATGGTCATGGTAGAGGTGGTCAGAGACGTACATCACACTGGCGATGGCGAGACCACTGAGAGACTATATAGTAATCAGGATGACATGAGTGAAATGTTTGATAAGTTTGACTCTTTAGATGCTTTACATATTGATATTGATGTTCACAATGTTAGTGATAAGTGTGTTGATAATGACTTTCACGCCATGTTCGTGTTGAGAATGACTCATTTCAGGTCGAATTAGATACTGGTGCAAAATGTAACATATTAAGTTTACAATCACTAAGGAAACTTAATTTTAAATATGCGTTAGGTGAAAGTGCAACCATCATTCGGGTAGGTATACATGGTGTTAGTAGTCAAGCTATTGGATCTGTAACTTTACCATGTTCATATAAAAATATGACAAGAAAGGTCGAACTCCAAGTACTTGATGGCAAGAAAGCCATAAACTTATTAGGTAGGGCTGATTGCGTCAGATTTGGGCTAGTAGCACGTACCAACAAGGTCACTGTTAACGGCGCATGTGAGTCCATTGTGTCAAGGTACGCGGATGTGTTTGGGGATCAGATTGGGTGTCTCCCAGGGGAGTATGATATTGAGATAGATGAATCAATCCCTCCCGTAATTCATCCACCGAGGTCTGTACCTTGTGTCCTTCGAGAAAGGGTGAAGGAAGAACTTCAAAGACTCGAAAGATTGGTAATTATTAAGAAGGTGAGCGAACCGACACCTTGGGTCAACAGTATGGTTGTTGTAAGCAAGAAAGACAAGAACCAAGTGCGCATCTGCATCGACCCGACAGATTTAAATAAGGCATTATTATGAGGGAACATTTTCCAATGAGCAATATAGATGACATAGTGACAAGGATTCATGGAAGCAAATATTTCTCAACTTTAGATGCCAACATGGGCTACTTCCAAATCAAACTGTCTGAGAAAAGCTCGTACCTCACCACTTTCAACACCCCTTTTGGAAGGTACAGAAACCTGAGAATGCCTATGGGTGCGAAAAGTTCCAGCGACAAGTTCCAATCAGCACTGGTGGGAGCCTTTTTACTGTATTTCTTTTCTCTTGTTTTCATATTAAACATAATTGTATAATACAAGCAATTTGCTTGCCTGCTATAATATATATATATATATATTATATATTTCAATATATATATATATATATATATATATATATATATATATATAATATATATATATATATATATATATATGAATATATATTATTGTTTTCAACTGACTTATAAGCCAGTATTTGCTGGGTGATAATATTAATAAATGTATATTCTGTATATCACATGTCAATATAATAAATGATTACTTGACTTGACTTGACTTGACATAATAAAAGCTGGGGAACAAGGCCGACTTTACAGGCGAAACAGAAGAGATCTCCTGGTCACTGGAGAAAAAACACACATTGTCAGGACACCAGAACCAGTGTTCGCACCTGAAACCCAAATGAGACCACAACCACCGTCACATGTCAGGACGCCAGAACCAGTGTTCACACCTGAACCACAAACAAGACCGGGACTACCGTCGCCGACTAAACCACCGTTGCCGACTAAACCACCGTCGCCTGCTAGTACAACTGCATTCACATCCAACAGACCAACCAGACAAAGGAAGGCCGCAGCATGGTTGAAAGATTACGCCACTTAGTATGAACCGAAGTTGTTGGACAACTAATGCGCATCCCAGTACTTTACATAACGGGCTCACTTGACGTAAACATTTGACACATCCGAAACTAAGTCATCTACTTCTAAGTCACATAAAATTGTACTCACATTGTTTTTAAATACCATAATTTGTATTAGATTAAGTGTATCTCAAGTCTAAATATTTGTGATTTGTCGTGTATTTTCATAGCATTTAGATAACCAGTATTACCTGTTGTTATAGTAGAACTGTTTAGTCATAGCCATTTCTCTGATGCTACATGTAAGAATGGCCCTGGATTTTTGCTGAGATTTGAGAATGGGGTAGGGACTAGGGTATATTTCCCCCCCTCCTGTATGCTTTAAATAAGCCTGCAACTCATGTAAAATCCATCTATTTATTCCTCTTAAAATATATCTTTTTAAAACTAATATCACAGATTAGTTAAACAGTTTAACTAATCTGTGCTAATATAGACAACCTATAAAGAACTTTTACTCTATGTAATCTATCTAATTTACCTTACAACATGTGGTTTCAACTACATTTGTTTGTATCTTTGGGCCACTTTTTTTTACAGGTGACCCACTTCAATATTTATTAGACTGGGGTGACACTTGCTCAAATAATTATAATTGGGGGGGGGTGCTCAACTGAAATTTTTCTGTTTTATAATTATAACAGATGTAATTCTAAATACCTTAACTGTTGGCAGGTGCAAATAACGTAAATGTCACTGTGCATATTATGTACATTTACAGATATGTCAACCATCTAGACTTACATATAATGTCAGCAATTCAATCTCCTACATCACCTCCTTCGTAGTTTACATGATGTAGTTAATAAAATTTACAAATGACATGGGTTAATCACTGAATGCTCTTTAAAATGCATATGTCTATTGCATTAATTTTTTACTATACTTTCTTGCGCTCAGACACAATAGATCTAGAAATTGACAAACTGATTTTTATAAATGCCATTTGCTCTTTACATTACAATATTTCCAACCCGGATTTCCAACAGCTTTTAAAATAACATGTATCATTCCCAGCCAGTTATTTGATCATTTTATTCCTCTTAAAATATATTTACTTCTTAAAACTACTATAGACAACCTATAAAGAACTTTTACTCTATGTAATTTCATATAAACTAGTTACATGTGTAGTGCATAGAAACTTTATTATACAAGTATTTTGGAAAATCTCAATCAAATAGGAGCCCTATAGACTCTTATAGCTCCTGCACTATTGTGCATTATTCATCATGAAATGGCATCATTCCAGATGTATGCATTTAATAATTCAATTACAAATATATAGGCAGTGTTATTTGCATAATAGTATGATCATGAGGAGACATCAAGATATCTTTCTCAAAAGTTTTAATCAGTGAATTCAACAATTGTACATCACTGTACCAACTCATTACTAGTATATAAATAATATCCGTTTCGTGAACCACAAAGAATATTGGTATGCCTTCGGGCTAATCAACTTTTTAACCATTTAAAACTGGTACAATAATAGTATACCATTTAAAACTGGTACAATAATAGTATAATATTACAACTTAAAACAATGTGCATAGGTAAAAATGCATTGTAATATTGTTATTTTCTTTAATTTAGTATAACACTCACATTAATAGAGTTAATTAATAAATAATAAAAACTTTTAAACCCGAAACCAATGATACAACATATACACATTCATATTTGATTAACTGTAATATTTTGTAACTTTCTTCATCATAACCATTTCTTGTTTGAATAAGGTGAATAGATGGTCTTTTAGTCATTAACTCATTAGCCGTGTATAGCATATATGACATGATGCAAATTCAGTAGAGTATCGTGATAATTTACTTTAATATATAAACCAAAATGTCACTTTTGCAATGGTTGACCATCAATAAGTTTACTACCTGTACAATCTGCTAATAACACATCCTATGTATCCAACAACTTCAAGGTGCTGATAATCATTAAGTAATCAGAAACTAAGAAATATCTCACCTTGCAAGTACGTGTATCCAGGTTTTGACAGCTCTGCTCGGCTTTTGCTGAAGTCGTCTGCCTGTATTTGGGCTACATTTATATATTCCGCATGAGCACACATTGACGTGACGTCATCAGCAGTGCTACATGAATGATTTTCGGCGGCAAACTTTAAAATTCGAGTCCCTAATAAGGTGGTGGCGTAATAATATATAGCCGAATTAATGTTTGTTTAATCGCCTTTATGTACTTTTAAACTCAAATTGTTCATTGACTTCTAACGAGTCAATTTTCTAGATCATGTGTCTACCTTTTCAGTTCTCCATTTTGCTCCAGCTGTGAGTGGGATAACAGTAGATCTTGTAATTTCAGTACAGTACAACCTGTCTATTCGGGCGAAGGGGTCAGTGTGCCCACTTCTGTGTGTCCTATTATAATCGTAGTTATCCCATGCCAAGAATATATTTTTAAATAGATTAACACGATTTAATAAATAAGATGATGGTGTATTTCTGGTCTCAACCACGTGGTTGTGAGTTTGATTCAGGACTACTTGGTGTAATGAATTTGGGAGTATAGAGTTGAAAACCTGCCATCATCTATATCAATATAGTACATTTAGTAGGAATATGCTTGTTATAGAAGTCGATGTGTGTGCCGAAGCCATTTCTTATTTATTTTGGTCTATAAGTTGCCCCAGTGGCTAAGGGACCGTTCAGTATTTATGACAGGAAGGGGTAGGAGGATTTTCCAAAATTGCTGTGAAAAAATTAAAAGGCCCCCTCAAATTTCTGTGAAAAAATTGGAAACCCCTCAATTTGATACCCCCACCCCTAATGACTAATTTAAAGTCTATTTTCAAATGCTGTACAGAAAGCATCACCTTAAATTTCAATCTGTGCCATTAGCCTTCTATTTTCTGCTATTTAATCCATAACAAGGGTTGAAAAACACTTATTTTTCAGTATGATAATAATATTAATTAGTGAACTTTCCCTTTCAATAAAATCATATTGCATAATCATTACAGGAACAAAATATGCCTCATTATATAAAACAGGGTAACTGCCAGATATTGTGAACAAATTCGGTCGTACGTCTACTGGGCCGTCGCGGACGTAGGTCCAGGTACAGCTCGGCCTCGTGCTCGCATGAGACCACCCTCGAGGGTGGACCCGCCTCGTTGAAACCAGGGCTTGTCATCAACCCCCATGTACTCCTTGTTGTGTTGTTAGTCGACTGATTCTATGCTACAGTGTCTCCTTACGTTAGACAAACGGCCTGAAGTGTACTAATTCCCTAATCCTACAGTGGCCTTACGTACTAGATAATGCATGAAGTTGAGGTGGATATTAAAATCTAAGAACCTGCAGACGCCGTCTGACCCAGATGTCTCCAAACCGAGGCGCAGCTGATGTACAATCCTTTGGGCCACTTACACCATTTCTATTACTGTTGGTAATATGCCATAAAGGTGTGAACATAGACAACACCCACAGCAGGCATACACCTGCATTCTAGGTCATGATTAAACCATTGATTCTGATGAAAATCTGTTTTAAAGGAAACAAGGGTAAACGCAAGTGAACATGTCGAAAAAAATATACCAATGGAGCACCATATATTTTAAACATTTATGGCGTCAGTGTCATATTCAACAAGTAGTTTCATTATATACTTAAGCGTTTGGACTAATGCAGTGTTATTATTGGTTGTTATTTGCACATTGTATTTGGTAAAGATTAAAGTTCTCATTGATGTTTAATTGTTATTGACTAGCTTCCATGATCTCCATCATAAATTTTAATTTACAGATACATGCAACAAACTTTAATCCACATGGTTCAAGTACTGCCTCTTTTTAGGATCAGTTCATGTTGAATATGGTGTGGTGCTTGTGTACATTATGACATTCATTTGCATAAACACGCACTTTTTAGTAAATGTAAGTGGACCAGGATAAAAACAACCGGCTTCCACATCCGTGGTTTGAAGGTAGGGTATGAGCCTTCAGTTTGTGTTGTGACTGCCTATGTATGTGCATGCATCAAAATGTCAATCTGTACATCAAATGCAGGTCAAAAATATCAACCTGTAATCAAATGTAGGTTAAAAATATCAACCTGCAACCAAATGTAGGTCAAAAATATCAACATGCACATCAAATGTAGGTCAAAATAATCTACGTCTCACACCGTCTGGGGGTTAGTGTCGAATATAGCAAACCACAGCAGACAATAGAAAAACAACACAGCCATGCATTGATGGATTATATTGCCGTTATTATATGCTCCACAAATATTCAATTCAACTAATCCGTGGCTAGGATAAGCACGTTCCTGGAAAATTGAATATGATTGAGGCGTAGGCTTGAACACAAAAAAAAGCAACCGTCCAATAAGGCTAACATGAGGTTTCGCTGAACGTTTCACATATAATCTTTTCAGGAGGAAATATGGTACTCAATGGAGGCTCATCTGAACACACACGGGTGCACGCACGTACACACACACATCCGAGCGCGGGCCTGAGAGATCACCTTCTTTATGCACAATCAGTGAAAATGTCAACTTTATAAAAATATGGTTTAGATCAATAGGTGAATATGGATGTTTTTCCCATTAAAAGATTGAAGCATTTTGTATATGAGAAGTGTGCCCGTGAAAGGATGGATCATATATCTATGAAACCCTCTCTTAACAACTTTACCGTCCGAAGAGGGGTGTTCATCCTATCTTCTGACCAAAGCCAGCTTCTCCGTCCAACTGAAGTTTAAGCTGCGTACAGGTGTACTAGGCCGTTGTGCGCTGGACTGTTTAGACCACTTGCACTTGAGACTAGCCACCGGGTGATTATCTCATCAGATTAACCCCAGAACCAGATCTATGCATGGTTAATACGGAACATTCGTCAAGTCAGAGTCCCAGTCGCCAACGACTTTTAATTTCAATGTATGATTTGGGAGTCAAGTCATATATAGATATATAGGGTCGGTGTTAATTATCATCATGAACTGATTACAATATTCAGTGAGATACAATGAACTTGAGTTGGTGTTAGTTCTTGCTTGTACAAAAAGACATAACTGGGCAACTTTTATCACAGAAGATTGAGGGGTGCAATATTTTCCGGGTACGGTGTTGTTAGGTATAACAAATAATTTTTTGTGTTTTTGATTAATCATATTGTGGCCAAACAGGAACTAAGTCCTGCTAGTGCCATTACAATTTTTCAAGCACGTCATATACGTACTGTGTTGGCATACATGACAATCTTTTTATTTCTCTCTCTCTCAAGAGGCTCTGCGATTTACGTCACCGTAGGCGGTACGCAGTTTTGAGTCGAGAATCTACATAATCCCACACATCGATATCTACATACTTTGATCTATATGCTAATCGTTAAAGATAAAATAAAAAACAAGATCTACTGACTATCGAGGTAAACGACGAGAAGTTTAATGACTGTTACTGTACATTTAATATCATTACATTAAATTGGTTAGTAAGGTAATATAATTAAATCTATAGGATGTGCGGTTTTACGACAGGACAGTCATGAGTAGGGTTCGTTTTGAATTTTAGGGCGCAAGAAACTTTTAAGCTTTTCTTGTTATCATCAGTATATTGATTGCGCAATACCATTGACAACAGTGTAAACTTCCTTATTTTGATTTTCTCAATTTAAGGAAAATATGAAAACTCAAGACAATGAGGTAATATAAATAATCCATAACGTCCTATACTCTCTGTACTTTATAATGCAATGGAATAAAACGCTTGTCTTAATTTGAACCAATTTTAGGATGTAATTTATAGTAAAGGGCGATCTACTATATAAGACTCTAGATCTACCTAATAATTTATTATAATTAAGTCATGGCTATAAAGAAAAATCCTTAATTAAGAAAAAGAAAAAAAGAAACAACTAGGTCCTAGATCATGGCTAGGACTAATAAGTCAATTATTAGTCCTAGATCATAGTCACATCTCAACATTCAAACGCCTTAATATCATATTCTTGGAAGATGCTCAATCCATCACAATGCCGCAATGTTCAGTCAAGATAACAAGCGTCAGACGTACGCTCTCACCTGGCCAAGTAAGAAGAACATGTATTGATTTTGCCTTTGACGGAAGTCTAGCCTGCCGATTATATTCCCTGGTAAAAATCCCCCGCTTAACCCACGGGTAGATACTAGATACTATTATTAGGTCTCATTTACTAAAGTTTATTAAATTATAGGAATGCTAACAAATTATATTTCCAGACTTCTCTCACACACACATCTTTTTTATCAAGCATAACAAATTATATAATTCAAATAATCCAATGGAAGGATTATTTCCAAGAGGTCAGTAGCTGGCAGCCTATATGGTTAGCTAAAAAAATCACTGCAATGTATTTTGTTGAAGATATGCCAGACTTCAGTATATCCATGCATTTGTTGTGACTATAAAAGAATTGAAAATACTTGTAACATATTGTACACTTTTAAGTTGCAGCCACTAGACACGACTAGCTCTACATAAGTTTAAAACAATAAATACTTACTATGAAGGTAAAACAGTATTGTAAATTTTTACTAGTATATTGATGATGCCTTTTGTATTATTTCAGCCAGATATTGATCCCTTCCTCTGTAGATGCTCAAAATGCAAAAGGTTCTGGAAGAAAGCATTTTCTGGGGAAGGAGCAGAGGAGCTATTTGTTCTTCCATCAGAAGAACGAGCAGCAAAAACATCAATGATGTATACTGCAACACGTCAACGAGAAGACCATCCCGCAGTTCTTAAGATTGGGGACAGAGTTTGTTATCAAGATGAACTAAAAGGTAGGCTAATAAAATAATTATCCTATATATATGTAAACAGCGTTTGTTTGTGCATGTCATTTTTCGTGTGTTTTTTTTTCTTACAAAATATTTATACATATATATTTCATCTTTAATCCTCAACAACTACAAAAATATAAATTTTACAGGAGTTGTCAAATTTGTTGGAATATTAGATGAAAATACTTCAGCACCTGATAGCTATGTTGGAATAAAGGCTGATGACAACAGTAAGCATATTTATACAATTTTGTATCAATTTTATTCTATTTAAAATTTCAATTTTACAAACTTTAAGAAAACAGAAGTGGTTAAGTGCAATAAGTCTTTTTTCCAGTTCATTCTCGTCATAATGGGATTTATAAAGGAAAACGTTACTTTCATTGCCCGAGAGGCCACGGATTAATGGCATCATATGCAGATGTAATTCGTATTAATCCTCCGGAACCAAAGCCTCCCCTTTCTGGCAATGATATGTATCCAAGTTATAGGAGTGTGAGGAAGAAACGACTAGAAAGAAGTCTTCGGTGAGGTTTTTCTACATATTGAAACATCAATTAGAATTGTTTATTTACCATAGTAACGAGCATTTTCTTTGACAATTAGGTGTCAGAGTTTTTTTTTCTTTTTTAAAGTAAAATATTTCGGTCTCAGAGAAAAGCAATTTATAATAATCTAGATAAAAAGTTATAAGAAAAAATTTGCTATATATGCCACAATAATTAATATGCTACCAACTTTTTTTTATGATATCGATTTTATTTACAGTGATCCAAAAAGTGACGCTCTATGGGATTACAAACCAAAACCACCGACATTTATATCTGATGAGAATGATGTAGCAGCTAAAGATCTGGTCAGGCAACAGCAGAGACAGAAAAAACGATTGCAATTGATGGCAGAACGTGAAAAGACGAGAAAGGAAAGAGAAGATGCTGCATCAAGGCAAAATTTTCTTAAATGGAAAGAACAATTTGGAGGTGGCAAGAAGGGAGAGCGCCTTGCAAAAACACTGCAAAACCTTCATGTTGCATATGAAAAAGGCTTGCGTTTAGAGCAAGAAACTACCAAAGAGGATGATAATCTCAGTTTTATAGGATCTGATAATTGGAGCGGCCATAGTACTTATGATGACCAAGGGGTGCCAAAAAGATAAAATTAATCAAAAGTTTGAATTTTGGTGTCTTTACAAATTTTGCAGATCTTGTATTGCTATGGTATATTGCAATTTCATTTGTTTGTTTTTAATATAAAAGATTATTAGATAGAAGTGTGTGTCAGTGAAGAGCAAAGCTTTTTTAAATATGCTCTTGAATAGAACTTAGTTTCAATTTAGTTTTTGAGATATATTTTGTTTAATAAGAATCTACTGCTGCATCAATATGGTGATAGGAATATGCTCAACGTAAGAAAGGTGTGATAGATACATGTAGATACTTGCATTATTCTAATAGATATTAGACATTGTGCCAAAGTAGCCTGATATATTACAACCTGATGGGTTTTTTTTAGTGTTTTTTTTTTCAAATAAGGACCCTGTGATCTTCGGTGAAGGATAGTCATGGACTGTTGTAAATATTTTCAGTCAGAGTTGCATTTTAAAGATTGGTTATTCAGATGTAACCAATAATGGTAGATAGAAATAAAGTTACATAAAATTGTTAGTCATTGTCAAAGGGATGGGTACTTGTATGTCTAATTACAAAATACAATAATATAATTAGAAGTCAAATTTCATGCATATTTCTTGTAATACCTTGGAGCCATAGCTGAAACTTAGGACTAATAATTGTTAGTCCTAGCCGAGCCGAAACGCAGTCATTGACCCCCACCCCACCCCACCCCCACCCCCACAAAAAAAACATTAGTTATATTTCAAAAAAAAAAAAATATATAACTGAATGTTAAATTGTGTATGTGCTACTACTGATAATCATATGATGTATTATATCAGAATAAACCAGATGGGTAATACCTCACTTGGATTGAACTAGGATTTGTGTCAACACAATGCACCCCAAAAATATGGGTAGACGATTGTTCAAGTATTTGTTGGCCAAACTCTTTAATTTGACACACATCTACCTTTGCTTATCATCAATCATCAGGCTAAGTTTACTATTAGTCCCAAAACGTTGCTTCTAACAAAACCACAGGTGAGAATAATTGAATTATTAACAATTTAAACTTTGTATAGTTTCTAGTATCCATTGTAAGGCCATGACATGGTGATGAACCACATAATATACACATAAAATGTTAATTGATATTCTAAATGGTTGTTATTTTGAGGGATTTATGGTCTTGCCAAGTTTTTAACTGTATTTTTTTCTGTTATTTTTTTAAATTTTTTTTTGCAACTAGCGAATACTTTATTCACATATTATCATAGAAATATACATGAAAGATGAAATTTAATGTTTTCAAAAATTCATGAAATTCATCACTGCTGGCTCAATTTCTATAAAAAATAATGTCACTTTCATATTTCAGCAATTATGACCAACCAAGAAAAAATTGCGAGGATTGAATCTATGATTAAAAACTACCCAGATTTTCCTAAGAAAGGAATAATTTTTCGGTAAGAATAGTTTTTTTTACAATTCATATGCATTTTACAAAGATAGCACAAGACCGATAATCATACAATTAGCTCATGTCTTAGATCACAGAGTAATGTTTTCCAAGTTGTGAAGAAATCTAAATAGATTACTAAATACTAAATGGTAGCAAAGTAAGAACCCGAATATTTGTTAAATTTTCAGAGATGTTTTCCCAATAATGAGAGATCCTTCTATCTTTGCCGATCTCATAGATGTGCTAACAGAACATGTGAAAACTTGCTGTAGTGGGGTGGAAGCAATTGTTGGTTTAGATGCGCGAGGCTTCATTTTTGGACCATTAATTGCACAGAAGCTGGGCATTGCCTTTGTGCCGATACGCAAAAAGGGCAAACTACCTGGTGACACGATCTCTGCTTCATATACACTTGAATATGGATCAGTATGTAAATTTTGTTCTAAATTAAATTTGTATTGCTTTTAAAAGTTACATCTTGTGTTTAAAAAATAAATATTTTTTTCAACTTTTATTAGGATGTATTTGAAGCTCAAAAGGACTCTGTCAAATCAGGTCAAAAAGTTGTGATAGTTGATGATTTACTTGCCACAGGAGGTAATTTAGTTTTTATATAGTAAGCAAGTAGTTTTTGCTAAATCTAACTACAAACTTATGAAGTGGGTCAAAATACTAAATTCTGGAATGGATTCATTTATTTACACTGTGATTTGGGATGCAAATAATAATGGTATGAATGACGTTATTTATTGATAACCTGAGTTAGTTACCATGAAAAATAATTAATTGCCCCAAAAAGTGATTTTTCACCTGACAAGCTGGGTCATGAACTATACTATTATCACGCTTTAAGAATACAACCCCAGATGACATATTTTTTCCATTATGTATGATTCTACATTTATAGGGACCATGAGTGCTGCCTATGAACTAATGAAGTCGATGAAGGCAGATATATTGGAATGTGTGGTTGTTATCGAGTTAGCAGACCTCAATGGAAGAGAGAAAATTCCGGGGAAAACATTTGCTTTGTTTATTCAGCGGGATTAGTTTCTTAAGACTTATGTAGTCTGGTCATATTGGGAAAGTAAATATACCCATGGTGTTCCTTGACCTAATAAGGACATCAGTCTTCTCAACCAATTGTGATCATTGTACAACGAAGTGCACTTCTGAATGATAGCGGATCATACTGTATGTAAGCGGGTGAATGAACGTTTTTTTTAATATATATATTTGTAACCATATCTATTTGTGATTGAAAAGTTGACAGTGGGTTGTTACCTTTTGCAACTGGTGATTAGCTTGAAGGAAATTGCTATTGTAACTGTTGGATCATGTGTTGATCAGGATCATTCCATGCTTCTTTTATCAATTCAAGTGTTTTTACGCTTAATTATTTACCCAAGAATATGTTATTGCTTTCTCAGGTCATGCCCATGCAACATGCACATGTGATAACCAGATAACATAACAAAGTGTTTTAGTTGTAAACATTTTTTTTCAGATAACGTAACAAAGTGTTTTAAGTTGTAAACATTTTTTTTTTTCAATTTTACATGTAGCTCTAAAAAACAGTTGTTCAATAGTTATATTCCATTGAAAACGTTTTGAACTTGTAATTATATTATTTTCCTTATGTAATTTAAAATAAAAATAAAATTGAACATATAAAAAGCAACTTTTAAATTACATAACAAAGAAGATGCAATAATTGATGTTCTAAATGGAGATTACGTTCACATACACAGCTTTCACGTATCCAATAACTTCCGAAATTTTAATACATGCCCCCCTTTTCCCCATCCAATATACACCAAAAGGTCCTAAGTACTCCATACCAAATTTACAAGAAAATGTTTGTTCTAGATGTCTTCATCAATGACCACCTCGAAGAGCCAACACAAGATGCAGCACAGAACCTCCAGTCACCTTGTAGTCTTGAGCTGTCTTTTCATCATTCCTTGAAAAGGGAAAATGTTTTATTAATTAATGAAACATACTAAATTCAAAATCTAATAGAGTACATGCCCTTACCATTAGTTACCAATCACAATGAGTCATGAAATTAAACAAAATATGAATCGTTGAAACATACACTTTGTCCTGAATTTAAATACAATTAAATAGATCATGTATCTCCAATGAATGACAAGGTTTGAATTTTAGATATTAGGCAATCCAGAATGGCAATAAGAAAACAAAATGAAAATGTAAATTATTTGGAGTTACTTATCAAAACTGATGATGGTACAAACACCGACAAAACCACTATAGATATTTATTTCCAAATGCTTTTAAGTTCTTTCTAACCTTCATTTTCATGAAAAAAATGTTTTCATAAATTTCAATGGCACAACAATGGTGCGAGAAAAGATGTGAAACTTTAATAAAACCAACTGACAACCAATGATTAAAATGAAAAATTATCGCAGTTTGTGTTAACTCATGCATAATGTAGCATTACTAATATAAACAAAAAATTGGGCTGAATCACGTACATTTGTTTACCAGCAAAAATCAACCTTTGCTGAGGTGGGGGAATGCCTTCTTTTTCTTCCACACGCTCTTTTATTCTTTCAACCTACAATATATTTAGGAAATATAAACCTAATTATTTTAAACGCGACAATCATAATTAAATACTAATTTAAAAAAAAGAATTCTAAATAATGATACGGTGCATGGCACCATTTGAACAATTGTCAAACTATCACAATGCAAACTCTTGATATTAAAGGATGGTTAACGTACATTTTTAATTTTAAGTTCTTTGTCAACTATCTAAAAATTAAAACAAAACTTATCTTGGTATACAAAATTCCCCCCCAAAAATTGTGAAAAATGAAATTCCCTGAAAAATCCCCATGGATATATGTTTTTTTTTTGCAAGGGGTTATTGGGCAGGATGGTTTGCATTTTGAATGTCAGTATCAATTGCACATGACAAACAGAATTTAAGTGACCGATATAAAAATTCTGGTGAATAATACCAATTTATTTAAATGATAGTATTCCACTTTTCAGATTTCCTGACACCTTGGTACACCTATAATATACAAAAATGAATAGTAAATAGATCTATAAAAATAAATACCTTATCTGTAGGTTCGATGTCGATTTCAATCTGAAAATAGTTAAGATGATTTTAAAATAACATAACCGTATTCGTTCTTATAAGTGCACCTGCCCGCCCGCCCCACTGCTTACAAACACAAAATTTCTAAGTTCAAAGAGGCATAACTACCATAGATAGATAAATGCATATGCTAGCTACTCATTGCTAAAAGTCTCCAAAAAATGACCCCTTCAATAGATGAGATACAGTAATCAAAAGAAATATGATATTTGTACATAATGTACACTGCTTGTAGTCACAAATTGGGAATAGGGGAATTTCTAAGTTCAAAGAGCCATAACTCCCATAGAAATTTGAGAATCAAAATCCCTGTTAATATGCACATCTACATATGATGTTCTTGCTATATATACCAAGTTTCATTGCTGTATGTTCAGTCGTTTAGGAGGAGTAGCGGAGACAAGCTTTTACTACGGGCGGACGGAAGGACAGAGTGACCTGACTCCTAGACGTTGGCTACGCAGGTAAAAAGGCACTAGTTGCCAAAAGTGTTTAGGCTCAGCAGCTAATCGTATGAGAAACTTATGAATTAATTAGTCCTCCTCACTTTCTACTAGCATGGATGAGTTGACTAGTGACTAAATAGGAGACTGCCATACAAAATATAGGTCTTCTCTGACCTCAAAAACGACCTATTACTGTGCTGTCAGATTTTTTACACATTGTCATCACTTAACCCATCTAATTAACCACACTCAGTCATGCCAGGTAGGGGGGGGGGGGTCATTAAACTACTCATATTTTCGCTTATATAATATTACGTTTGTGAGGTTTAAACGAATCATACATGACTCCACTTATTACTAAAAACTAATCTAGTCTAGCAGCATTGATTCTTCATCATTAAGACACACTGCTGCACTGTTAATCCATAGAATTTGCAATAATATTGAGATATTTCTCAGAAATTTGATCGCCGGTCTCCATATTGTCAATGTGAACATGCTGTTCCCACAACCCTGTGCAATTTTCCTACGATATTGCGTATTAATTTGCACAGAGCACGAGGTGTTACTTACATTATTGTTACGGCACTTGACTAATAGCAACAGGTAAACAAAATGGCAGCCATGAGGGGCAAAAACAGATGTCGAAGCTTGTATTTTCATATATTTGTGGATACATATTGGCGGTTTGATCCCAAATTTTTACTGGACCACCGGTTCGGTAGATTGTTTTTGTTACAGGTCAGACAGAATATTCACCGGACATTGTCTGATGGTCCGGTAGGTTTTTTCCAACGCTGCCACAAACACACACATGCTAATGACATGCATATACTGTTGTGAGACTGAAACACAAAGTAGTCCCTGTTTTACAATTTTCTGCACAATCAAATTTGAATGTCAAGCTGTGCGCATAAGAAACATGTAATTATATGATAATGAGGGGCTACTCATCATAAATGTTTATGGGTATCTAAAGCAGGTCAGGATATCTTAGATTCTTGGTCATATGATTACACATGAAATATTTATTTGTTGAGAAAACTTTGATTGTTTGCACAAATGTGATGGTTAGATTCTGCTGTGGCATACTTTGGTCCGCATAATACTCGACGTTTACCGAGTGATACCGAAGTGATTTCAAGCCGATTGAGGTGAACTATTAAAGCTCCCTATCTCCTCTACGTAAGAAGTACACATTCTTTTCATGTAAAGGCAGCAGTATAAAGGGCGTGCATGCAGTGCCTATTCAAGATGTCATGATCACTGCCAAAAATGTAGATTTAGGGTTATCATATGGGTTTGGGTGTGATATGCGATACATCATGTCTGCAGAGAACAAGTGAGCACAGCGAACGAGTTGTTCTCTACAGACATGATGGCATATCACACCCAAACTCATATGATAACCCTTTTCTCACACTCCACCCTCAGAATTAAATTCTAAATATATGTTATTGATTGCGTTTCAGGTTATGATTTCTAGACAAATTTCTAAGAAAATACATGTACTTCAAAAGTTGCTCTACTTGTTGACCCAGTTAAAATCAATATGCTTCTTAGTAACCATGCTATTTTTAGAACAAAA
This sequence comes from Streblospio benedicti, assembly GCA_019095985.1. Lineage (NCBI taxonomy): Eukaryota > Metazoa > Annelida > Polychaeta > Spionida > Spionidae > Streblospio > Streblospio benedicti. The sequence continues at coordinate 13,755,852 of CM032661.1, read as the reverse complement.
TCAATATGCTCCTTAGTAAATCATGCTATTTTTAGAACACAAGTGGACCGATGATCTGGACAAATCAGTTTCATGGCATTTTTTAAAATGTTGCTGCCATCTGTTGTTTGCATTTTCTTTTCTTTTCTCTTCTATTTCTGCTGCTCTAATGCGGTCTAAATTAAATTTATGTTGTTCTAAATGGTTTATATTATTTTATTTACTCTATAATACGTTTCAATACCATTAGTATCCTTCTCAAACTCAAATTTCAAAATATTAGTTCAATTTTTTTTATCAATATTTTGAAATTTGAGTTTGAGAATAATAATGGTATTGAAACATGTTATAGAGTAAATAAAATTGTACAAAACATTTAGAACAACATAAATATAATTTAGACCGCATTAGAGCAGCAGAAATAGAAGAATAAAAGAAAATGCGACCACATGCTGCAAACCATATTTCACGAATCTTGTATACATCTGGTATTTAAAAAACAATAACTTTACAACTGTATCATGAATGAGTTTATAGTAGTATAGTAGTAAAATTATGCAAATAGCAGCGCACTAATTTTCAATTGATCGGCTCTGGTTGAAAAGTTTAGCTTAACAGGTGTCATAAAAGGAGATATTGGTGGGCGGGGTCTCAACTGAGCAATGACCATATTTGGACGGTGTGATATGTGATATATGGCCACTGTAGCCCATTCATAAATACACCCTGGAGTGTAAGAAACGATTATCCTGCTCCATTCCCTTTTCTGACGTTCACATCACGTTATTTTGAATCAACGGAGCTAGGTGTATTTAGTTTATGTGCCATCACGTACATCATAATAATCATTTAAATACATGTATGAAACAATCTATGAAAAATCTTAACATTTCAGCATGTACAATAACGTAACGAAATAAATGTGATGGAATGAATGCGGAACTTTTAACAAAACTCAAGACAAAAATGAATCATACCTCTTTGCCAGTCAACGTCTGGAACATATGAAAATAACAAAGAAAAGTTCATTAATTTCCATCATATTACATATAAGTGTTTGCATAAGTAATATAGGTAAAATATATAGATACATTTAATTGAGCATACCTTAACTTTGATCAACATTTTGAGGTATTTCACTTCGCAATACAAATCTAGCTGGGAAAACGAGATCTTTAGTAATATTTCCTGTGTAGCATGAAAATGTACAAAAAAATACAAAATATTCTTAATCAATAATGTCTTGAATGTATAATTCGTTTTAAAACATTTTGCGTAAGGCTGGTTTTAGCCAAATGATTTTAACTACGACAATGAGTGCGTTATGAAAAAAAATAGTTTTTTCACACCTATAAAAATATATTTCGGTTATTTAAAATTTTATTCGTTACTATCAATATACGTGACAAATATATTTGTTAATTTAAAGGGGTAAAAAGAAGATAGATTTATTTTTAACTACTCTTGCGCAATTACCCAGCTCTATTGGGGACTACCTTTAATTAGTGAATGTATGCACTACCTGTAAAGGTAAAGATTTTTTTGGCTTAACAAGGTCAGCAGTTAAATTTCGTTTTCATTCATTGGATTTTGCCCGATATAGTTAGGTATGTATATATTTTGTCCATATGGTCATAGTGTAATATTTTACTTAACTTTTCACAGCCTAAGTACGTAATTTTCTATCAGCAGGTTCTTATAATAAATGTGCACATAAAATGTCATTTAAGTCAATCAAAACAGGAAATCAGTAGAAGCACGTCAAATGGTACTATTAAAAATAGCATAGTGTAACTTTTTAAGAAGTTTTAAGAATCAAGATAATTACTTTGTGGCTTTCTCAAAAAGTTGAAGAATTTTAGCCCCATTATTTCAAAAACTTTATGGTCACTGTCGACCCCGTGGGGGGGGGGCTTTTCGAACAAACAATTTTTTTCACATGGCCATATTATGCAAACATTTTTTTTCACACGATGATGCTGACAAACATTTTTTTTCTATCAGTACTTTAGTGTCAAAATTTTTTTGCATACAAAATTGACGACGACTTCTCACATTTTAATTAATTTGTATTTATTACTATTGTATTAAACAGCGTGGAATGTATTGAAAATACTACTAATATTTATATGTCAATGTTGAAAATGAATCGAAATAAATTAACGCTATTCACGTGTGAAGCTTCAAAGAACCGTATATATTTTTTGCCTCACCTGTCAGATCACCTTTTGGCAATCAACTCGTTCAGCTGTACGTCCACAATTAATATTTGCACAATAGTTTCTTTATTTTTCATTCAATTTTCATCAATCTTACACACAACTTGTATGCCTAATAGATTGTCATTCTCTGGTTGAATCATGCCCCATGATGGAAAACTGACCAGCCCCAGGGGTCCATCAAATTTTTAGTACAAACCGTAGTTGGATCATTTTTTTCAATTTTCATCAAATTTATACATGGTGTATTTGCCTAAATTATCATCATTCCATAGTTGAATAATGCCCCTGGGGTCCATCAAAATTTGTAAGTATAAACCATAGCTGGGTTATATTTTTTTTTTCGATTTTCTCCAAATTTACACACAATAGGTATGCCTATATGAAAAAATGGCAAAATATGCAAATACGCGGCCTAGATGTATCACTGTGACAAGTGAACCTCTCTTATATTTGGTTTTCCGCAGCTCATAAGTAATACTCTGAAGCTGATGGGCTTGATATTTGAATATACACCACTGGGCGTATAAATGAGTACTTTTTCCGTCGCCAAAGGTCCAAAAAGTAGCATTTTTCAGATAAAAGCTCATGTGCTTTAATGCACAGGGATATATGGTATACAGAATATGCTGATTGCATGCAAAGAACGCTTCATGTAATCATGAATACATTATGTATACTGTGAAAGAAGTGGCCCAGATTACACCCGGTGAGCCTGTAAGACGCAGCTATAAGTATAGTGGTGTGCGTGGCTCCGTGTGTCTAGATGACTACTTCGTAATAGTCGATATAAGCAGGCTATGACTGATAAAGGCTGCGAGGCTGGATAGGCTAATAATAGTATCAGAGGCGGGAATGTTCATTGCGTAAGATTGATACAGGTGAAAACCGAAGTATGTGTACTGTGTCTTGGGGGATTAGTGTATTGGTTAGCACGTCCGCCCATGACATGACTGGTCTGAATCATGGACGGAAGGCCCACGATCTTCCAAAAACACCTTTACATAGCATTCCCGATTATTTCATATTACTAAAAACTGTTGGTAACATATTGCATATTGCATATTGCGATAAATGTAAAAATAAAGTTTTTGACTCAATTGTATAGTGATAATCAGATTGAGAGACCTGCTCGCAGTCATCTTTCATCTGAAAAGGTGGTCTCTCTGGAGACCCCTTTCATTCACCCATAAGAAAAAAGGTGCGCTCCATATAGACTGTGCTGCCCCTGGCGGCTCAAATTTCAGCCAATCAGAGCTCTACGTTGGTTTTGCAACGAACAACAAAGCACACGTGGCTCATGCATATTCATGTGGTCTCCTACACAGACCTTTCGTTTTTTTTTTTTTGAAATCACAAAAGCGCACATGCCTCATTATATACAAGCATATAAATGCATTCTTTATGTTCAGGAATGGTTAACATTAATGTTATTAAGAACACCATAGACTATATAACTCACAAATCGAAGACAAATATCGGCATTGATCAGTTGTCAAAGATTTCATCTCGAGGATTTCACAGACTCTTCATACACTTGTACGTCGAGAATATCCTACAATGCATACAAATCACGTTGTCTCTGCTTTCCTAAATGCTTTAGTATTAATCCTGTGTGATAATTAGCGTTGAACTTTTTATGGTATACACAATATTTCACTAATATTAAATTCCATCTTTCACGCCGTTATATTTACGTCGCTTGAAAACCTGTCAATCAAAAGTTCTACTGGTGACGTCATTGTATAATCATGAATATGCAAATTCACTGTTTTAACTCCGCATTCATGGATTTTAAATGTATATCATTTTGATGGCAAGGTAGATACATATATCTATGAAATTACAGAAGAAATACATTAGCATCACTGCCATCAATAAACATTTGTAAGTAGAAATGAATGCCTTAAATTTTTTGCAAACAATTTTTTTTTCTTTACAAATGAAACAAATATATTTTTTTCCTTTCTAAATGAGAACAAACAATTTTTTTCTCATGTGTGCGGTGAACAAACAATTTTTTTCCATATTTTACTCACGCACCCCCCAACTAAGTAATGGTCCACCCCTAATACTCTTAGAAACCGCACGGTCAACAAGGGTTTGTCACTGCCTGGATCAGTTGTGACGACTTTGCTTAGAATGCCTATTGCTCTCGGTTATCTATCGGCAAGCTAGTAGCAGGTTCACTGGTGGCACTGGTAATGGTCTCTAACCCCCATGCATCCTCTATTTTTCATTGAAAAGACAAGAGAATGGATATTTGTTTTCTGGATGACACGTGGATGCGTTTTCACATCTCAGCATGTTCAGATCTGTCATTGATTTTTTTCTTGTACCCTTGGTTGTATATCCCCACACCATTTTTTTTTTTTTTGTTGAAAACTGGCTCTGCCTATGGCAGATGAGCTGGTCCACTATTGTGCTGACACCAATTTTATTCCACTACTGTTTGATTGTAACAACCTTTTCCCTAATTGACGGTTATTCTGTAAATTATTGGAATTGATACACTAAAATGCCACACCACTTAAATATTTTTTGTTATCTTTCTACAAAACTAGGAGAGATATGCACACTTACAGAAAATCTAACCATTTTCAGACTAATTTTAATTTTGTGAAATAGCAACATCGGTAGGAACATTTGTGTGCTTCCTTGGCCGAGTGGATAAGGGGGTTGGACTCGTGACCAGAAGGTTGTGTGTTCGATTCCCGGTCGGGTCCGATGGTGGGTGTTGAGCAAACCTACCGTAACAGGTTGCACACTGCTCCGTGGTACCCACACATAAATAGGTGCAGGTCAGGCGAGTGAATGCAAATGTGAGGGATTAGCACGTCTGTGCCGCTACGGCAGCAATTGTGCTGTATGCTCCCTGGGGAGTTGAGAAAGATATAGTGTGATAAGGATGCTAATGGCCTGGTGTGAATGTAAAGTCGTGAGAGCACTAGAATCATGACTATAAACCACCACATTTACATTTACATTTAGGAAGCATATGGATAATGATTGGAAGAGCTGTGTTTGTATGCTTTTAGAAACATTTAAATAATCCCTATATTAGATCAAGATGTCACATCCAATTACTGCAAAATCATCAATGCTGACCAGTATATAATTTCCCATGCATTTGGATCTTATTGACCAATAGAAGTTTTGCTTTCCTTCACTGATTTAGTTCAATGGCTGCCGTACTACGCAAATTGCGTTTACATGTTAATTTGGCTTCAGCTGGTAAAAATATATGTATATATTTGTAAATTTAAAAGTATGAAAATGCTTAGTTTTTTGTAAGTCTTCATATCTTTCTAGGTTACTGAGAAGCATGAAACCTTTTTATCATGGTCTGTTACACGGCTTTATTGTTATTCTTTTACAAGTGACTTAGTCCGTGTTCAAAATTTTACGCCGTGGGTTAGACCGACCTAATCCCACTGTGCCGAACATTTCGGCAGTGGGGCTTCTGATTGGTTGGGTACTGGAAATTAGTTCCGCAGATATTAGGACCTTTGGATCACGGCTATATACTGTGTACATGTATATAGCTGTGGGATATGACATTGCCTTTTTATGTAGGTGCGGGATTTTACTTTAAATCATTTCTAATGATTTTTGAAATAGGTGTCTTAGGTTTTAAGTTTTATCTGGCAAAAAGTAGAAGAATAGATTTGGTGTCAGGACAATAATTTAATGAGCACCAGCATTAAGTGCTCTATATCCCTACCTATGAGTTTTTCTACTTATATATTTATTGATTTATTCTCTCACTTTATTAATCTTTTTTTTTTTACTTGTTTATTTTCAAATGGATTTATTTTATTTTTATTTGTTTGCATCAATTTTTATGTACACTATAGTAGTTTTTGTCAGAGGAATGTAGCTTGGACTAATGTGTATGATGTGTAACAATATTGTCTATGTTGAGAAACTATCAGCAGACTGTCGATCCGCAGGTACTAATTTGGCGCACAATGTGACATATGGTACTACACTGTGTAACGTCTTGTAAAATAGTTTTACTATTTAGTAGTATCAAGACAATAAATAACTATGAAATCATTTAGAAGAATAGGATAACTATGTGTATGTAAGTCACAATTGTGATATACTGATTAATACTTAAAAGTGTGATTTAAAATATTGAGTATGGAATATACAGGTACTCAAAGATTATTTTTAGGGGATTAGGGAAGGCTACATGTATAGAAGTAGTTTGGTGGATATGTGGATAATGGTTTCTTTCAAATTTTGTTCTGGATATGATAATCTGGTTTAATTTCATTTGGATATTTTGACTGATTAAGCTTTCATCAACTTTTTTCTTTGAGTTAGAAATAGTGATAATCTTCCAGTAAATCGTGCATTGAAAAGGCAGCTTTAACTATAATGATGTGGATGAATACAAAATATCTAATTTATCATTATTTTGTAATAGGAATGTTGAATATTAATTTTCACTAGCATCCATTTTAAAGTCCTAATTAAAGCTATTAATACCAGTCTAACAAGTTAAATCTATTTTCAATTTGTCTTTAGGCAATTTGATTTTGATTAACAGGAGAATGATAGTTTATTAACTTCAAATCTATTAATCGACTTTTATCACATGCAAGGTTATGATTACTGGTATGTATGTATAAAAAAACATTATACAGACATATATGTATATATCTATATGTATATACCGGTATATATATATACAATATATATACAATATATACACTTGTCTTCTAAATATGCTTCTACATTTTGTATTTACACATTAGTAGACAACCATTTGTCTCAAGTGCATATATTTGGATCTATAACAAACAAAAACCAAGAATGGTGAAACATACATATGTTATTACTACTGAACAAAATATGTTGACAGTTCTTTCTTATCATGCAGCAAATCTGAGATTTATAATTCTATAAATTTGAATGCACATGTGCCTAATAATAGAACATTCTGCATGCTTATAGTCTATATATTTTGCTTTTACACCTTTAAATCGTGGTTCGTCTTCCATTGAAGTAGATTCTATTCATAATCTTTTGCAATTTAGAAAAGAATCATCCAATTTGGTCTTTCAAAGGAAGATGCTTGTTAGTAGATTCTTCGCATGTTATTTTGATGTCTATACATTGAAGGTTTTGATAGTAAAATATGACTTTCAGGTTATCTGAAGCAGACAATACCTGAACATATTTAATGTGTATAATAACTGAACAATTCAATATCATTATGAATAATCTTTCTTTCTTTTTCCATTTTTTTTTTCATTTTTTTTTCCTGGCGTAATTTTTGAAAGACGGCCTTCTATGTATATTTCTTGTAATTTGTAATTTGTTACTTGTAACTTGTGAACTAATCTTGGATCCACATGTTAGAATTAAAGAAAATCATTTAAATTTCAGAATCGGCATTGCATAATCTGTATGATACCATTTTACTTTTGGTGTTATTTATGTACAGTAGAACCCTATTATCTTTTTATATCCTGCTGCTTCGTGAGTGCCTGATTGCAACATGTCAGCTGGTTTGAATGCTAGAGTCTGAATGTTCTGTATCTAAAATATTTTCTGTGTCCATTTAAGTTATACATTATACATTTCTACAGTATTTGCACTATGTGTGAGAGAATGGTTTTTGAAGACTTGCTTACTAGGATTTGAACCTAGGACCACTAGCACTATGGCATTTCATCACCAATCAGACAACCACTTATAAGCTTGAGGCACTAACCATTCAGGATGGTTGAATGGTTAGTGCACCTGCCTTAAGATATAGAATGATTAGGATCAATTCATTTCAGATCCCTTGTGAATTGAATCGCTAGCATCTGTAGACGTCATAATCTGTAATTAATTTGCCCTTAAAAGTTGCAGAGACAAGGTGCATTATAGGAAGCATCTAAATGGGTTAAGTTCAGTTGAACATTTGTATGGATAACTCAAACAAATATGTTACTATTACTTTACATTATAAATCACTAATAACTCAAACTTTTGTTTGGATTACTCAACATTTTTATTTACACCCTAAAGTTCAGAGTGAAATAGGTTCTACTTTATATCTTCTAAAGATTGAGAAGTTGAGATATGTTGTCACTCTAGCTGACCGTTGATTACAGTAACATGGACACAAGTGACTAATGTGTAATAAGCTCAACATTCGGAAATAGGTTTCAATGTCATGTTAGACAAGCTGCGGTGACGTATGTTTGCAATTAGATATGCTTTATGGATATACAAATTTAGTCATATGACAAGAGTCTATTTAAGTGCTGCTCGGAAGCCCTGAGCTTTCCCAGATGCTCATGTTAACACCCATTCCTTGTAGCGCGTGTGAGTTGTGCGAATACTACCAATAAAACGTCCGTAGATGGTTTTATGGATCAGTATATCATACACATGAAAGCAAAGGTGCTTTCACGTAATGAGTGGATAACATTTTCAGCCAATGCACACACATCTGCCAATGAGCATTGCAGATGTGATTTGTAAATGTAATTTTTCTCTTTGAAAATGAGAAGTGGAGGAAATTACTGTGTGTATTAAGGTAAGAATACATTCCTCAAAAGGGGGAACCTCAGGTGTTCATATCAGGTATTATTAGATATTAAGACTGTGAAAGATCTTGATAGAATAGCACCCATTTTATGCTTTTTAAGAACCTTAAGAATTATGAGAAGTAAGATTCGCTCATGATATTAATGCATCTGGACATCATGTGGTCTGAAAGTGCCTTTGAAGATGAGCTTAATGTTCCTATTCATAATTTTAGAGATTCAATTTTCCAAGATTGAGTATCGTAGAACATAATCAAAACTTCATTTTTTTTTGTGTACATGTATTCTTAATAGAAAATAAGCTTTTCACTTCATTTTGACATACATTGACTCATGATGATAATAATTGTAATGCCCATGTGCTTTTGGAAATATTTTATGCTTCTTTAGCACATGACTGTCATTTGGATATCCTGCATCTTTGCCACTTCATAACAGTCGTTGTAAAAGCCCATGACCCTTTTACAGTATAACGTGTTTTTTTCACATTTGATCATTGGCTTGTAAAGATATTATCTATTGTTCTTCGAAGGGTAACCAGACAAATTACATCAATCTTAAAAGCCCATGGGTGTTTGAAGAGCTATACAGTTTTCACACTTTGTGCACGTGTGTTCAGTTCGATACCTTGCTATTTGTGTGCTACTGAACCATCTGGTCATCACACACGGACAGGTGTTACGCCACCGGCCACAGCTAGCTGTAACTTTTTATCCGCAACTGGTATTTACATGTAGGACATGTTAAGAAATAGATCAATATGGTAATTAGTGTTGTCTCGCTGGGTTGTCATTCCGTGGACGTGAATATCATTTGTAGAATGCAAATAACGTTGATATTATTGAAAGCTTTAAATCATGGCAAAATGTCCTGATAGGCATCATAATTATACCATTATCTTGTCTTTTAAACTAGTACAATGTTTTAGCAAAAGCTTACCTGAAGCTTTTGGTGATTTGCGTGACCTTTTTCCCACAGTTTGTACGCCCCAGCAATTTTTGTTCAAATCTGATCTGAGGCTCAAGATGGAGATGGCCTCGCGCATTTTTCTTTCAACTGGATTGGTGTCTCTATCTCTATCCAATATCTTCACGTAGTCTGCCATGATGTGGTGCTTTTGTCTGTTAGATTGATGCAGGTGAAGGGAGACATTTGAAGATGTATAACTGTGTTGGTCCAAACGGTTCTTAAGTGTCCTTGGTATTTTGCCAATACATGAGTTTGCACAGTTCTCTTCCTTGGTACCACCACATCTGGTCTTTGGATGCACATAGCAACTGTCTGGGGATGTTCTGGAGTGTAAAGTAGAAGCTACACCCAATTAACTTCCCATAGTCCTCCAATTAAGACATTCATGACTCTTCTTATTCACTCAGATTAGTTTTTCACGTATGATATGCCAATTATTGCCTACTTCTTATTGTCCGTGGTCTTCTCATACTTGGTTCTATTCTTTTTCTTCTGACCTAAGCTTCGAGCGATTGACTAATATGGGTACCCACATTTTTACAAAGCCATGGAAGTAAACTGACAATGGTTTTTATATATTAAGAAGTATTGCGACTATATCAAGGTCATTTCCCGGGACACAGCTTATGTTAAATTGTCGTCTCTCTGGGTAAAGTGGACATTATTAATACTTTTTTTATTGCTGTTGAACTGACAAGAACAAACACTTATGTTTACATGGGCATTGCACGCTGAGTATCATGAATAATGATATTTACCTGTACCAGTTCAACTATAGGTAGTTATTCTCAAGAATTTCAATGACCAAGTTCAAATATGAACAGTTTAAGTACACTTGTTTGGATAAATTTCGGGAATGTATCTTATACAAAAAAGACACAGCAGGCCTGGATTTGTTATCTTTATTTTGTATGCTTGAAAAGACTTTTTAAGGAATTTGAAGCCAATGCGTCAAATGAGCATGTTAGAATCTAAGTAAAACTAATGAGCGCATCAAAGCTCATTTGATGTGTCCCTTATGTATGCATCTATTCTATGTGCATGAGATGAACTGGTACATTCACAAATATACACCATTTTATCATCAAAATTGTGCAGCTTTTGATTAGTATAGAAGTTAAAGTCTTGGCCAACTGATTTTAAGGTTGTGGATTTCATATGAGCACTGTCGAGCAGACTGCAGTTCAGTATCCCATTCCAATTTCAGGTTAAAAAAAAAAAAAAAAAAAAGAAAAAAAAATTTCATCCCACGCTCCTGCGCACTGGAAGTCCAAGTTCTTGGAAAAGGGGAGCGGCACACTTAATGGGTTCTGTATGCACGATCAATGGTGGACATGCTAAAAACCCCATGAAAATAAAGTATTTTGGTGAGAAAAGGGGTGGGGGGGTCACACTCCCTGCGACCCCCCCCCCCCTTGGATTTGCCTATGCTGCTCCTGGCTACTTTATCTTTAGAGTGTGAACATTGCACAGAGCCTTGGATATTCATGATATGTGTGATCTTCTTAACTCTATTTACAATCCTGGGAAATGTATAGTGATATTTACTCAAGTGTATGAGGCTGAACGTGGGTGTCGAGCAATTTTATCTATCAAATTCACCATTATACTGAAATGAATAGAAGAAACAAGTTTGAAACAGATGTTTGAAAGATAACTTGACTAGATACTAGTGTAGGGTAAGTGCAAAAATGTTTTGCCAAAGCAAAAAATGTGCCTATGATCTAGTACGATTTGTCATAAAAATGTGGCAGTCGCAGAACGAGCAGAGACATTTACATTTAAAGTGGATAATGTAGTCCATGTATTGAAAGATAATCGTTCAATCATATTTTCAATTTTTCATATGCCATATGTGCAGTCAAATCTGTCCATGTAGACACCACTGACTTCAGGACACCTGTCATACTTGGACACTTTTCAATTCTAAAGGTGTTAACATTAGACCAGTTGCAATGTATTAAGCTTTACACATGTTAAAATATTATCCTTTAGAAGTTTTGATTTTTCATATGATTAACCTTTTTTTTTATCTTGTCCGTCTGAATTCTGATTGATCAAGAGATTTAAACTGCAATTAATATATACCCCAGGAATGTGAGATCTTATACTCAGACTGATTGGTCAGTCATCAGGCGGTGAAAAGTGGATGGACATGTCAAATTATACACAGAACGAGCCCCAATTATTGTTGTAATTGATCATTAGGCCCGTAATTGGTAAGAAAGAAGTTGTCAGACTTGTAGTCTGCTAGCCTTGGTCAGTCTTGTTCACTACATTGTATGTATCTCATGATCCACCTTAAGTTAACCCTTTCCAAGCTCGGTAGTTATTGATCCTTACTATTGTCGGTTATAATAAACTTGATAAAAGCTAAAATTCACCAAAATGAATTTCTCCATCACCCTCACTGTGTTCTGATGAGCCAATGTTGTAACTTTTAGCTTATTGTAGGCTATGTAGCAATAATAGAACCATTAACTATTTTAGGTACTAAAGAGTTCTAAAAAAAAGCATGTGTTCCTTTTTTCAAACATTTCCATGAGATGGAGAAACTGATTTTCAATAATGCAGATAGTCAATAATGTATATTTTTGTAAGAAGATTGACCATGTGATTGATATCCATAGAAAATGATTTCTTATGTGACTGACATCTACGGAGTTTGAAAAAAAGCTTATATATATTCTTACATAGTTAAAATAATGATGGTTCTGGTGGTAGGTGTTGACCAAACTGACCCAAAAAGGTTGCACACTGCTTTGTTGTAGCTACATGTTAAATAGGTACAGGTCAGGCTAGTGAACACCTGTGTCATTGATGTCCTATGGTAGCGCTATGGAAGCAAGCGTTGTATGCTCCTGGAGAATTGAGAAGGGAAATGTTATGTATGTACATAGCAATGATGCCAATGAGCTGGTGTGAATGTTAATTTCATAGAGCACGATACCAGTGAATTGTAACTGTGAATAAGCACATTTACTGTTACATTTGCTTCATGCAATGGCCTCCTGTAGAAAAGAGCCAATTTGACACAATGTTCTGAAGCTGCAAAGTACTAGATATAAAGTGGTGATCCATCAAAACTTTGGTGCCATCACCACTTTGCGGTTATGCTCATGTTATTTACACAGACTGGCAATATACTATAAATGACCACTCAAAGGCTCATGTGATTTTAGGTTGAACATTATCAATTTTGGTCATTTGCCTATAAGTGAAGGTGCATTTTTCTGTAGAAATTTTAATGGTCTAGATTTTGATAATGTCGAAATATGGGGCTGGCCTATACATGGTAGTGGGCTCTTCCACAGTTGCATCCAGTACATGTATTTGTCCTTATGAAGACTGTTTCTCTGTTTCTGTACATGTATTTAGTTATGATTTAAGTTTTCATGCACAGAAAACTTGCCCATTCACAATTCACAAAAGCACATTTCTGCCTTATGAAAAATGCCTCAGCAGTATTCAGTGATCTATGCCCAGCGCTGTGGTTACAATTTTGACACTTATACCTAAATAGTGGTCAATTCAAATTGTTTACTCGCCTGAACTGTACATCCACGCACACGTATTTAACATTCAGTTACACGAGGGAGATCAGCCACCCCCAAGCTTACAAACACCTTGAAATAGACTGTTCTGATGATCTCACCTATTTGGAAAACCTGGATCTGTTGGTGGGCACTATAGAGCAATGTGCAACACACTAAGGTGAGTTTGCGCAGACTGTCTCATTTGGTGTTTAAACTAATGATCTTTATATCACAAATATTTTAGACTTTGTTCATATACAGCTATTGCGTAGAATCTTTATCCTCTACTGTACAAGCCTATGTGTTTTTTGATTGAAGCTTGATGAACTATAGGGGTGGGCTTTTAAATAAGTGGATAACTGGATGTTTACAAATGTGACATTCCAGTGGTCCTGAAATATCAGGACTACTGGACATTATCTCATTTTGAAAATGAGCTTTTAAGTGAGTATGGGCACTTCCATGGATATTTAGAGTATACTGTGAGTTTAATATTGTACCATGGACTATAGTGATACTCAACGTAATCAACAGGTATTTACTCTTTTTGTGGAAAAATTGAAGCAGTTGTTGAGGCCTATACTAGTTAATTTGGTGTACAATCTTTCGCAGTTTTCTACTAGGCGTATGCATATTTTTTCCAGAATATTCAGTTGGGCTAAAGCTTAACACATGTTGACTTCTATTCACTGCCGTTCATTTAAATGCATGAAAGAATTGCATTACACTTATAATCAAAGTTTCATCACTTGATGATTGTATAGTACCCGTAGCTCTCACAGATGTACAAGTGACTATAATCAAAGTTAAATGAAACTGCTTGAACATGATGAGCATCTTTCGCTGAATCATTGATAAGGGTAAACATTTCAAGTTTTCTGAGGTAGTTTTCTTATTTCTAAACGAAATATTTTGATATGTATGCACTGGAGATCCAGACTGTCAGAAAAGAGGGGTGGGGGCATAACTGAGAAATTCATTGAGGTTCTTAGTTATTATGTCAAGCTAAGGTGTTTACTGTCTAGTTGTGTGAAAACAAACACTAACAAGAGTGCCATGTTTGGTGAATGATGTGAACCTGCCAGTCTGTATCCTAAAGGAAGGAGAATGGAAACTCCCCACCCCATCCCTCCTCCATAAGGAAAGGCCCTCCTCCCATATACAACAAAATTATTGTCAAGTTGACCATTGAAAAGTCACAACCATGTCAGGCCTCCACCATGATTAAGGACATTTCATTTTAAGTGTCCTGGGCACTTGTATCATCGTAAAACAGTGTAAATATATAGGATATGTTTTTCATAAGTCCTCATTCGATTTGAAACAGATGAAAGATAAAAATAAAAATTGGTTTAAAGCGTATGTAAATCATTATGTATCTTTGTCTAGTGTCAATGACACTAGCCATGGAATATGCAGTCCAGACTTTCGGATTAGTGCCAATGCCTCCTGTAGTGACTGGACAACTGGCTCTATGCATTGCCAATGCAAATCACACTGACAGGGACTTAACTTTACATAGTCTTTCTGTTCATGTATAAATGATAAACAACTTGTAAGTCCAAATCTTTTTGAAGATTGAAATTTGAGTTAGAGTAGAACTTGAACTAGACTGGAGTGAATATTAGATCTGAATTATCTAAGAATTTGAATGATCTGAATGATCTACAAGAAAAATTATTAACTTGTGTTCTATTATCAGAATTAAAGATGAAAAGGTCTACCTATATTACTTAAATGAAGTTTTTTTCAACTGTGCAAAAGAAAATTTTTAAGCTACAAAATTCCAATACCCTTGATATTCACATAAAATTTTG
This sequence comes from Streblospio benedicti, assembly GCA_019095985.1. Taxonomy (NCBI): domain Eukaryota; kingdom Metazoa; phylum Annelida; class Polychaeta; order Spionida; family Spionidae; genus Streblospio; species Streblospio benedicti. The sequence goes on along the minus strand of CM032661.1, from coordinate 13,740,778 downwards.
CAAGCTTTTTAATGTTTCACATGTATCGCCAATTTATAGGTGGATGAATGAGTGTTAACAGTACCAATTTAATGGCACATATATTTGATGAAATCCATTTTTATAGGTTGCAATTAATGTGAATATCAGCGCTTGCGAGAATATTTAATAGGGTATATGTTTATTTATACCAACAAATACTAAACCCAAATAATGCAGCTTACATTATCTGATGGGACCTGGATGGAATCTTTACAATGTTAATTCTTTTCAAACTTTAGTGGCACAATAAAACACCCAGTAGCGACTATCTATGTAAAATAACATGTCCTCGTAGGTTTAACTATTTGCCTAACCTATGCATGCGTGCATAAGTCTGAGAAAACGTTCCTTGTGGAAACATTTCCTCAATAGCCATTTCCTTCGCATTTCAAATTTTAAATAACTGTATAATTTACGTAATAATGTATATTTAAAGCGATTTGTTCAAACAGATAACGGTTTTGTTTCAATAAACTTTGAATGGTACTCGATAGATATCAAAGTGTAGGCAGTAAAATCTCTTATGAAGTAGCTGTCATAGGGTTTGATCACTCGATTATGCACAAACAAATGCAGACATATTTTGTATTGACACACGTTTCCGCTTGGCTTCAGTAATACCCCAAACAACAGCGACTAAATACAGTATTTTATTTGATATGCTACAAGGCAATGAATAAGAATTTATGAAGCTCATGATATATTTATACTTGCAGGTCTTGATCATGAACATGAAGATAGTATAGAGAATCGGTGAGGCATTGCGACTACTTCCATGAAGCATAAAACTATTACAGCGCAGCAGACAACTTAGCAGTCGGCCAAATATAGGATTATGTTTAAAGTATTCGAATGCCAGTGGTGGGTTTCTCAGACATTTTAGATTGCTGGGAAATCACCTTATGGATAAGTAAGTTATGGGAATGAAAAGCCAAAATGCCACCGCTTTGGCTATGGATATTTTAATAGATAAGTAAATAACTTATAGGACTAGGATATTTCAGAAGGAGATACAAATTGCTAGTGTCATGTGGTTCTTAGCAAAGAAGGAAATTGTTAAATATTAAAACACCTTCCTGTAATGAATGTAGTTTGGGATATGCACTGCTTAGCAAAATGAAAGGAGAAATTTCTGCCTTGACAGTGTGCTTTGAACGTCAATTGAAGCTAAATTAATGTACTAAAATTGCATAATAGTGATTGGACGAAATGTGCGATAAATTTATCTTGTTTCCAGTCTCATATATGTAGAAGTAATCTGCATAATATATTTTGAATGAATGTTATAGTAACCCTGGATATGGAAAATGGATAAAACTTCCTGAAAGTTTTCACTGATCAGAGTGAAAAGTTTAGTGTGTTTATGGGTGCATAACTATATTCGTTCTAATGTGTCCGTTAGAATAAGTGTTTCATAAGGATACAGGTATATTAAATCTTAAAGAAGCAGAAAGTGTAACTACCACTAATAACCATGGCGGAACATTCTGAGTTGGTGGGAGAAATTCCTGTCATCGAAAAGATGACCACACAGGAAAGACTGAAACATGCCAAAAAACGGCGCACAGCACAGCTGAAAAAGTGGAATCAGTATGAAAAACAATTAGATAAGGAACACAGCAAGAAGAAGAAGAGTGCTAAGAAGATGAAGAAAACGAACAATAATGCACGGAGGGTTATTTTTGTGAATAATGTCATGTTGCTGGAGGCTGCGGCCAGGAATGACATTGAAGAAGGTAAGAATTATGACATAGAATATCACTTTGATAAGAATATCACGAGTTTCATATAATAGGTGACAATTGAATGTGTTTATAAAGGCAGCATGTGTATATCATGTTTTACAATTTTGTTTTGGTGAATCATTGAGAAATGAGACGTTACTCCACCCTAAAGTTAAACTGTCGTTTGAGGAATGTGTGGTGTGACGTGGTATTACATTCATTTGCTTTAATATGATCTTTTGTTCACCAATAAAGGTTCAGTTAACGTTGGTAATGTTTGTCTCATAGTAGCTCAAGTGAATTAATCGATTCACTGAATAACGATTCATAACTACAGTATCCTATGATAAAAACAGTTGCCGGTTGACAAAAGGCCATGTGGGTGGATCTGTACAAAAAACATACGGGTACATATCTTATTGAACTTTATATTGTTTGAACACTTCACATATCAAATATTTCAATGACCTATAAAAAAACATAATTTACATTAATCATAAAGATAACAAAAATTGTAAAACCATATTTTAAAATGTTGGGCTATTTTTATATTATTCGAAGATTTTATCAACTTTTTAGAATAAGAAAATGTTTGTGGTTTTTAAAATGAAGATGGTCATATGAATGATACTGTAAAACCTTTTTGTATTGTCACTCCATATCTTAGTTTCTTTTATCTGCAAATTACTGTCATTGTCCAACATGTAACTCAAACATTGTATCAACAGTTTTTCTTTGGTTATTTCGAATACTCTCCTTTCAGAGTAGTTTCATTTCTAGCATTCAGTTCATCTGTAGTTTCTGTTTTCAAAAAATCATCTAGTGGAGTAAATTTGCATATTTGCATACCCAGTTTGTCACAAACTTTTATGATATTGTTTGTAGACTTCCATATCAGTAGCACTTATAATCTTATACAGATCAGGGCTGAAGTGCACTCGATCATAATTTTAAACAGTTACGTAAACATTATACCCTAAACAGTATACAGTAACTGATTTATTGTTGAATTATTGTTATTTTTTAATGCAGTCTTATAGTTTATGCAGTCATGTTGTATAAAGTCCTGGACTTTGCTGTATACATTACAATAAATTTAGAGTTTTACGTTAGGATGCAATTTTAAGAGCCATCGAGAAGCATTATCTTCATGATCTACATGTATGAATAATATTCAACGTAAATGGTTAGAAAGGGCATGGAAAAAAATAGACAGGCATATTCAATTTTTCAAGATATTTAGCCAGCGTTGACTATTCCTGGGCCAAGAGATGGCATGCATTTAGTTTGAACGATTGTTGTAGCTGTGGGAGTTTTCACCAATGGGTATACTGTGGTCCTATATTAACAACAATGTTTTTCTGTTGACAATCTCGAACATCGGCCATCTCAAGCATGTTTCAGATGTGATATAGCAAGTTTCCACTGTATATTATTGAGAACAGTTGTGACTTTGTCCCCACTATTCTGACGATATAACAAACATTTGTAAGCAATGTCACTCTTAACCCATGCTCTACTTTTAAAAAATGGCCAGTTGAGACATCCTTGGAAATGTTTGAAAAGGAATAAAAACCTTGAAAATTACCAAAAAATGCATACTTATTGCATCCTGGGTTCCATTATTCATGATTACAGAATAATAGTAGATACCAATTGGAACCAAACCTGTCATTTTTGGCGAGACTTTCGTTGTTATCTCAACAACTTCATTGGGCTGAATGAGATCCTTAGATTGTCACATGACCACAGTAGTGGCTGCAATCATTTGACAGCCATGACAAGAAGATGGGGAGGGGGGGGGGGGGCAAGGTCATAATTGAAAATTACATTTGACCATCCGCAATCATTCGTTCAGAATGCAAAAACAGAAGAATTTCCCATTAAATCCACCTCTATAATGAGACCATCCTCATGATCAGACCAGTTTTAGCGGTCCCAACACTTCATAGAGGCGACTGCAAACCTTTGTAAAGAGAGCACCTCTAAAAATACCAGTTGAGCCCACTTACCAAGGGTAGCCTTTATTGAAAGGTTTTATTGGACTTGAAGCTTTCTTACCAAGAAAGTTACTGCTTGACTTACATTCTCATTAATGGAAAGCTTATGAGACTTGAATTCAATTAGAGAGATTTATAAGATATTGTGGTCATATCAAACGAAACATCTATCCTTTGTTGAGTAGGGTCCATTATTTCTCCTTCTGCTAATAGGAGAGACTTTTGCATTGAAATGCATTAAGGAAATGCCATTGAAATATTACGAAGATAATTGACAAAATTGTAGGTGTTTTTATAAAGAATTTTATCAGCTACGTGAATTTAAATCAACATGTTTGTTTGATATTAAAGCTACTTTTTGCTATACATAATTATAGTTTATACTTTTGTGACAATGTAATTGTGTCAAAGGTAATTTCTCATTGCTATTTTCAGTTAGTGGAAGATATTTTGCAACATGATATAGCATCAAACAAATATGGTATGCCAAAAGTCCATGATCATACACATATTTTTGCTTCAACATTCCCATAAAAGTTACAGGTTTTCGTTCTCAGCAAATCAAATGGCGATAATGTATTTGCTATCATATTCCAATTTTCTGAATATTTGATCGATCCATAATATCAGGAATCAAATATTGTTTTATTTTGTTTCTTTTCCTTTTGTCATTTTTATGCTCATTATGATGTAAACCAATCAGAATGTTAAAATGTCTGTGTAGATTCGGCAGAAAAATAGCATATCATTCCTAAAATCTACAGCATGTAGTGACGTACAACCTAGTGCACTGGCCCCATATTGCTTTAAAATTCAAACTCCCTCTACTGTCTCTGTACTGCATCAAAAACCATATTTTCTCTGCCTTTTCACGACCACACTGAACACGCATCAATCCTTTAGCTGTTCCTTGAATTTTTTGCAGTAGAGGCAGTAAAGAAGCAATACTGCCAGTTGTGCCCTAGGCTGTAGGTTGTAGATGAGATCATTGAAATTGATGGATTTTGAGCTGACAATTTTTCTTTGTTCATCTGTTTTGGAAGAATAAGGAAGCTTGGTTGATGATACAAAGGTGCACGAGTACTTTGTCCAAAGACATGTCCATATCAAAGAACAATAGCTTCATAGTTCATGTCCAAACTAATACCAAAACAGGAATTACATGTCTCGTATCAATGCAAATGCAATTCAAACACACTCAATGCAAAGTGTAATCCCTACCGTGTAGTGTTTTAGTTCTTTGTATTGAATATCAATGTTCTACTCATGCAGAGAAAACGGAATTTGTGATGTGTGCATGCTTCCATATTTCAGAGGGAGAGGGTAGCGGAGTATTTCATTTACTTTTGCTGACTAACCTCTTTTAGGTTCTACACACTAGCATCTGGCATGTTCATACATGTAGTACTGGTCAGGAAAGTGAATTTTAGTGTGATTGTTCAGCACAGTGAACTGTATGTATAATACACGTTACATTTATGAAATACAACTAAATACAAGAAAATCTGGGGGAAAAATATCTGAAGCATTAGATACTTACAAAATGCATGAGCTAAAGTGCTATATGTTTGTCCTATAACATTGTGAGGATCCATGCGTATAAATACATACATTGTGTTGAGCAAAAACATCAGACGGCTCCATTGTCAACACTGTACAGCAAATTTCTGCTTTGGTTAATATCCTCGGAGAGGTCATGACTGTGTGTGATATGCACCTCATATGGGCGCCATGCCATTAGCGGCTATTGTTACGGCTAGTCTTGTGAACAAGCTCGTTTTTTCTCTGTTGATTTTAGAAGTAGTGCTATGAGAAATGATGTCACATCATGATTAAGTCATGTGAAGAGATTGGCAATGTTTTCAGCCAAAATTTTACACTAGGTGAGTGGACAGTCGCAAAAGTTATTTATTTTAACATAACTTATCTAGACATTTCTGTTTCTGTCCTGTAACTTGGATAAGTCAATATATAAGCATTTTTGTTCTTTAGATATTTGACTATGTTTTGCATCATCATATCTCACTGTTATATGGGGGGAAATTTTACACTAGGTGAGTGGACAGTCGCAAAAGTTATTTATTTTAACATAACTTATCTAGACATTTCTGTTTCTGTCCTGTAACTTGGATAAGTCAATATATAAGCATTTTTGTTCTTTAGATATTTGACTATGTTTCGCATCATCATATCTCACTGTTATATGGGGGGGGGTTATTAGGGTTGCCAGTCTCCCATCTCCCAAATTTTTTTGCCTCATTCTCCCACTTCCCATTGCCTTTCTCCCACCTCCCACTTAAAAAGGGTCTGCGAAAAAAAAATATGTACAAAAATCTCAGTCTCCCACCTCCCACTTTGGGCCACTTTGCTTGGCTATCTCCCACTTTGGCTGCCTATTCTCCCACCTCCCACATTTTTTCACACCAATCTCCCACCTCCCAAAGTCTTATAAACCCCCCCCCCCTTATATAGACAGTCGGCTTGATAATGAACACCGACTGTAAAGGTTGTATAAATCATGAAGCCATGAAACTGACGATGATGTTTCGTTGTATGTTTCGACATGACTATATTCATTGGAAAGAAATATTTTTACAATGATCAATCATACAGCAAGATCATCAGCTTTTAAACCTGTAATTTCTTTTCCTTGCTTTCTTTGTATGTGTAGAATCCTGGAATACCAAGATGGTCTCATATTGATCACCGCATTTAATCTTATGACTTACCTGGATTGAGCTATGACTCATCACTCGCATATTAAAAACCATGTTCTTTCGAGTTATTAGTTCAAAATGCTATACTAATTTGTATATGGTACCTTATTATTCAAGGTATTCCAAAGCTACCAGTATACACGCAAAGAAGCTTGTTAATTGACCTAATATGACTTATTACCTTCCATTATATGAAAGCGTTAAGCCTTAAATGAGCTAAACTTTATCACAATAGATAAATGATTCATGCGCACAGCATGCAGGTAAATCAGATTTCCATCTTGGTGATAACTTTGAGCTTATTTTATGCTTTATTCTAAACTGCAACACAATGCATTAATCAGTGACCCGCCTGAAAAGAGTTGATGCTCAATAGTACGCGACCAAATTAAGATTTCTGTCTGTTGACGTTTTATTGATTAGACGCTAGAAAAGCTAACAATTACCGCATCTATGGCTGAACGTTATTATTCGCAGCGCTGACAACATGCGAGTCATAGCTCCGCTGTGGCTTGTGTAATCATACCTGCTATTTATATAACTCCTAATTTGCAGAAATGACAATGCTATACATTGTGGGGCATCTCACTAATCGAGGAAATTCTGTCAAGTTAAAGTTATTGCTGCGGAAATTCTCTTGGAGTGAGTTTCTGTGGCCCTCAAATTATAACGATACAGGTGAAATATTAATTAGATTTGTATACATAGTACTAGCGGCTTTCATGTGTCTGAGCAAAGCTTTATTACGACTTGGCCGTGTTTGTAGCAGGGTTTAGTGCGTGTTTAATCCCAGTGTTGATCTTCATTTGAACATATATACATGTAGTTGAGTATTGATCATATGTAGTGTTTCATCATAGGTTTTATTGGCAATATATAGATATATTGTCATTATTGGTCTTAGATGTAAGCATTGATATACGATGTAATTGATTTTTTCTCAAAGTCTATAGGGCTGCATCAGATAGTCACTGCCGGGACTCGAACCCTGGACATCTACCAATGTGGCACCTATCGACCAAGCACATTAAATGAAACATAGGGAATGTTTTTCGCATTGCACATATGCATCTTATAAACAATAGTTACATGTCTTCAGGCATCTAATATTAGAAATAGGCCTTATGAACACTGACTTAAGGTAGCTCCAGTTGGGTGGTGATTGGTCAAAGCAGCTTTCAAAAAACTGCGTTTTTTCAGGATCAATTGATGTATTGCATCTAGACTTAAGTTGCAATGAAATAAGGTCAAGTGATATTAGCACGGTTCTGTTTACTTTGGCGCGGAAATCTTTGTCCCAATCATGGAAATGAGCCTATTTTCCTTTGCGTGATCGTATTATGCTGAAGAGATACGATAAGTGATAGTTGATGTATTTGTTATGTTAATTGGGTGGGCTACTATTTATATGATGTAGATGGAAATAATACACCTATTTTAGTGACAAACTGATTCTTTTATCGTAATATGTATAAAAGTAAACTTGCTTATTTACAGTCATATGTCTTTGTTCTTGTACCTGAGGGACTTTACGTTCACACCAGGTCATTATATCCTTGTTACAATGTTATGTTATTATGTACGTATGCATATACACGTTCTTAGGGGAACTGAATACTCTGAAGTCATTTTTTGAAAAAGGCAAAAGTGCATACAGTACATCAATGATCTTCCATCAATGTTAACTATAATTAAACCCAACTGTTTGAATAAGATTCACTTCCATGTACATTTAAAATAGCAAAGGCTGTAAAAACCAACTGAACTACCTTATAAAGTAAAGTTAACTCAGTGTCCTCAATTAACGTTGAGCCGACGAAGAACATAAATAGAAGAAGCAATTTTGACCAGAAATCCTGTATCAGATTTACCGCCTCGTGTGGCATGTCAGATCTGTCATCAATTACCACGCTAGAACGAGCGTATTTTGAGATTTTCATTGTGCAACAAGAGCACCTGCAAGAGTATACCCCTGCAAAAATGTGTAGATGGGTACATTTTGGATTGAGGTATAATTTGGAGCTTACAAATAAAATGTTATGTTGGTAAATAGTGTTTTGATTATAGTTTCAATGGCAGAACCAGCTGTTGATGCCCTCTATTGCAGACCAGATTGAAGCTTAAAATATAGGGAAATTTATCATGGTAGATGTCTTCATTTTCCCGTAATGGTTTTAGTTAGTCGTCCGTGTTTTGTAATTTTACCTTAATTGTACACAAATTTCTGTTTGGATGCAGCCATTTCTGTAGCTACTCATTTTGAATTTTGCAAGATAGACAGAACTTGAAAACTGAGACACTAATAACTTCTGATGCATATGTAAGCTCTTATAACAAATGACACAAATGGAGAGAACATCAGACGTGAAAATCGGAGACTGGAATGATCTCCAATTAATTTTGGATTACTTCCTCATCACGACTTCCTGATTTCTATAGCGCAAGCTCATGTGGTCTGCTATTCGTAATGCAATTGAGTGGTGCATTTGTGGAGTATATGAACATTATATCTTCATCAATAATATTATGCACTTTTGTGGGCCAGTGGAGTCTCAGACTTGAAAGCTGAAGGTAGTGGGTTTGAGTCCCGGTTGGGTCTGGTGGTGAGTTTTAAGCAAACCCATTGTTACATACGGCTCTATGGTGCTTAAATTAAGCACTTTTGTGATTCATTTGCAATGTGCCGTATATTCACCAGGCAATGTATTGTGAGAAGGATTCCAATATATGTATTGAGTTCATACAGTAACAGAAGAGATATTAATAAAGCTGAAACAAATTATGAAATTATCCTCTGCTTTAATTGAGAGATACATGTACAAATGTATCGCATTACACAAATTGTTGCACCTCCCCTGGGAAATGCAGATGGAAAGTGCTAATGTGATTTCTAATTACCCTCATCACTACATCTAATGATACTGTAAAGAAAGGTGAATACATGGAATTTGATATATGAATTATTCAAATGTGCATTATCCTTACCCAAGAGTTGATGTTAGTCATTCTTGGCAAAAGTACTTTTACAGTTGAATCTCAGAACTTGAACTAGATTATATTGATGGAAGGAAATGAAAATTTTGAGTTTGTGGAAATTTCAAGGTATATGAATAATTTAGAATGTGAAACAATTTGTGAAGAATGGTTATTTGTTCTATTCATCCATCAGTTTGACATGTCAGAGTTCAAGATACAGTAAACCTCTTTTAACTGTATATCCCTAATCCGAATAATTCCATCAACTGGACGCTCTACTATAGTCCAATTTTTTTGCGGACGTACACTGGCCCGACGGACGCAATATAAAGTTTACATATATAAAAGACAGGCTGTTAATGATATTATATAATTCATGGATGGCAATTAATATTGATTATCTTTTTCCACGATAAGCCCCAGTCTGACAGTCATGAATGTTCATCCTTGAATTTTTACTGTGTGGTACGAGATGAAAAAGTACATGGCAGAAGGATGACTGCCTTTTAAAGCATCTATGGCAAGCCCAATATGCCAATTAACGACACTACAATTTATTCACCCTCAATATTTAGGACTGTTTGACACTTGCTTTTATTTGCGCACTCTCGTTCACATTTGCAGTGATTTCACATTTGCAGTGAAGCCATAAAATCTCAGATCCGCATAAAAGCCTGTGGTCTTTAACATGAATGTTCGAGGTTAATGGAATACTTACGTTACGTTACAGAAGGGATGAACTTATCGCTCAAACTCTATCTTAATCCATTCTACTTAGATCATTTCACGTTAGTGCAAATAAGGCAGATAACTCAGGCCTGTGTGTCACATTCATTTTACCACAGACATAATACGTTAAAGGGACAGTGGAACCTGCTTATGTCAACATCACGGGAAGAAGCTCAGTGTTCACATTAGGCAGGTGTCCACTACACACAGGTTCACTTTATAGTAAATTTATAAAGATGGTGAGGCACAAAAGTGACCAATTAGTTCAGTTGTCTATGAAGCTGTGATGACCTCATGTAGAGGTTCTATTGTAATACATTAAAGGTTCTGATTCTGTCTGTGTTCATATGATGGGTGAGTGGCGATATGGCACATAAGGTCACGGCTGTGAAATGTGATGTCGCTTGTTCAGGGTGAAACGCTTCATGATGCCTAACGCAATCCACCCACAATATGTTACATTTTCTTTATAACAGATTCTCTACTTCTTTGAAATGGTGATCAAACGCGATTTTAATTTTCCTAGGGTTTTATAGATGTGGGCTTATTTTTGCTTTCCCGGGGAGCATACAGCACATCACTACCTAGATTAGCATTCACTTGCCTGACCTGTACCTATTTAACATGTAGGTACTATGGAGCAGTGTGCAGCCTGTTAGAGGTAGGTTTGCTCAACACCCATCATCAGACTCGACCGGGAATCAAACCCATGACCTTCTGGTCACGAATCCAACTCCCTATCCACTCGGCCACGGAAGCACACTTTAGTATTATTGGTATCTTGGAATCTTTTTCTTTTTTTGCAAGTCAGTTCTGAGCGTGTATACTTGCAATGAATCTGATTTTCACAATCTAGATACTGTTTTTACACAGTTCAAAAGTGTTTAGTCTTTAGTGTGATGAGTCCAATAAGCTTTGTTCTATGGAGTTAATTTACAATATACTCTTATTTGGCAAGCCGCAAAAGAGAATGAGAGATAAGTAATCATTTCAAACATGGGCATTACCAAATCCAATATAAAATGGATCTACAGATAGAATGATTTATCTATCTATCAGTGATCTATGTTGTGAAAACACAACCAAATTAATAATATACATAGGGTGTGGTATGAACATTTCTGTCGAATGAAAGCAGATGTCATGTTCAAAGCCGATGATCCAGGAAATCTATATGCCCTAATTAAACATGTCATGATTTTTTGTTCTTTCTTATGACAATCAATTTGAGTCTGAATTTTGGTTTAAAAGTTAAAATAGTAATACCACCTGTGGACTGGCCTGAACTGGTCTCAATAGAGAGGTAATCTTTATGGACCTTTGTACTGTTCTCTTTATGATGACATGCGACCTTGAAGAATGTTCCTATAACCCAAGGTTGTCTCTTTATAGAGGGAGGTGTCCTAATTAGAGGTTCTACTGTAGTTAAATCTTTTGTGTGAACCAGTTGTTGCTCTGTTCCAATTGATAGGGTTTTGTTATTTGTTTTATTGTTTCTTTGTTTGTGCTCACCGGCGCAGTGTGCTGTCTCCCTGTCCCTGCTCACCTAACCTTGCCTAACACCTTTGTTACATCAGGGTCATAATTAATTGCAATCTTCAGCTCGTATTGACGAGTAGAAAATTGTCAATTTTTGAGCAGAGCATGTGGATTTGTCATTAAAATAAATACACTTACTTCTCTGAAAGTAATCTAGCTTCGGCAGGATTCTCTTGTAATTTTGATAGGTATGAAATGTTTTAACAGATTATCAAAATATAATCAATGTTTTATCATTGAACAATAAAAGAGTACTAACCAAGTTAAATAAGAATTATAATTTTAAAATTTTCTTTCAGTGAATGTTTCCACACATTTAGATCACCGTGCCACACAATAAACTAGTTATTAGCATTTCACGAGATGTCCTTCTGGCAACGATATAATGTCTTTCTGATTGCAAACACCACTTAACATTTTGCTAGAACTATAGTTAAATCTCCCCGGACAAAGTCCGAAGGGGGATTTTTTGCTTCGCTTCTGTCCGTCCGTCCAAAATAAACAGGCTGATAGATCAAAGACTACTTGAGCTATTGATTTGCAAATTGAATATGTCTTGTTTGAGGAAAAAAGTACCTCCCCCAAAAATTTGTTTGTACTTTGGCCTACTTTTGACAAACTTACGAGCATTACGTAATAAAGTTTAACACTCTACAGGAAGTATTTGACCTATGGTCACCAAACTTCATATTTAGCTTCGTTGTACTACTCTCCAGAGCTGATTAGATTTTGGTGTACTTTGTGTGTTTTTTAAAACAATTTCTACACAATTGTGTTTATCTGTCTCCTGGGAACAGTTTATGACTTATCATCATCAAACTTGACATTTGGTATGTCTACATCACTCTCCTCACTTGATTTGATATTGGTGTACTTTGGCCTACTTTGGAATTTTTTTGAATATTCGAGTAAAACTATTGTTACCACTGCACTGGGAAAAGTATTTCACCTATGGTCATTAAACTTTACAGTTAGCTTCACTATACTAGTCTCCACAGTTGAATTGACGTTGGTGTACTTTGGCCTACTTTTTACGATCTTATGAGCGTTACGTTACCTTGTTACCACTCTACAGGGAGAAGTATTTGACCTATGGGCACTAAACTCCATATATAGCTTCATTGTACTACTCTCCAGAGCTGATTAGATTTTAGTGTACTTTGGCCTACTTTCGATGAAGTTACGATGTGTTTTTAAAAACAAATTATTACGAATTTGTGTTTATCTGTCTCCTGGGAACAGTTTATGACTTATCATCATAAAACTTGACATTTGGTATGTCTATATCACTCTCCTCACTTGATTTGATATTGGTGTACTTTGGCCTACTTTGGATTTTTTTTTGAATATTCGAGTAAAACTATTGTTACCACTGCACTGGGAAAAGTATTTCACCTATGGTCATTAAACTTTACAGTTAGGTTCACTATACTAGTCTCCACAGTTGAATTGACGTTGGTGTACTTTGGCCTACTTTTTACGATCTTATGAGCGTTACGTTACCTTGTTACCACTCTACAGGGAGAAGTATTTGACCTATGGGCACTAAACTCCATATATAGCTTCGTTGTACTACTCTCCAGAGCTGATTAGATTTTAGTGTACTTTGGCCTACTTTCGATGAAGTTACGATGTGTTTTTAAAAACAAATTATTACGAATTTGTGTTTATCTGTCTCCTGGGAAACAGTTTATGACTTATCATCACCAAACTTGCCATTTGGTATGTCTAAACCACTCTCCTCACATGATTTGATATTGGTGTACTTTGGCCTACTTTTCAAAACATTATGAAATATTCAAATAAAACTATTGTTACCACTGCACTGGGATAAGTATTTCACCTATGGTCGTTAAACTTTACAGTTAAGTTCACTATACTAGTCTCCACAGTTGAATTGACGTTGGTGTACTTTGGCCTACTTTTTACGAACTTATGAGCATTACGTAATAAACCTTGTAACCACTCTACAGGGAGAAGTATTTGACCTATGGTCACCAAACTTCATATCTAGCTTCGTTGTACCACTCTCTAGAGCTGATTATATTTTGGTATACTTTGGCCTACTTTTGATGAACTTACGATGTGTTTTAAAAACAAATTCTTACGAATTTAGATTTAGTGTACTTTAGCACACTTTTGATGAAGTTTAAATACGATGGGTTTTTATTTTCGTTCTGATTAGATGTGTTGTCTCTACGATATTCTTTATACATGTATGTACAATGAATTTGAATTACTAATTTTAAAATTGATTGACCTAAAAGGGCCTGATTGGGGAAAGGGCCTGATTGGGGAAGGGGAGATTTACGGCGTTCCCGATGACTAGTTGTTACTTATATATGTGCATGAGCAAATATGTATATGAAATCTTTAATTTTACAGTATTTAACAAATTGACATTTAATCTCTAGATTGTTATCTCTGACTACATCCTGTTATTACGTCAAACATTTGGATACTTTGGAGATCTACATAATATTCAACTCACGTAGGATGTTGCTAATAACTAGAGTAAGACGTCTTCAGTATAACCTCCAATTAAGACCACCTCTATAAAGAGACCACTTCTGTAATTAGACCATTTCTTGCAGTCCCAAATCCTATAAAAGAGACCACCATTCTATGGAGACCGTATGGCCATAGAGACTACTGTATGTTATCGAGGGTTACTTGTTTGCTGACTTCCACCTAATCCTGACCCTGATTCGGTCCTCGGAGCTCAGTGGTTTAGGTCTTTAACATTTGGCCATAAGGTTATGGATTTGATTCCTTTTTGGTGCACTTGGGTCTGAGTCAGTTTGATTAATAGGATTGCAACAATGTGTCCAAAATTACTTTTTTAAAGACTGGCATTGAGGGTATAAAAGGAATATTTTATATCTATATCAAGACTTGATTTGTTTTATATAATTCACGTGACATAACTGTTTTCACTTTCAGATCTGCATTTAATATTTGTCGCTCTTCAAATTTGTATTTATATCTGATCTAATTTCACATTTGAATGCCAAAAAAGCAAACACATTCAAAAACGCTCTCAAATCGACAATTCTTTTCGCATTATTACCCTCCGAAGTGCATTAATCCATTGATCCATTGAAGAAGGCACCAACAATGCAGTCTATCGCAGCAGCTGGTGCAGACGACTTTGGTTTGTAATAGATGTCTTGTGATCTATTACACTGTCCCTGCCCCTGGCTAGTCACACGGCACACAAACTCTGCTCTATACTTTACACAGGCAGACGAACATTCATCAAAGTCCACAATACCGTCTAATGAATTGTCATGACTGTAATGCATAGTTGACTTTTATTATGATGCTGTCATGGTTCTATGTAACTGTCCTTGATGGTATTATTGTTTATCGAGTTTTTCCCAAATCAGGTTGCTTTTGTAAGTTGCTGACTTAGATGTCTTGGCAGGGGAAATGTGCAGGTGAAATTAGGAAAGGTTGGAAATAGTTTGATGTATTGGGTAGTTTTAGCATTTTGTTTCTTGTTTCAAGAACAACGTTGAAAGAGCAAGTTTTTGCTGACAAAAGTGTCATCATTCATCACTGATGTTTTTGTCAGCATGGATACTTTGTTTAAACATCCCCAGTATCACCAGGTGTAATATAAAAATTGAAAGTGGTGAATCATTACACAATTACTAACATAATTTGCATGACCATGGACATTGAAAAAAACAAATTGAATTATAGTAGATCTTCATTATCGCAATACAGTTTATCTCAAACTTCTTTTATCTCAAAGTTAGTTTCAGTCTTCTTATGAACATATATTGACTGGGTAACATGAACATGAACTGTCTTGAGAATTTTACTGGTCTCCCTACAGCTTGGAGACATCATGAGTTTCTATGGTACTGTATTTAATTTTAATATACAGATTAAGAAAAATATTCACAATTGCAATAAGGGGACTTGAGCCATCTCCAGAAGTAGTAGCGATGTGATTGCAATTTGTATATTTTAGACATCACAGATGGTCTCATCGTTGGTTATTACGTCTTTTTCTGTCGTTGGAGACTTAATTTGGAATTCAAAATTTAAAATAGACTTCGAAGAGTAATTTGATTTAATTTTTTAAGAGATTTTTCCTACGTTTTGACATATGAGTGTCCTCTTCAGGGAAATAATTCTTTTTTTAAATGATTAATCAAGAAATCTCCGTAGGCTATTATTCAATGTCTATTCTAAATTTTAAATTCCATAAAAAGTCTCCAACCACAGAAAAAGACGTAATAACCAACAGTAGGGATGTGACTTTAAGAGTCATCGATCTGAAGAAATAGAAGCACATCGCCTCTTGCAAATGAGTATGAGAGACGGCTCAGACCAGAAACTCACTCTGAATTAGAGATGAAATATAGTTTGTTTTTTTCTCAAGATCTATGGCAAATCTTTGATACCAATGACCTGGAGTGAACGTAAAGCTGTTTAAGACTGCATATGTAAGACTTGTAAGCCTGCTCGTGCTATTTGGAATATGGGCTAAATTCGCACATGCCATGTTGAAATCAAAGAAAGGCGCATTACCGTGTAACTGTGTCACTGAAAATAAGCCAGGCGCTTTACATCAATTTCTATGCACCTGACGCTATGTTTCCATGGTAAAGTCAAACACGCTACATGTTCAAGACGTCTGGTGAAGGGAGATAGTCTTGAAGAGTATGTCAGACGTAAAACGCCTGTGGTCCAGTAGATATATTTCAGCTTGACATTCAAGTTTGCAACAAATAATTAGTCATTTTCTGTACAGGCAGCTGTTAGAAAACAACATTATTACAGCCTCTTATGACAATATGCACACTGCTCCCCAGAGAAATAAATATATTCAAGCTCTTCAAAGGCCTAGAAAACATGCATAAGGTAACAAATACCCTCTTTCCTGTCTACACTGCATATTTTACGCGTCTCTCTACGCTGTTCTGGTCTGGTCCACATGTGTAAAGTGAGTTTAACTTGACCATACTCGTAAATCACTTTGAATTATTTCTACACATGTTTATACTCTTACCAATGCATGTCAAGTATGGATATGATATTCTTTGAGCTGACTTTATTTTTAGATTTTCATGTGGTATTAATTTCGCAGGTCTGTCAAACTATCATGATGAAGTACCTAATACTCAGGTCCAAACTACATATTGACTCTGTGAATACTTATTTCATATTTCTTAGAAAGAGTTCATCATCATGGGTATAATAAGTACAATTCTCTCTGAACATTCGTACATTAACAAATCACATTGACATTTTTGATCATTTGACCAAGACTGCAAGTGGTATGTTATTATTATGCATTGTGTCAGAAGAAGCATGCCTGGCAGCTACTAATAATTATCGGATATTTTTTAAACCTATTCTCTGATCTGTAGCTCATAAAAATGGTAAAGTACAGATTGATGTAGGTATTACGCATGTTCAATATTTCAAATCATCAACCAAATGATTTTTCATCACCATAAATTATATGAATTAAAAAAGAACATTTCAACAATGTAGAAATGGGCTGCATTATCAGATATTCAAAAGTTTAAATTAACTGCCAAATTAACGACAACAACAACAACAACAACAACAACAACAACAACAACAACAACAACAACAACAACAACAACAACAACAACAACAACAACAACAACAACAACAACAACAACAACAACAACAACAACAACAACAACAACAACAACAACAACAACAACAACAACAACAACAACAACAACAACAACAACAACAACAACAACAACAACAACAACAAATAATGAAATGAAAAATACCAATGACATTGGTTCAGGTCGTTTATTCCGATTCACTGAACTGTAAGTTATGTAAAAATATATGTCAGTTTTATAGTCTGGAGTTTCTGTGTGAATGTTCCCATCAAGTCACGACTATTAACTCTAAAACCTTGCTATCTCGACATTACTTTAATACCTCATCTCATCTGTCATTGAACTCGAATTTCATTCCCACCAAACAACTCATGAAGTGAAAAGTACGAGTTGGCTATAATATTTGAATATTTCTTATGGAAAGTGTTTTCTTGATATCTCTGAAGCATTGCGATAATGAGTTTCTTCTGTATAATTACCCTTTTTATAAGGCATATTTACAGTATTATTACCATGTTGTTGTTTTTTAAAGTACAGGAAGCTTACAAAAGGCAAGGTCATATGACTTTCCCAAATACAGTAAAACACATCTAAAAGACCACCTCTATGATAAGACCATGAGTCGGGGTTTCAAATCTTCATAATGCTTTTGTTTCTGTCTTTTCTACCATTCAACGTTAAAGATAACAATGACAGCATTATGAGAACAACCACCTACAACAGAATGTCTTTGTGATTCATAAACAGGCTACCCCCAACCTTCATAACGAGACCACCTCTAGATCAGTTTAGATCATCCCACAGGTGGTCTTATTAGAGAATACTAGTTCTACCGGCCTTTTCAAAATATCTTTCACCACAAAGAAGCACTTGTTGATCTATCTCTGATGCTAGCCAGTCTACCAGCCATTTTTGGTACCCTGACATAAAATACAGTGTTAATTGAAAATTTGTCATAAAAAGCACAATTTCCTAAAATTGGATCATACAAGCAAAACCATAAATAAGATTTTCCCGCCACGATGTAATTTACTGAGACCATAAACAGCATGGAGTTCAACAGAAATCACATCACCACCTCCACAGGCGGTATTGACATCTCCCTCTCACTCCGTGGCTTTACAATATAAACTGCCCCTGAAAAAAACTATTTTATAATTACACATGTATATGTGTTTCCCAATACTTGAAGAATTTACTTTAAATTTCCTGTCTCTCACATTAGAAATGTATAATAACACCATTTTTCACAGTTCCATACTTTTGTAAAGTGAATCACCAAGAACATATGACATACAATATAGCTTCTATATTGACTATTTCAAGACTGACCTCAAGTGGTCTCAATAGACATGTTGTCATTGTATGGAGGTACATGTTGGGCTTTTAATGAAACTTTGGGATTGTGTTAAATGATCTTATAATTTTGATTTAAAAGTGGTTTCATTAGAGAAGTAGTCTGATTTGGAAGTTTTACTGTACAATATAGCTTACAATTCAGATCATCCCAAAAAAAAGACTGCCTATTTATTTAGAGGGACACCCATTTTTCATGGTTCTATACTTTCATAAGAGATGAACAGAAGCCTGCGCAATCAGGCCACTTATCTATAGAGACCCTTTTCAGCCGGACACCCCTTCCAGCCCACCCCACCACCTTCAGTGGTCTCAATAGAGAGCTTTTAGTTGCTATGTCTACAGCAATCAATCAAAAAGACTCTTTTCAAGTAAGAAAAACTATTGGCGATAACCTGGCCTGATATATCGGAATGGAGAAATGATAAATCATGATTTATGATGTGATGGAAGTCATACCATTTTTGTTGTAAATGTACATTGTGCCCATTTGTGTAGAAATGACTTGGGATAATAAAGCTTTCCCAGTGTTAAAGAATTTCTTTCTGAAGAGTGGAAATGTCTCAATGCACTGCTAATGCATAACTAAGAACAAAAGACGAGCATCTCTTTTCCTTGGTCCTATATAAAGTTGCAAAACATTTACACGTGACAATAATAAGACATAATATTGTACAGTAGAGTAGTTGGAGAACTGCATAGGAAATTTCTTAGATTGCCTGTGTGCAATTTCACCAATCTACAGCTTTTAATGTGATGTTCGAAAACAAAGAGAATGCATCTTGGGCCTAAAGAATGATTCTAGAAAAGCGTTGTTGAAATGACATGGTTTTCCTGTATAAAAGACTAAAAATAATAACAGGAACAGCTGGCATTATTCCTGTTGTCCTTGATCAAGCGCCCGATCCAATTGCATGCAACACAGTATATATATGGAAATAGAAGCTTTGGGTAATCCCACGCCTATTGTGGATGGCTGGCTATACGCAATGCGCTGCAGAGCTGTCAGTGTCCAGGTTTGTTGCCTGCATGAGCTGCACAGTGCACACCTTAGGTGACACTTCCTCATGGTGGTGCTTTTATAATGACAGTGAGGCTCCTCAGGTCTTTACTTGTAAGGAGGCTGTGAATGACTCTTGCCTATAGAATAATGCTCTGGGGAAAATTGTTTGTTTGTTTGTTTGTTTTTCTCTTTAAAAGGTTAGTTTCTCCCATCACTTTGTTCTGTTTACTTCTTAATGATTTACACCCACATATAGCTCTACTAAACATGAGCTTTAATTAAACTCCAAGTGACTAATGGAAAAGCCACTGATGATATCTGTAAATAAATACTGCTGCATACATTTGTTTTTATTCGGAATATGCAAATGACCTTGTATTTTTGGCTGTAGACACCAGTAAATGAATGGATTCTGACTGTGGCATTGATAAATCGCACAGTAGACTGAGGTGACGGCCCTGTCCGTCCTCCCATCAGGACAAACCTGGATCCAGCCAATAGAAATAAGTGCTTGCTCAAATACATATTTACATAGCTCTATTTACAAGTTTAAAAGCATGAGAACCATTAATTTAGGGCCCAGATACACGTTTTCCTTCTAATTAGGCGAGAGAAACCATTAATCTATTAACTTGCCAGGTCCTTGGTTAATGGCTCAAGCATTCACCTTTGATCCATAAGTACACATGTACTCGAAAATCTATGGAAGCCCCCCTCGCTGACTTAAAGGCCCACCCTAAAAATTTAAAAGTATTAAATATCAGTATTATTGAAATGTCTTGGTATATATATATATATATATATATATAGCCATGCTCATAAGAACCCAGCCCCTAAATTAATCATGCTGTAATGTAAAATCCCATGGACTTTAACATGATTGTTCTTTATTTTCATCAGTACACCACATTTCGAGCTTCATCTTAGTATAAATGGTCCAATGTACATAATGATAAACCATGCATGTATAGCTATTTATGCAAAAGACTGCCAGCTAAATTGATTATGCTTCAGCACAAAAGCCCATGGTATTTTGCATGAACATGATTATGTTGATCAGGACATCACATTTTGAACTGTGTCTCCTTATAAATGGTGCAGATGTGTCCATAATGATAAACTAAGGCAGTCATAAGTAGTTCCCAAAGGACTGGTGTGTTTACCAATGTTCTAACAGGACAGGTTATTTGCATATTTGTCATTTTGTTGACATTCACAGGACAAGCTGTCAGCGCATGAATGTTTCTCTTGACTCAGTGCCTATGAAATTAGTTTTCCTTTAAAAAATTGCCTTTAGTGACAAACACGAAACCCTTGCAAGTGACAGAGTACACTTTTTTACAGGTACAGTAGAACCTCCAATTAAGACCACATCTATATTAAGACTACTTCTATAATACAACCTTTTCTCATAGTAGTCCCAAACCTAAAAAAGTAGAGACCACAGGGAACCTCAATATAGAGACCACCTAGAGGGGTTTAACACCTCTATACTGAGGAAACTGGTTTCATGTGCTGTTACTTACTCGTCAAACATAGATAGAGTTGTTTGGCCTTGTGTTATAGACGGGTTCATTCATCTGACTATTAGTATCCACAAACAAGTTCCATGCAGAGGACAAATTGCAGTTGCCAGAAGCATGTTACTGTTCGCTGGTGCAGCAGTCTTGTCATGAGTGGACAATTAGTTCATTCGTGTCTGTACGCACGGCAGAGACTAGCCACACAGACTAACTCACGACCTGTGCCTGATTAATGTGCCTGTTCCACTCATGCAAGCAAGCAGGCGTGTGTTTGCTCAACACACAGCGTATCTACAATTTCAGGAAACAAACTGATGAGTTTATAGTATCTAAAATCTTGAGCAGATGAGTATTCAACACATGACTTTCGCGTAAACATTTTAAAATCATAACTTTTAGATTATGAAATCATGATTGCATAGACTGGAAGCAACTCACAATGATGGTCAAGACCGAATGTACACCGGTAACTTATTTCAACACATTAGATTAATGTAACTTAATACTAAGGGCTGAATGTGTTCCCACAACAGAGCTCAAAAATTAAGCCAATGTCCTGGTATAAATATGAAAAATGACCATACATAACCTCACATTAATTAGCAGCCTTTCAATTGATTGGAAAAAATTACCATGTGTCCTTTTACCATGGGCGTAGTTTTCTGTTTTTCTTTTTTTTCTGGCTCATTCGTCCTCCACTGAAGTAGAGATGTGAGATGTATTTGGCTGCCTCTTTATCATTTATCATCATGGCCGCTGTCAGCAAAAAGACGTCTGTGACTTTTACGTCACAGAAACAGATTTAGCTCCAAATTAAGTAATTAATGTTTATGTTACATGATGGTATTGGCCAATACACTTTATTGAGAAATCAGAAAATGATTTTTGCACGTGATCCATGGCAATAGCCTTTTGATGCACAGTCATGGCGTAAAAATCTGCCGTGAGCTTTGGAAAGGAAGTGAGCAATAATTTTGTGGTTTCCAAAAGTTTACAGTCGTGACCTTCTTTGATTGTAATAGAATTTTGAATCAATCAACTATAATTAGGGGAGGGGGGGGTGTGGTACTTCGCACTTTGAAAATGCCAGGCAAATCAAGTTCCAGGGCAGCAGAATGTTCTGTACAAAGTATATACTTTTTAATAAACTGATAGATGACCGATCATTGGAAGTAATCTGTGATATCGGACATCTGTATATATTTTATGACATAATATTGAATTATTTGACGACCTAATAAGTCACATTGAGATGTCTGTATGTACATATTTTTTGCTGTTAATACGTATTGAATATCTTCTATATGCCAAATAAGGATTTGTATGAAGCTGTAGCATGACGCACCTTAATCTACAAATCACCTGGTACAAAATGGTCATATTCGTTATATAGCATTGATAAATTATGACATACATTTTGTACTTTTTCTTAGTTCTTTTCATTCTACTTGGTGAAAAGTTGATATAATAAGATTGTATCACATTAAACCTCAGTTGTGAATCAAACTGATGGCGACATTAATCAATTGCCTAACAATGAAAGTACTAGATGTTTTACCCCTGAAGCCAATGTGGTACTCTTGAAAACATTTCTCTGGAAGACCTAGCAGTGCATTCAACTTACATGGTTCCCAAAGGCAATTTAACCTCAAATATGCTACTAAGACAAAGTAATTGAACATATTAATCACTGAATAACATCAGTCTACCAGAATTTCTCTTGCATTGCACACAAAAGATAGTTTTTCAAAAACAACTGGGAGTTAAAGTGTCCCTGTCAATTGGATCAACATTACTTAGTTAGACCTTCATCTTTGAATAAGGTGTTACTTTCAATACATTTGTGAATTGAAATAAACCTGAATTATGTTAAGATGGCTGAAAAAGTCTCTTGACAGTATTAGGGGTCTGTCTGTTGCACATAGGTGACCCAATAGCAGCTGTGACTATGTTAGATCATCATGAAACTGTCAGAAATATCCTTTGGCAAAAGCAACAAGTGCCAACTACTAAATGCTAATTGAACTGCAAGGAAAGGCAGCAAATCATTATTTTTGCTTCTTGGTATGTTTGTAGGGACGCGAGACCCAGTGAGTGGTGACTTGATTCAATCATGGATTGCGAATGATCAGTGTTGAGCAAACTCATTAAAAGTCAATTTGATTTAACTTGTTTTTTGTCTTTTTGTCAATCCATCAACACTGTTTACTAACTCTGTATTGCATGTCAGCTTCATCCAGGATCATTTAGGGCCATTCTGCAAATGACACACATCAATACAATATAATCTAGATGTAAAAATAATGTGTAGTCACCTTTTCAAACGAGGAATGTAAATAAAAGTATTGCATTCCTTCTATTCAATTGTCAAATTGATCATCAGTTGAAAAGAATAGCCTGTAAATTTCCTAAATAAAACGCATTTCTGCAGAGATGTATGTATTGGTAAACAGCACTTCAGACAGACGACAGTGAAAATGCATTTGTTTTGAGCACACCCTAATGCATATTGATCTTCAGCAAATCTGTCCCCGCGGATCCTCTCAATCCTATGTCAATGTGACTTCTCCGGGAATCTTGTAATTACCCTTCGTGTGATTGCCAGAATAATTAATAAGATGCCAAAAAAATTGCGCATCCATGTCAGGTTAATGGGGAAAACGAAATGTGATAAGTACTAAAAGGGCAAATGTTTTAGGTTAAACGTGTTATGGGCAAGTGATATAATAGTGGATATCGCAGCAGTTGCTGGTAGAAATACATTTTCATATTGAAGAAAAATTTCAATAATGTTATCACATTGATACTCAGAAGCAAGCAACACTTATATTGTAAATATATGAGAAATTAGATTTTCGTCTAAAAGAAAAATTCAAGAACATGAACTAGACAACTTATACAAAAGTCATGCTCAAGAAAACAAAGTACCATATTCTCTTGCATACAGGCGCACAGGCTTAACATTGAGAGTGGGCTACAGTTCTGACTGCGAAGAGAGGACCCTGAATTTCCCCGAATATAAAGAATTAAAAATGAACAAGCGAATGGAACAGAATTAATTAGCAAAATGCTAATGCCCAATTTGCACTTTACTCACCCTGCTAGTAATTCGGAAATTTTGAGAAATAAAGGTATAAAACGTATAAAACGAACTGGATATTTCGCACAATTCGCAAAATACGCGTAAATTGTGCTAAAAATAGAAATCAACATGTTGGCCTATGTTCTAATTCGTTTAATTCTCAAATATTGGCGAAAAAAGAGAGTTTTGAGAATAACGTCTATGATCGATACTTTAAATGCGTGAACATTTTCGGGTTCTTCGCAAAATTCGCATATAAAATGATAATAGGTTGCATCACCCGCTCACACCAAAACAAGATTGAATAAGGATCATCATATTATCATTTAATGTGGTTCATCAATGATGGCAATTAAAACGTACGTGAAATATAAAATCATCCAATTGCATAACAGAGGCTATGGGAAAACAAGAATTTCTGCATCAATTTCTGAAGAATGGGACTGAAAATTCCTCTTAGTACTATTAGAAATATTGTTTCAAAATATAAGAAAACAGGAGAAATCATAAAAGACTTGCCAAAACCACAGAAGAAAAGCAAATTCGGAGATGAAGAAGAACATATAATTTTTATTGAAAAAGATATGCAAAGGAGACTCGAGATATCAGCTCTAGTGGGTTATCAAGGAGGATAAAAGAAAAATTTAATATTTCCTACTCAGCATCTCGTGTGCGTCATCTGCAAAGAAAATTGGGTTGGACATGCAAAACACCAAAGTATTGTCAAATGATCAGAGATGCCAACAAAGAGAAGAGAGTAGAATGGTGCCTTGAAATGCTGTCTTCCAATGAGACCTTTGATGTACGTAAGTCATAAAAACAATTATTTAGTAAGTAAACCAGTTGTGTATTTGTGTTTTCTTCGCATTATTCGCGAAAAATCGTAATAAAACGAACTCTGTTACATGCAATGCATGCATGTTACGCTCGATTTCGAATTTACCGAATTATCAGAATTTACCGAATTAGAAATATAAGAAAAGTCAATATTCTTAGGGAAATTCGGTTAAAAAAAGGAATTAAGAGAATTTTGAGAAGTGGAAGCAGAAGTATCCGAATTTCAAAGGTAGAGACCGTATTTTCCGAATTTGTCACTTGATCAATTTTTGGTAGCCGAATTTATAGTAGAAAAACAAAAATACCAAATAGATCCGAATGGAATTTTAAGAAGGTGAATTTACGGAAATTTCGGGGTACTCTCTTCGCAGTCAGTAGTGTATGTGTTCGTATCAAGGCCTACTGGCCTTTAACAGAGACTAAAAGCATGTTTTTTTATCTTAATTTTTTTTCCAAAAACTGCATGATAAGCGAACGATTCATTGAACAATTTTGTTATTGATTTTGCAACATGTGCGGTAGCCTCTATAAACAGCCACCTGATGAATCCGTTCACTCCATAACCAACAACATGTGGTTGTGTGGTAGAGACTACATGCGCGGGACATGAAATTACTGAGCATGCGCACTGAGATGGCAGCATCAGGTGTGTTTTTCCCTTCGTAAGATATTTTGATTTTCCAACGGGCATTTCAAATAGATTATTAGGATTATGTTACCAACGGATTATGCAATTGTATATTTGAGAACTACAATTGATAAATATCACGACAATCTACTTGACACCCAGAATCATAGCAAAATGCACACGGCTGAGCACGGCAATGAATGTTGGTGGTTACTACGCAAGTTTGTTGTCTTTGTGGATATACTCTATATTATGACATATACACCAAGGAAAGTTACTCTCGGTGAAGATATTGAGGGTTCTAGGTGGAAATAAAGGGGCATGGGCCTATATCAGAGATCAAACTTGGCCTCCGAGAGACCCCCAAAATAGCGATTTTTCGGTTAAAGGCGCATGTGCCTGTATGCAAGAGAATACAGTATGAGATTTAAAAGTGTTTAAGCTTTTGTCGCTCTCATGGTCAGTGATGTAATGGTCTGAAGCTAATGTCTTCTGTTGCATAATCAATAAAATGAAGAGTAAAGTGCCAGAAAAATGTGCAGTTTCCTTAAAAGCATGAAAACATCACAGTATGGGTCCATTAAGAAAGCTGAGGCCGTGCTGCTACCTGCACAGTCCCATCTTTTCATCGTTTCTCGTCTCCTTATGGTTTCAAGGCCTTCCTCAATGTTGTAGTGAAATATGGTCCTTTTAATAGTACGGGTAAATGTGTGGTAATTCATTCAAATATGTATGTAGAGTGTGGTATTTTGTGTATATTATATGAACAATTTTGTTTTTCAGTCATTATGCTCATACATTTTTATCGCGGTTGTAACAGATTTTTATTGATATGTTGTGAACAGTTGTGTTATATTGAATAATTTACATGCAGGAAGCAGCGAGGATGTAAATATAAAATGCATATTATTCACTAGATTTAATATACAATACATTCACTATTATTACAAAAGATGATTATGTGAACTTACTTAAGTAGAAAAGTTATGATGTCCTTTGTTTTATTTTTCAAATATTTTTGGTCATTGTTTTGACTTCTTCATTACCTACAAACCTTGTGATTCAATCAACGGAAAGACATTGCAAACATTATGTAAATGAAAAATTCCAAAAATTCAGTGTTGTCCTTCTCGAGAACTATGTATTTTGCTGTATTCTCATTTAAATCATCAAAATACTATAGTGATAAGATAGTCATATTAATCTCAAATACACTTGGTTTTCAGATCATCAAATAGTTCACCAAATAAACAGGATGATATTTCACAAATTGAGAAACCTTTGTACAAACTGGAAAAATTAGAATGAAACCCAATAACTCACCAAATCATATTTTTCAATGGCTTGAACTTTTAAAATTACTTTGCTCCCTTCAATGTTGACAGCTATAATGTTTTAAATAAATAGTTAAGACATTTCTTTTTTCATTTCAGTGCGTGATCTGCTGCAGAAAGGTGTCAGTCCTGATGTGACCAATGAAGATGGGCTCACAGCACTGCATCAGGTGGGCAAAAAGTCAAACATCCCACCCCACGCCCTCCGGGCCCCCGCTGTTTTAAAGTATCTCCAAATACATGTACTAATCTGCAATTCAAATTAAGTGTTAAACTGTCATCGTTGGTCTACAATGAAAAAAATATATTTATAAATATTTCAGTCATAACCTGTTGCATATTGTATACCAGTATCATACGTAAAAGAAATTTATATTCAAACGTTTCTACTTCACTCATTGCATGATAAATGCATTTTCTCTCATAAGATAATCACTGCCATCTTCCGATATTTCAAGTGTACGATATTCAGCATCTATTTCCTCAACAAAACTGTATTGTAGAACTGCTAAAATTTTGTTCATCCTTACTATTCTGTGATAGAATTGACATTTCCTGGCCTGTGTTATGGTATGTGATTTGGAGACGGCTAGGGTTGAGTGAAGAAGGATCAGAGTATGCAGCAGTGATATCTGGTTTTATTTCAGATGTATCACTCTTTATTTTCAAACTCCTCTCTCACGTCTTTTATCAAGCATATTTCTACCAACGATAGATATAGCTGAAGACAGGTTTTACAACCCTAAGCTTCCATTTGACTATATCAAGTGGCCCTGGTGGGACTCAAACTCATGACCCCAAGGTTGTGAGACCAGAATGATACCATCAGGCCAAGCAGCAAGCTGTTAAAAGGTTACTTGGATGAACCGATGTCTCTGTAACCCCCAGCCTACATACTTGGTCCGTTATCATCTCAACCCAGAAGTCGTGGGTTCGAATCCCACACGAGGATGAAATTTTGGGAAGGTCTTATCAGCATTTTTTAGTGCTGTTGAATGATAAGTGTTTCCCAGTGCAAGCACTGGGAAACATATATATCACTCTTTATTGAAGTCCATAGAAGGTTGGAAGATGGTATGGTAGATGTTGGCTTTGTACTTGAGATGTCGATTTCCGACTTTTGATATTTGAAGCTTCAGCCATTTTGAGGGGCAGAAGTTCGAAGCTTTAGCATTAAAAAGGGCATCCGGTTAAACTTTATATATGCAGTCATGAGTGAAGAAAGACTAAACAATGAAATATATCATGCTATGTACATGTTAGCTACATTTAGAACATTAGACAGTCTATAATCTCACTGAAAACTATCAGATGTAAATGGTTAGATCATCATGAGATGTGCACTACAATGTATATGACACAGAGATACAGATACAGAAATACAGATATGTCGGGTAGTTATCAAAAGACGCAACAAAGGAACCAGTACTATCTCCTGTGAATTGATCTTAGTTAGGTAAAGTGTTTAATTGGTTAATATCATAGCGTCTCATGGTCTCACGATTATAAATATTTGAACGTCAGGCTGATAATCATGTAGTGTGCAGTTACATAGCTTTTCACCTTCCGAGTTAAGCCGCTACTAAAGCAAAGGTATTGACTTAAGGAGGCCAGCACACCTTCAATGACCATTTGTATCACCAGAGAACAATGGGAAAATGTCAATGGTGATGAACTGTTACATAATTTTTTTGAAGCTATGTACTCATGTTGCATGACCATTGAAGGACCCTTTTATCTGTGCTGCCTAAGAACAATGGCAACACACAGGCCTACTAATCACCCGATCAAACAGTGACTCGTTTCCACATTTTGTGATAATTACGTATATGGCTTTACTTGTTATTGATAAATAGTAAATGAAAAAGAAAGTATTCGAATCTTGTTTTATGATTTGAAACTTCGGCCCTTAGAGCAAAGCTTCGAAGCTTCAAACTATCTTGACATCTCTAGTTTGTGCTCTATCGCCTGAGTTGGTGGAAGACTTTCCTGGAACATTATTAGTATCCTGAGGTGACATTGGTTGAGATTAGCTTGTTTGCCTGTGAGGGAGGTTGACAGGCTGTGGATAGTTGATAATCTGCTGATTTGCTTCTTTCTTACCAGTCGCACATTGTTTCTTACAAGATTTGTAAACTTTGGATAGAGATTCATCCATTATTGCTTGTGTCATCTTGGTATCATCGATCGTGAATCGACTTTCTGGTATGGTGGAAGAAAAAACGTTTGTGGATGTTGGATTTGTACTGTCATCTGTCTTGGTAGAGTTGGTAGAAGACTCGTTATCAGGAGAGTAGAAATCTTTCTGGGACAAGTGTGATCGTCCTGGATCCTGAAGTGATGTGATATTTTTGCGGGTGTTGTGCTTAACTTCATGTCATCTGACAGTGGGAGGTCAATGCGCTGCAAATGGATAGTTGATCATCTGCTGTTCAGCGCCTTCTTATCAGTCACACATTGTTTCTTGAAAGATTCTTCAACTTTGCAGTATCAAGGTGAAGAGCATATTTAAATTGTATTTCATTTATGGTGAACAGCTAAAGCAATATTTTTAAAATGAAATTTTTTAAACTATTTGAAATTAATGCTAAAGGCTTAACTGAAACTATTTAACTATAAAGTAAAATAGGCTGGTTTAGGCTGGCACGTTTATCTTGAAGATCAACTTGACAGAGTAATCATCTCAAGTGTGATCCCATTTTCTATATATATTTTAATTTCATTATTATTTAAAACCCGCTTGCAAAACCCTCAAGTTTCTGGGATGACATATTGAATAGTTACGTAGCAGTAAATGCTCTTTTACTGTCATATCGACAAGTTTGTAAATTATATGTCCATATTTAGAAGCACAAACATATGATGTGTTTGGGTAGGTGATACTAGGTGTCATAAAAATTGCATTGGATTCTAAATGGATATATTTGATTTGCCTTTACTCTATATGATGATGTTATATGCTCCAGTGAACTACATGTATTTTTAATGAAAAGTACAAAAAAGTATTAAATAGATGCATTGGTACCATTACTTTGTTGTTTTTACCATCATTCTCTTCCTCAATGTGAACATCATCTTCATAAATGATTTCATGATCCTATCACGCTGTATTTTCATAAATCTAAGCTTATTGCAGTATCCAATTCTGAATTCCTGATAGGCTTTGCGGAAGGTTAGTTATCATTCTTGACGTGTTGATAGGTGCGAAAGTTTATGAACTGTATTTATGAACGTGATCAGCCCTGCTAATACTCATGGAAATGGCAATAATAGCTAACATTATGTAAATAAATAGGATAAAATGTTAACTCTATGAGCAAATGGTAAATTGTCATCTTTCTTCCAAATGAAAATACGCTAAATGTTCGCATAAAAGCCCATGGGTTTTTATGTTGAACCTTTGTCGACTTAGGGAATGGGTTGTATCCTTAACCTGGATCATCAACGAGGATACTCATAAGATCTATTTGTTTTGGTGGGTATTCACATGAGTATGGACCCTCTTGCAGATTTTTAGGGTATTATATACCCGGTAAACACTTTTCTTAAAACATCTTTCTATACACACATCCAGTTCTTACAGATCTTACAAAATTTGTTGAAAATCGCTTTTGATTGGCAAGAGATATGACAAGAAAATCTGTTTAGTTAAATTGAA
Source organism: Streblospio benedicti (assembly GCA_019095985.1). Taxonomy (NCBI): domain Eukaryota; kingdom Metazoa; phylum Annelida; class Polychaeta; order Spionida; family Spionidae; genus Streblospio; species Streblospio benedicti. The sequence goes on along the minus strand of CM032661.1, from coordinate 13,710,027 downwards.
GTGATGGATCTTTAGCCTAACAAAATTATAGCATGAGTGATCACAAAAGTCCAGTTCTGTCATTATGGATGAGCCTCTCTTTGCTCTATATTTAGTTTGCAAACTTATCAAAACAGTGTGTTATTTGACCACTATATCTCTGGCAGTGTGAGCATATACCTGACAAGAAAAATCGCTAGAATTACATCGTAATTGAGTGTAAATGGTGTGTTATAGCACTCGTTACGATTATATATGTATAAGGGTTGTCCTAAAGAAATCCATCATTGTAGTTGGAGCAGTGTGGCCATTTACTTGGCTTTTGCTCACTTTGGATCACTGTTGACTTCATCAAAGCAGTTCTTTGTTTACCACTATCATTATCTCAAGTATCCCTTTAAGTATTAATCGTGAGCTTTCAAGTAGCACTGTGTGCTTTTCAGGGAGTTGATTGAAAAACATCAGAGTGCAAATTTGGATCTATTTTGAATTATGTAAAGGTAACTGATAAATCTAATGTTGAAGTATACTATAACAACTATCAATTTATCCATGGAGTAATTGGCGAGTTTGCAGAAACTTGAATTTTTAATTATTATGGACATTTTCTATATTACTACTAGGATTTACAAGCACAGCATACAAGACAATGGAAATGTCTCTCAATGGGTGTGATGTTGAAAGAAGTGAATCCATTTATTAGATTATGATTGAATATCAAACTTCTATCTCATCCAATTTGTCCCAAGTTTCCCTATAGACAAGATGATTACAAGAACCATATACAGACGGTCTCTGTGTTTGGGTAAATAACGTCTGCCAACACTTGGGAATTACCAAAGATCTGGCAACAATATGTCATTGTGTTTGCACTTCCACTGACTGGTAGTTCCCTGCTTGCGTTTCTTTGTGTGTAACATCAATGACTTGGAGGTTATGAAACATTATGCTCTGTAACATCTATTCGCTGCCTCAATCATGCTTACTCATGTTTACTCATGTTTACTCACTTGCTTGCTTGCCGGCTGGCTGGCTGGCTGGCTGGCTGGCTGGCTGGCTGGCTGGCTGGCTTCAGTGTATGAAATAACTTATAAGGCCTTATAAGGCTCTGTGCTAGCTGACTTTAAGAAGGGCTGGCGGGTATCAGAACTTCACCGCTGGTGGGCAGGTTACTTTACATTGTGTGGGCCTGCCATGCTCACACAATTTAGAGCTGGCTACTTTTTGTCAGGACTGGCTACTTTTCAGTTACAGGCCTAGTTGTCTGTAAGCTTATTTTCAAGAGTTTTGAACCCTGGTAACTGACTCACTCCTTCTCTCACTCATCTACTTACTGTTCAACTCTACTCATTCATGTATGAAGATGGCTCATGTCTCATTTTTTGCCACGCCAAACCCAAATTCAATTTTGAAATGAAGTATGGTTAAAACTAAACCCATACACATTACTCATTTGCCGCGACGGTATTTTTTACAGTGCTGCATCGACGACCTTGAGGAGATGATGAAACTGCTGATCCAGTTCCGTGCCAACGTGAACGCGCGCGACTCTGAGCTATGGACGCCGCTTCACGCCGCAGCCACGTGCGGACATGTGCACCTGTGTAACTACCTCATCGACAAGTGAGAGCACCTTACTTGCTTATTTACTTTTAATGCACCACCCTCCAAAAAAAGTAATTTTCATGGGTTTTTGGCATATAAAATAGCTTTTGTGTGTGTGAAAATAATGAAATACACAGGTTGCATCCCCACATTTTATCAAAAACATGGATCTATTACTAAAAGCTATTGAAACTTTTATCCGTAGACTACATTTTTCGCATCTTCGGGAAACTTTTATAAAGATCATGTTAGAATTTTATATACTGTAGTTGTAGATTTTTATACAGACTTATAGAAAGAACAAAACTGCTAAAAACTGCTTCCTTTGAAAAAATTTCAAGTCTGTTTCAATCAGACAGCAGTAACTGTCATTAAGGAGTATAAAGTGTTCCACGATCGTATTAAATGCACATCTCGAAAGCATGTTTGGTCCTGTCAAACAGGGCAACAATATACGCTCTTAGCAAATGGAGAAAAATGTGTTTTTCTGTTTGAGAAGCGCTCATATTGTGATGCGGTTATCAGATTCTTTGACGCTCGAATACACGGAAATGTGGAGAGTGAGTGAAAAAATCGTCTCGTTCAAACACGCAGTAAATTGTACTTGTTGTATGCATTGGTCTAATGTTCATTGCTCGGATGACAAATTATTCACGATCACAGACGTAGGTCAAACAGACCATCAGCTTAATTTCCTTGGGGCTGGAACAAAAAGAATACTCACACTTGTGTCTATATATCAAAAACATTTGCAATGAACAAGGGAATACTATATGAGTCAGTGATGAATGTAGAACAAATATTGAAGTTTAACTTGACTGTCAATCAAATGGGCCATAAAAACAGTTGAGGTTGTGTGTTATGCTTGGCCATTCATCTAATTCTACTCATTGAACGTAGAGTAGGGTTTATTTATCACCAATACTGATAGATACGCCCATATTTTTAAATCTTCTCCAGTGGAGTCATCAGCTTTATCGTCAATGCTGGTTGATGCCGGTGAAATCTACATGATTGACAGTTGGCAGTTGGTAGAGCTTTTATACAAGAGGAAACTCTTCTATGGTCATTTACAGTAATGCACACCATAGGTTTTTGTACAGTAGTAGGTTGAGATGGCTTCCAGGTATGTTAACTCAATCGCATCAAGTGCCCATAATACCTGTGGTAAATCTGTTTGTTCGCAGTGGTGCTGAGATAATGGTGGTTTCCGCACTGTATTGTGTGGGCGGATAAACAATGATTGGCACTTGAATGAGCAGATTTGGTTACTGATAACAATGGCTCATCTGGTCGAAACTGACTAACAATTATGATGGAATATGTTCTAGTATGCACAAATTGCACATTTCAATACATCCAATGCATAGTTTTAAGTCGAAATTCAACATTTCGCCAGGTCACCTGCTCAACTTCATCAAGAGATGGTTGAGGACAAGCAGATTCGAGTAGCTTGAGTAGTTCAGCACCTCCCTTCGTTTGTTCTGATTCACGTTTGGTTTTCTCAGGAGATGTTGTCCTGAGCCATCTCCTGAGGAAACTGGGCAGGTGGCTTGGTGAAATGCCAATTTCTATGTAAAACTATGCATTAGAGGTACTAAAATTTATATGATTTTAATATATCATAAAAATTAAAGTCAATATGTACTTATTTTGTTTACTTAAAGTTTCATGCTTTTTCAACAATCATCCAAGCAAATCATACATGAAACTTTAATTAAACAAAGTGAGAACATATTGACTTTAACTTTTATGATATACTGCTCCCTCCATGGTGGAGCCCTCTTTATAGACACTCCCTTCCAAATTGGAAACCATTAATACCGTATTCGTTCTAATAAACACACAGTGCACTTACAAAAGCAAATTTCAGCAATTAAAACAAAATTTAATAAGCGCACCCCAACAATTTTTTGCGTTTCATACATTTTTCTTTCATAACTCACTTTGACCCCACAGAACATGATAACACAATGCGCCCAGATGGTTATGTGGTAATCCGAATACAGAATAATACCGGCGTGTTATAGTCTTACAATATGGCAGTGGTAGGTGAAATCTTTGCCCATAAAAAGAGCAAGATTTGTATAATATTTAATCTGCATAAACTGGGATACAGATACAGATAGTTGGGGATGCGTTTAATGGGGTAGGTGCACTTATAAGAACGAATACGGTATATACTATTAATATATACCTAATGCCACTAACCTACACTCAGAAATCTGTTGTGTGTGCTGCAGTGGTGCTGAGCTGCTGGCGGTGAATGCGGACGGTAACATGCCATACGACATCTGTGAGGATGAGGTCACGCTCGACTTCATCGAGAACGAGATGGCAAAGAGAGGTACGCTGTTTATTCTATGCAGAGAGTAGTTTCAACTGGTGGTGATGTAGAGTAGAACCTCAAATTAAGACCACTTCTCTATTAAAAGAGATTCCCTCTATTAGGCTCTGTATTAAGATCATTTCTCACGTTATCAAACCTTCATAGAAAGACCACTGAGATTATCTCTATTGAGAGTGTTTGAAGGTAGTCCGCAGGGCAGTCTTGATAGACTTGATAGACAGGTTCTACTTTGCACAACATTAGGCAAGTGGCGTTTGACATATAAGACCACCCAACCACAGTCCAGCATATATATTGAATGCGTATGTGACAAGACGTAGTTTGCAACTGATTAAGGAAGAGTTTGCTCAACACTGATCCTGGCTTCGTACTGGGAATCAGGCACATAACATTCTAGTAAGAAAACCAACTCTTTATTAATTCACAATCAGCTATGGAAGCCCGCAAGTTCAATATACAACCAAGGAAGTTGTAAAATATAACAGTGTGACAAGGATGCTGATGACCTGGTGTAAATGAAATGTGAACTGACAATGTCTATGTGTGTATCGTGAAGTTGACTATAAGTCACATAGATTTACGTTATTGCCATTTACACGTCAGTATTTATGAAAGTTAAATTATTTGCATCTCATTAATATTTGTAGTCATGAAGAAATATGCCATTTTATATCTTAAAATAGACTATTTATGGTAGACAAATTTCAAAAAAAGTTTATGGTCTTTTATGTGTGCAAGTTCCACTTTCCTAGGAGACTGACTATTCCTTAGTTCATGCAAGTTCATATATGCATTTCCAAGCGTGGGAAGTTGGTTTATAAGAAATTTTAAGCCCGCACATAAATACAATTTCTTCATGTTGACTATTTCCCTTTGTTGGTAGAATCCATTTCCTTTCTCTCCGGGCGACATTAAGATTATGAATTTAGATATCCTGATGTTTCTTGCTGTTTTAGAAGTATTATGTATATAAATGAAATCATTCTTGTTTACATAGACATGTACGATGTGGGAATGATACGTTCATTAATGTGGAGTAGTCTGTAATAACTTTATGTTTGGCAGCTATCTCTTTACATAGCTGTATACATATAAATGGATGAAACAGTATTGTTTTTCAAATTTTTAATGTGTAGTTTCATGGAAAAAAATTATATAATTGTCAAAAAATTCAACTTATCAGAACTCCAACTGTATAACAGTTGTCACTTGGAAAAGAACATTATAGATATTGATTTTGCATAATTCTTATCATTATGACTTTCATCAGATCATTGGTGAATCCATTTTGTCATTTCTGTATTTTAAATCAACCAATAATATGCAATCTCACCTGTTGTATCAAACAATAGGGCTGGATGTCTTCTCATGGGAACAATTCTAGAATTCTTTGCTGGTGTGCTAGTCATGATGGACACAATTGCAGCCTAGAATCAAGCCTAAACAAATGTCTTAATTTAACCGAATGCAGTGCACAGTTGGAATTGCAATGAAACCACCTATATCCACTGTGTTAAATTTTAGCGTGTTTTAAGCTTTATTCTAGGCTATAAAAGCAGGACCATTTAATACTTCAGCCACTAAAGAGTAATGACGTAAGTCTTCTGCTGAGACGCCCTTGCTCGATAAGGCAAGTGTCTTGTGTGATGAGCTTATAAAGGTGGATGCACTCTCTTGTTCAGTAGATTTGTGCATTGCCAAAGGTGTATAGCAGTTGTCCTTCAGGACAGTCCCTGGAGTCCTATGCCTATGGCTATGGGGCTGAAGCAGGATCCTGCAAGATTTTCCTGTGGGAGTCAAGTGCGCATGGTCATAATGCTTGTGGGAGGATTTTGGATTGGTCACGTTTCCCTCTCCAATTTGGATTTTTTTATTAGATTAAATGCTACCCTTTGCCATATTCTGATCGATAATGTCACCAGTAAACTTACATGTGCACAATCATACTTTCACATCCCCAATCTTAACACATAGTATAACAATGTACAATATGTCCTCCAATCAAGACCACCTCTATGATAGTCCTGCACCTGCTGTTCACACGATTTGTTTTAGTGTCCAACACCTTTAATAAAGAGACAACCGTAGGGACGGACCCCTCTGTTGCAAAAACCTGGCAATCAGTCCCTTTGGTGGTATTATACAGAGATTATGTTGCAAAGTCTAACAGTGTCCCTCAGTGGTGATGTATGGTGACAACAAGGCTGCTACTCACATTAGTGGACAAAAGGCATGGTTATTAGCATATAGATGCAACATATTGTATGTCTTTATTATCAATCATGTTCACATAATCTTTTGCAATTCTTGGTGACAACCTGCATGTATTGCTTGATTATTGACATGTACATGTACATAGTATATGAATAATATCATTATTGATTTTTGTTTGTGATTACAGAGCAGGCTCAGTTTTATAGCTGTAGATTTTTTTCTGATTTTTTTTTACCCAGCAGTAATTTGTTTTTCTAATATCTAAGAATAAGAAATAATTATATCTAACAATAATAAATAAAAATGACAATAATTTTATTTTTACAGTAAATGAACTGACAAATCTTATGCTAAATCTTTAGATGCCATCATAATCATCAATATTCAGATTTGGTAATTGATAATTGAGATATTTTGATTTGATATGGAGTTAACATAGAAATGATATTGTAGGCCAGAATCTACACGTACACATGAATGTCACATCAAAATCAACACAGAATGAGGCTGCAAAATTAAGAAACTGTTCCAGTTAGAAATTGGCTATTAAATATTCTCAGAAGCTCTACAGTAAAATTTAGTCAAACATCGATCTAATTTTGTAATATGATTCACAGATAGGATAATGCTAATGATGTCCGAAAGCACATGAAATAAGTCCGTGAAGTAAGAATTACCCATTAGTTGTGTTACGGTAAAGATTGATCTAATTTTCTAATTGAATCAGAAGATGGCTCCACTCACACCACTTTATGCAGTCATTTCTTACCGGTTCCCTTCCTGGCTCGCAATTACTTTCTAAATCCTCGTGGAAATTAGGTTCATTGGTTCACTTTAGTCTTCTTGTATGATCCCTGCACCGAATTTATGAAGCAAAAGTGACTGCTAATCTAGAGATCAATTGCACAATTTTTGGATTTATGGCAGTGCTGATTTTTGCCTATCGACTAAGAATTAAATTAGAGATGTAACGTGTCCAATTTATATGCCTGATTCCTAAGTAAGATTACCATCATGAATCTATCTTTGGGGACCCATTCTAATTATATTCTTATCAAATCTCATTTTGTGTATCATGTCATTCCCTCGTATTCTTTTAAACTTGCACTTTTTCTTCTCGGCGAGTTGCACACTTTTTGTGGACCCAGTTCACGTATGTGTTTTTTCATGTCTGATGTTTAGTCCCTGTTACTGTAAAAAAGTCTCAAAAGCGTGGATTCAATGAGTAAGTCATGAAACAATTATAATGTAGTGTTTGGTTTAGTATAGAATTTCAAGAATAGTTTCTGGTTTGTTGTCAATTTAACAGTCATGTGGTAATCAGCGGCTTTTTAGTTAAAATGTGGCAGCTGAGTGAGAAAATCCCATTCCTCAGGTGAATGGAAGCCACGCCCAAACTTTGGTCCTGGTCAGAAGCCTGATTATTTAAAAAAATGACTACAATATATTTTGTGTGTCTCGCTATTTTCAGGTGTGACCCAAGAACTTATTGACGAAACAAGATTATCATCAGAGAAAATGATGTTAGAAGACTTAAAAATAGCTGCCAGCAACAATGAAGATTTAGAATTCAAGGGGCGTTCAGGGGAGACACCAGTAAGTACTTGTAGTTTAATGATTAAATGCATGCTAATGTATATGTATTTACAGAAAATCTGATAACATTTCTTCTTATAAACACTTTTTGTCACCTGGTTACATTGGGACATCAAGAGTAAGGGAGAAGCTTGCAATCAATATTATATTGCTTCACAACATGTTTGGGATGCAGATCTCCGTGAATCTGGACTGTGAAAATGTGCACAAAACTATTTCAGCAACTGCCATATGAATCCAATTATGTCCCTGAAATTTCACAAAATTGTGATTTGACCTCTGTAAAGAGACTGCCTCCATGATAGACCACTGGTCTTAAACCTCCAAAAACAGACCACCGGAATCCTCCATGATGAGACAACTTGACACCAGCCGTCGAATGGTCTTATGATATAGAGTTTCTGCATTTGAGAGAGGGCTAAATTCTCATTCTATGATCACGTATATATCTCTTCCCTGGAATCATTTCTTCATAATATATTATGTGGCTTCCTACTAATGAGCATGGGGTCTACCCATTTGCTTGTTGCAAGTAGGATAATGGGTTTGGTGTAAATGATGTCTGTCATACTCAGCAATATAATATATAACAAATTTATACAATACTGTAGCTTCACGTGGCGGCTGCGAACGGTTACTTCCAAGTGGCCGAGTGGCTGTTGGAGCGGAAGGTTCAAGTGGACATTGTGGACGATGACTCTTGGCAGCCCGTGCACTGCGCCGCTTGCTGGGGACACGTGAGTCTTACCACATTACCATTTACATCGTTCATCCATGCACGGCACCATACTAAAATCTACACTTTTGGAATTGCAATGTGAATACTATGTACGATCCATATAAAGATACATTATTATTAAATTGAAAGTTTTTGAACTTAAAAGCCCATGGGCCTAGATGGTTGGATCTCAAGAGTTGTATATGGGATATCTGTTAGATGTTTGTTGTTTTCTTATATATTAGAAAGTTTTAACGTCAAATTTTACAGTATATATATAAGGTGTGTGTGTGCGAACTGAACATTTGTATTAGAAAATCAGAAATCTTAACATTCTTATTATTTTTGGAGTTCACAGTTATTTAATTAGTTGGAGTCCTAATGTTCAATAATGTAGAAATAGATTTTGTTTTTTACCTTTTTTGCAACCTTTGTTATAGTTCAAACGTACTATTTCAGCTCCCTGTTCTTGAGATTTTGATTCAGTATGGTGCTGACTTAGATGCAAAGACGAAAAATGGAGAAACGCCATTTGGTATGTATTTTGTTTTGGTTAATTTCCATGCTTTGACATACAACAATATACATGTAGATGTTAACTGTTTTATCATCTTTGACTGGTAATTTAAACACTTCTTATCTGTACAATTCATCTTTGCTAATGATACTTGTATTACAGCACCCTCTCCATCAGCAATGTATGAGCTCCTACTGATATGTAATGAGTACTAATGACTTTGCATTAGATAAACACAGTTGTTTTTAATAGTAAAAGGGTATGAGTTTTAAACCACCAAGCCTGAAGTCCTTTAGCTCTTTTAAAATGTATGAAATTTTATATGCTGAAATAAATTATGTTAAGTTATACTATGTTACAAGTTTTGTTGATACAGCATTAATTTCTAAGGTTCCTAAGAATTCACAACTTCGAGTCTCTTTGATAAAAATGATGTTATTGTTTTTAAAGATATTTGTGAAGATCCCGAAATCCGTGACCGAATCCTAGAAATGAAGACTGAGATCGAGAGCAACAAACGGACGAGAACACAGCGACTTGTGCGAAGAAGGAGTACCAACACACGAAGGTATGCTTCGTGTTGACACATTATGTGTACATTTGTCCACTGTAAATCATACATTTTTTTAATTGAACTTTTTTTGCGATCAATAGATTCATTTCTTTCATTTACAAAAATCAAATTGAAAATATTTCATACCTTTGCTTTTATTTAGTGATTGCTTTGAAATGAGATTAACTATTGTGCTTGTTGCTTTGATTATGATTAATGTCTTTTAATGACTTGTACTTTTAAAACACATTATTATCAAATCAAATCTTGTACTTATTGATGTACATTTTAGATTTCAAATGTGATTGGAATTTTCGTTAACAATTTTACTGTCGTAAGACAGATTAAGATTTAGCTTTAGATGTTGTATACATGTATTCAGCTATAAGGATGTTATTAAAACGTTTGTTGATCTTTATTTAAACTTACAGTGGTCAATTTTCAACCCCAAACCCCCTTGTTAGGTGAAGTATAATGAGCATAACCGTCTATACATTGGTGTTGAATGCACACAGATATTACATTGGTGCTTGTCAGTGGTTTTAGTTGGGTTTGCTAGCAAGTCATAAGTTATAATCGGTGCAGGACATTTCAAGCATTATGTTTTATTGTCATGTTTGAATGTATAGGTAAAGCACACAGCTTTCACAAGCTACCCCACTACACTGATGTATGATTTGAACTAGTGTTTGCTTTGACTTTACGATACTTCTAATTCGCTCGGTTTACTGCTTTATTTGTTTCAGTCGAGAACACATTCATGGTGGACACCATTTCAATAGTACTGGTTCTCTCTATAGTTCCAATACTTCATTAAGTGAAAGAAATCATATCAGGTCAGACAAGTACAAGCTTCACAAGCTACAAAATCAGCTGCTTTCCACTAACCAAAGGACCTTCTTTTTTCCTTCTTGTAAAATCTCATGTTTTACTGTCTGGAGCATCACACTTTGAAGATGTGCATATTTGACAGCTTTCAGTTCACTGTTTAGTTTGAATGTATAATATTTTGTGATCCCCTGTAAATCTCTCCTTCTACTTATCTGGTTCTCATGGTGTTTCGGTCTTGTTTCAAAATTAGTTCTTTACACTTTGTGTATGCAAAAGATATGTTTACAAAAGTACTACATTCCGGCAGTATCACTCACAAGTAATGACATAAGGGAATTGTCCTGTGTCCTATATCCAGGAATAAAAGACCTGTAGAATCTGGAGAGATCTTCATACATGAAAACATAAATATCCATATCCTGTATCCTAATACTTATTCATTTTTATTTTTCATATAACAGAACTGTACCTGTGCGTGTAATCTTGGTGCTGGCTTTATAATTCTGCTAATTCATTTTCAGATTGGACTCGTGAATAATCCTTATGTCTGTGTAATTAACCCTTTCTTACAGAAGAATATGTAGATACTTACATGTACTCTTTAGCATTAACAGAAAACAGAATTTCTGCAAACTAATTTGAACTTTAGATAAAACTTAAATGTTCATAGGACAGTCATATTTATTATAATAAAAACTCTGAATTAATTTAACTTCCAAACCTGGACATATTCAGCTGTTTCAAAACGTAACTGTAAGTCTAGTGGTTACATATTAGCCGCTTCTCCCTTTAGCTCGAAAGGGCGCCAGATTTGGTAGATTTTAGGCCAGAGTTTTGAAATGAATGTCCTGCAAGATCTGCAACCATTATCATACACTGTACATGATTCAAAAGAACATATGCAATTCTAAAAAATAGGAAATTTGTAGGAAAAGTCATGACAGCATTTTGAGTGGCGATAGTAATACCCTGTTTGAATCGTCCTTCATGAAGTCGAGGTGATAACAACATAGACACTTCACCAATCTCTTGTCTTTAAAAAAAGACTGCTATAGATTTTTAGGAATTTTAATTTGTTTCACAAATTTCCAAATATTAAATCTATAAATCTTTCCGAAATTACATTATTTTTTTTTATCTAAAAAATTAAAGACAATGGAAGAAATCAATAATTTTTATTTATAAAACAGTATGAAAATCCAGTCATCTGGAATAATTCATGGAAATATGCTTAAGAATCCTAAAGTATATCAGTCTTTTTTTGCTGCGATTTATTTTCTTTGAAGATTTATTCTCATCATTTCATAAACTCGGTTTCAGTTAGAAATTATATCAGATCATTCATTGGGGATGTTTTTTCCATTTTTATTCTTAGAAAAATATGGCTTTGACAAATACTGCATGAATGCACCCAAAATTATGTATCATGATCACACACACGTTTTTTATGAAAAGTATTTAAGTTTGTAGATTTAAATAATTGTGTTATAATAACTATTAGTATAGATATTAAATGCACTGCTTGATAATACATGTTGGCTTTTATTTTATTTTTTTGAGTGTCTTATTTTTTGTAGTAAAATAAAGATTTTACTGTATGTGCACAGATACAATTTGGCAATGGATTCTAACATTGTTATCTTTTTCACAAACTAATTAATGAAAGATTGATAATATGAATGGATTAGGGGGATACATAAATAAAGTAATAACTACTAGTAAAATTAACAAAAATATTTTCCTGAGGAAAATCGAAAATTATCTAAAATCATGAAAATTACAGAAAATTCTAGTTATATTTTTTTTATTTTAATTTAAATGAATATTAATGAATTGAATCATTATCATTTTGATACTGTGCATCATTTTGATACTGTGCATTTAATTTAAAACAATATTGTTTACAATGATTCCGCATGAATATATACCAGTTTCAACACTGTAAAGCATTGAATATATGTAGTAAAGTAACAAAATGTAAATTATCATTTAATCCCTTTTGTTCATCATTTGATATGTCATGCATGTTTATTATGGAAATGATGAAGCTTTGTAATGCTGACAAATATTTTTAAACGTTTGGTTCGCATGTTTTATTGCTACTTGTTTGACCTTTTCTCCAACACATAACACCTGTGTTGTAAGCACACATGTAAATATTTAAATTGGTACCAACTTTCAAGATTATCATCAGTAGTTCCGTTGTCATACTGGGCATCACACAAGCTGTCAAAAGAAATGTTAATGTATGTCACACTTTATTTATTTTTTTAAATTTTGCTATTATAGTGCATCTGTACGAAGAACGAGTATGAGAGAGAAGGGAGCGATGTCACTGAAGGAAGCCAAGGAGGAACGGGAGCGCTTCCGAGAGTCTGCCTCTTCCAATGATGAAGAGGAAAAAGATGAACTGAATGGGGTATTCTAATATTGATTGTGCATAACAATATTTCTAAGCTATTATATTGCAAAATATGTTATCCAAATTGTGTGCTTATAGTTCCATAAAATTGTTGAGGCAAACTGATCAGACATAAAAATGTAATCCTTGAAAATTATTCATTTGTTCATAATGTTGCTACTGGAATTTTTAAGCAATATAGTTCGTATAAATGAAGTTTATTTCATTTTAATGTGATTTATGAATTGAAATTTACATGATTGTGATAAACATTACAGGTTTCTGAGAATACTCCAGCCACTGACATTGATGAGGTTAACGTCGAAGTGAAAGATCCGAACACAGACACAAATGGTATTGAAGACAGTCCTGAACCTACGCCGCCTCCACAAAAAGCCAACAGACCATTAGCCCCAGTTATAGATTCATCTGCAACGAAGGATAAAGACTTAGATGATGTGTCTAATGACATGTCAATATCGTTGAGAAAACAATCCGACTTCACCGTAGAACCCACCGTTTCTGAACAGCAGCCACAGACACCACTGCAGAAACCTGCCAAGAAGGCAGTGGCGCCCTCACCTCCCAGATTATCGAGCGTTGAAGCAGCTGCGGCGGCAGAGGTGGCTCCTCCACCCCCCAAAATGTCCAGCATTGAGGCAGCTGTTGAGGAGAATGGCCACGAGAGTGAACCTCCTTCTCCGACTGAGCAGGAAGGACATTTTTTCAACCGCTCATCAGCCCACCAATCAACACCAGCAGCAGCAGCAGGAGCTGGAGGAGCTCCCGCTGGTTTTGGTGCCACGCCGCCTGGCACGTTGTCAGACCTGAAGAAGAAACGAGCGCAGGAGCTACGGGACTCGATGCGCTTCAAGGAGGCGCAAATGGTGAACCAGCAAATTCAAAACTATAACCAGAACTATAACAATCCTATGCAACCAGCTAGCAACGGTGGCTCTGTGCACTCAGCAGCATCGCCGCCTCATTCCAATGGACAAAATGGTACGGTCGGCAGTCGCAGGGGCTCGGATGCATCCTATTACGATGGAGTGGACCCACCGAAACATAAATTCACAGCATCAACGCAGGAAATCGTTGGAGGAAGTGATAGTAAAACGGGCTGTTGTGTTGTGCAATAAATGCTACAAGGAAATGTGATTATTAAATATGCTGGACATTTGAAGCATTAATGGTAATTAATTCGCGCGGATGAATGAGATGTAAATGCATTGAATGTGTATACAGATATGAACCTCTTTTAGCCGTAAGCAAAGGACTACAGTTCAAAATTAATGCTGTAAATGGCTGGGATTTTAATATTTGTATACTGTTAATGTTGCAAAATGTGTTAGTGTGTGCAGGACGTGCTAATTTTACAGGGAAACAAGTCTCTTGTGACATGTCTCGATAACGAAACTGTTTTAAGTCCTTATTATTGTGATGCAATATTTTTTTGTTTGCATTTGTTATAGTTATCATGGAGTTCAATTTTATGCAATCATGAAACATTCCACATTGAAATTGTATATGTTAGCATAATCCAATCATTTTTAAATTGTTTGGTCCGACATAGAAATTGTGATTTTGACATGTCATGTCAAATATTTGTGTGAATGAAATCAAAGTTTAAGTCTGGCAAATGAGACCACTCACCATTTGAAATAAACCATCAGCTTTATGCTAAGGTTTTTAAAATTAAAATAATGTTAATAAGTCATTAGCAATCAGTAGGTATTGATGATTATTTCAGTTCAGTTTGCAATATAAGGCAATTGGACACCACTCGATATGAACAAAATTACAAATGTCGTCTGAATTTTCACAGTAATGTACCAATTGCAATCCTGTACTATTCCTAACATTTTCAGTAAAATCTATATTTTTCATACGACTGTTTCACTAGGTATAAAGATGATTTTTTTTAGGTTTATGACCATTTTTCAGATATAGAAATCGTGAAATAACTATTATCTACCACATTTTATTGATGTTGTTTTCTTTAGCACAAGCAGTGGAATCAACCGTTTAATTATTTCTGTGATGCGTACTGTTAAAAAATATTGTGATTTATTATTAGATATTGTATATTATGATCATCATTGCTCAGTTATTGATAGTATAGTGGAGATAAATGCATGACTGATGTTCATAACTTGATTATTTGTGTACGTGCTCATATAATAGCCCACCTAATTTGAAGTATTTATGTTGTATTGTGTGACGCCTTCAATCATTTTATTTGAATAAAGATGTGAAATTTGGGGTATTTTTTGTAGAAAACACTACAAAAAATGTTGATGTTCAAAATACATATGCAATAAAATGTAAAAAATTGTTCATAGAAAACATTTGTCTATAATCATCATTGTAGGACAATGGTCTTAAGATTTGCCATGCAAACAGAAAAGAAAATTCTCTTTTCCATGAAATATGATAAAGCGTCTCTCATGTACTTAACTTTATACAATTTTTTATAAAACTTGAATCTGTGCAAGCTTGTGTGAAAGTTTCTTCTGTTTTCTATCATCGAAAATGTAAAGGCGAGTTATGATGTAGGAAAATTATCGACTATCAATTAACGAAATTCTAAGTGTACAGATGAGTAGAATTATATGGCTTATGTAGTAAATGTTGGTAGAAATTACAGTGTATGTAATGCCTGATAGATGTGATTTTTAAACTAACAAAATTGTTATATTTTTATACAAAGGAGTGTGTAAATAAAAACTAATGTATGATCTGTACATGTATATATACTATTTGATGCAAATAATTACAAAAAGACTAGAAAATAATATATTCTATTGATTTTCTATAACCTATTATTAGGTATTCCATCAATTTATTGTCACAAACATTAAAGAAAATATAACTAAACCATATCTTTTACTATGGACGGTTATCAATAAATTTGTAAGCTTGTTAATTTTATTGTTTACTATACAGGTATATTAAAAATAGAAAATTCATTGTCTCCACGTTACTTCAACTTCGTCTGTTCGAAATCTGAAAATGCAAAAGGAATATCATAAACATAGTAATAAAGGCAAAGACAAAAACATAAGTTCAAAAGATTGTTGTAACTGACCAGACAATAACATGAAGAACAAAGATATTACCGTCATTCAGTTCTGTATTTCTTCTACAATAACTTACTTCCATCACATTCATTATTGTACAGTAGAAACTCATCTCGATATTGCTTAAAATCTCCAATTTTCTGTTCTCAAGGTTGGTTTCATTTCCATTCGACCATATTATTACAAACCGATCGTTATTTATCTTTTTTAAAAATCTCAGTTGGTTATCTCAAATAGTGGGCATCTTGAGCATTTTACTATCATCCCTAAATATTGAGCTAATGAGTGGAGTTTCTACTGTTTAAACTTCTAGTACTGCGATCAGAGGTGATTTTCTTACCGTTGTGTGACAAACGTTTCGTCCCACGGTGTCGTCTGCCCAGATCGGAACATCTCCCAGCCCGCTTGTGCGATCATCGCACCATTGTCTATACAAAACCTACACAAAAACAGTTGCAAAAGTAACTTCCTTTTTCCATTAGGACACCTAAACAACAAGCATATTGCAGTTTTTGTATAGGAAACTTGCACACAATTCTTTTCTATTTAAACCATCAACATTTTAAACAACAAACTGTTTCAAAACCAACATGTCCAAATCTTATCTCATATCCATGACATAGTTTTCACCCACAATACTATTTCAAACACGACTAATATAGGAATACTAACATCTTATAGTATTCCTGATCATATTTAATTTGAATCACAAATATTTGTATAATACTATGCCTATATAAAACTATGTCAACCTACCTAAATGTACTTACCTAATAATACTGGGCCTACCGGTACATATGAGCCAAAACATTACATTACCCTCCGTCCCATCCCGCCCCCATAACCCCTACTTTAGAAACAAAAACGTTAAATAGGGTTTGAATAATTAATTTACTTTCTAAATTGAACCTTCACATAGACCATCATGTCACAATCTGTCTTACCTCATGTCTGTGGCATACAGTGTGGCCTCTCTTTCTTCGGCCATTTTTGCCATCATTTCTTGAAGTCGGAGATTACAACCAACACCACCCACAATTAGCACTTCTTGAGATCCGCAATGGGCCATGGCTCTTTCTACAAATGATGAAGAACTACAATCACATGATGAAAAGACGCAACTGCATGATTGACAATGGTCTCAGGGGCAACTGAAAGCTATCTGGGTATATGTTTTTACAGCTTTTCAGCTGAAATACTTATATACTATCATAAAATGTGATAAATTTTAGGATATGCAACAACACACATTCTTGGTCGATGCCACGGGCACTTCTGTGGTAGGTAAAGGTCAGATACACATAGTAGAGCTCGATATGGAGAAAACAAGTCACAACCATTAGATCTGTACCTCGGCCATAAACCTACCACAATACAAATGCCCATGATATACACAAATTTGCCAAAATTAGGACAACAGTTCAATTATCATTTAGTCATACAACATACCTGTGATTTCTATAAGCATAGCGAACACTGTTTCTTGTAATGAGTAACAAAGATCTTCTGGGGTGTATTTCCCAGATGCTAGAAGCTGTTCAGCCCTGTCCTAAAATGTAAATTTCGGAATATATATATTTCAATAGTTACATCTATATATATATATAAATGAATAAGGGATTCTTTTTGTTCCAAAAAGGCTTTTTAACCAGAAGATGTACACACTCCAAATTATGAAATTATGTAATACACTACATGTGCAAGGATTGTAATAGATTTTTTGAACGAGATTATGTCATACATAGAATGCTATCATTATATCAATGATCTTTTTAAACTCAAATAAACTAAAAATATTGGAAGTCCAATAAACTGCATTTATATCATGGTTTAGCCAGCAGGACATGCATGGCCAGTGGTCTGTCTGCGATGTGTACGTTTATCCACACGGGATTCATCACTGAGTGAAACAGTTTTAAAACACAATGGGATGTTTCTTCCCAGGACCAGCAAAAAATATATGATATGAGCTGCATGTGAGCATTTGATGCTTGATTTTGAACGTAGAAGTGACATAGCACCATAAAACGAGTGGCGCCAAAATAGTAGTGCAAATAGTACTTTTGTGCAGTAGATTTATAATGTTAGTTATCAAATTACTTTTAGTACTTTTACTCATACAACGTCTCCTTATCTGGGTGCATTATGGCTATTAGTTGGTTCTTTGTCTTGTTACCACTATATAGGTCGCACTAAACAGGTTGAAAGAGTGTGTGAGTGAGTGTTTGAGTGATTAGTATTGTGCGCTGAATGTGCTGCCGATGCAAGTATGCGAGAACTGATCAAATGATGATCAATGACCTGGTGTAAATTGTAAAGTCATGAGAGCCAGACTGGGATCAGGGCTATAAACCACCACATTTACATTTACTGTTTCAGCTAGTCCTCAAATCAAGTTTTCAAGCTTGAAATAGCAAGCAAACTGGGTGCTCCGTGGTACCTACACGTTAAATAGGTACAGGTCAGGCAAGGGAATACCAATCTGAGTGCTAAACATGTCTTTTCTGAGTTGTGATATGCTGGATGCTCCCCAAGGAGTTTTATAGTGTGACAAAGATACCAATGACCTGGTGTAGATGTAAAGTCTCTAGAGCATGACACACTGTAAATTGCAACTGTAAATAAGCACATTTACATTTTTTTGTCAATTAATGTAACTCACATATATATACAGATTTGAAAACATTTAAAAAGAAAAAATGATTTTCATTCAAAAGACCTAAACTGATACAGTTGCCTTTGTTCAATTCAACACATTTAAAAATATCTGTATGTTTGCTCTTGATTTGTTTTACCAGTCAGATATATTGCAAGTCATATTGAAAGTCTCAAGAAAATATCTCCAGATCTCCACTATTAGGAAATAAAACAAAAACATTGCATAATGGCATATCTTCTAAACAGGTAATGTGCCATAATACTTTGGTCAGGTATACTTATAACAAGTCTTCTTAATGCTGGTCTTTCAATACACTCTTTAATACACAGTATACTGACAATAATAGCAACAGTACAGGACAATGACCCCATGTGAACCAGGAGGACTACATGTAAATGCATTACAACATGCCTGATGAGACAAAGGCTAAAGATAATGGATTTATTATGTGATATGTAGCCTCCATCACAGTGCAGTTTGGCACATGACTGGGGTCAGTTGAGGTAAAGAACTGCATTTTAGCATTTTAGTCATACAGCTCAGAATCTCAGCAAGGATACAGACAATAGCATCAAAATGGGTCTACCTGAATTATTTTTTAAACAGTTTCATAATAGAAGACATCGGGTGAGTTTTTCTTCATGAGCACATATTCATTCTTTATATTGTAAACTTAATTCAACAAATTCATAAATTTGCGCTTCAATCTCGTGAGTTCTGTTGTATATTCATAACTGTTAAAATATGTGCATGTATGACAAATGAATGATATGGGATATGCACAACAGAATTGTAAATCATAAATAAAGTTTAAAAAATTAAATAATTGATAATTATTTGGGTTGGATTTAATTTTTGAAGAAAAACAACTAAGTATTAGAAACAACTGTTTCATTAAAAATGTTTGCCATTTTCAGATTTCAGACACTCTTATCTTCATAGTTGGCCTGACCATTTTGTAAGTTTGAAATGTTTTTTAAATAGACATATTTTTCCCAAATAGTTCAGTTCAGTTCAGTTCGTTCCGTCACCATCCATGGCGGGCTGCGATAAGGCTTGCGTAAATAGGCCACATTCATAGTTTTGTACAGTTGAAAGCATCTCATAGTGGTGATGTACTCCATTACATTCGTGGTTAGAACCTAAGTTGGAAAAACTGCACATTCAAACCATTCCTATCTTTATAGTATTGCTACCATATTTATACCCTAAAATAATAAATATATAAGATCTATGTTGTGGAGCTAATGAGCTAAGAAATCATGACTATGTAAATTGAAAGCACTAGACTTCCCTCATCTACTAAGGCAGTGATTTCAGACTATCTCATAGGCAAATATAAATACACTCCCCTCCATTCGGTGTAGACATTAAACACAAATTTTCACACTTCATACACTGGTAAAAGTAGAACACCAGGCAGACCTTTTTCTGAGTTCTATTATGAATATCATTCTACAATTCTACAAGAATTCAATGCACAAATTGGCCATTCCATTCAATTAGTATTGTATTGGAAGATCATAGCAGATGATACACTTTACTTAATATTTAAATCCATATAGGTAGTCATATATTCAAGCCTCTTGCATCATAATATAAAGATTGAAGTTCACTTTAGCAAATAGATTTGATATATATGCATATCTGCAATATTACAGATAAATATACAAATTTCATGTTTTGTATTAATATATTTTCAGAAGTACACATAATCATCATTACGACCCACCAGTGGAGGAAATCAGTTTCGACAGGAATCCAAAAATGAAATTATTGGATTATATGTACCGGACTGAAAGTAGTCAATCAAAGTAAGCCTAACACTGAACACCACCATCATTAAATTCAATTGGTTTTCAAGACTTTTAAATGTTGACTTGCATAGACATATGTATGTAAAGTTCGAATTAAAATTCAACTACTTGATGTTGATCTTGTAAAATTTCTTTATAAATAGTTACTATTGTCTATTGTACATTTTTGTATACACACTTCTTTAGATAAATTATTATCGAATGTCTTCTTCTTTTGCAGGTAAAACCATGAAGTGTTCCATTATGATTGCAAAGATGTTCAGAATATGACGATGAACAATTCTGGTTGAAAGATATAAATGTAGTTTAACTGTATGGATGTGATAAATTGCTAATTTCTGTGAGCATGACCAATAATATATTGAAAGACAATTAGTTGAATGAATTAGTGTTTTACATGTATGGATGATTTTAATAAAATAATTGAAAAAATATATAATTTTTATTATTTTCTAATGGTGCATTCTTATCATCTGAGGGTGGTTGACACAGGGATCCTGAGATTCATGTTCCACTATATTTTGACACCTAATATCCTCATATTCCACTATGAAAATCACCACAAACCCACAATCGATGAGTAATTCTTTATCTTATTCTTTATTCTTTTTAGAAAGACACATAAAATTGTGACAAAAGCGCAATAGAGGAAATTGTCATATTCATGTTCCACTATGACTTCCTATGTTCCACTATTTTTTTTTTACCCCATGTTCCATGTCCTACTATCCTGTGTGACCCCTCTCCCCCACCCCCTCTCATCTAGAAGCAAGCATCCATTAGCTTGTCCACCTAAGGAGGTGAGCAAGTTGACAAGGAGAGTTGAGAATATTAACATGTTTGGTAAAACTCCCATAGAAAGTGTAATGAGAATATTAAAACCACACCAAAAAGTATGTATGTCTATCACCTAAAATTCTATAAAGTAGTAATTTTGGTCTAAAAATTCTACTTTTTATATATTCCTTCTCAACTCCTTAAAAAGTAAACCAGTGTGAGCTTATACATTTTCAATGAACAAGTTGAGGAGTGATTTTTCTAACATCATCAGTGTCATTATTAGTTGAAGATTTTGAGAGTAATTATTATAACATTGAAAACCTAAAATCCACTGTCCTGAAAGAATTTTATGTATAATTGTCTTTCCTTACCAAAGTTTATTTCCAATATATATAATTTATTTTTATATCACAAAAAAGGATTTTCATTTCTATAGAGACCTTTTCAGTTTTACATTTTTTTTTTACAAACTTACTACATACTTCTTCCAAAATTAATTTCCAAAAGATATTCATTCTTAATTGGAACACAAAAACCAAAACAATACTTCTTAGGTTATGGTAAAAATTGTCTGAATTATATACTAAATTATAATTTAGACAGTCTCTACTATAACCCAAGAAGTACTATTTTGGTTTTTATGTTACAATTAAGAATGAATATCCTTTGGAATTTAATTTTGGAAGAAATATGTACATGTATGTACAATGAGGACAACTTGGTGGTTGTTTTTATTAGCTCACCTGCTGTGAAACAGCACGTGAGCCATCCGTCAACAATTGTTAGTCATAATGCAAACTGCATTTATTCATAATGCAAGCTGCATACCCCCATCCACAGAGGCCCATGCAATATTTTAGTCATAATGCAAACAGTCTGTTTGTCATAATGCAAACTGCATCATAAATGAAACTGTTTCAACTTTACTTAAAATGAAATTCATGAGGTATATAGCATGTGGTCTCATGTTCCTTCAGTTTGTCTAACCATGCAAAATAAAAGAATGTCCAAAATATAGTCCAAAAAACGTGATCCAAAATTTTATTTTATTGCTAACATGTTTTCAAACCCACAGGTTCCTTTTCAAACAACACAAAAAAAAATATTTTTATTTTGCATGGTAAGACAAACTGAAGGAACATGTTTCAACTTTATGAAAGCCATAAACTCTGGAATTTTTACTAAATAATTTCTTCATTTTTCATTTGATTAGGACCCTTTCCAGGGGTGCTCATTTTGTTAAAATTTTAAAGGACAAATTTTAAGCAAATGCAGGTGGCGCTATTAGGACCCTTATGGTCCTCTTGTTTATATTTCAAACCAAATAAATCATTATTAATGATAAAAATACAAGAAAAAAGATTTTTTTAGTAATGTTTGTCATGCTGCTAACAGGGCCATGTTTGTTAAACGTACATGTACGTAGTAGTTAAAACGTTTGTGTAAGTCAACCCTATGTTGCACAGACACTTACAGGACG
Source organism: Streblospio benedicti (assembly GCA_019095985.1). Lineage (NCBI taxonomy): Eukaryota > Metazoa > Annelida > Polychaeta > Spionida > Spionidae > Streblospio > Streblospio benedicti. Next base: position 13,687,447 of record CM032661.1, on the reverse strand, counting down.
AGAGAGCTGAGGAGGGCGGTGATAGAAATGCACTCAATATGTTCCTGACCTGTTTTGTGAAGGAGTGGTGGCAGAAAAAGGTGTGTGTGTGTGTCCATATGGTTTTTGGGTGGGGGGGGGGGCCCATTTAATCTGTACCTGATCTCATCCATTTCAACCGGAGCAGCAGCAGGAAGGGGGTGAGATGGAGACGCATTTAGTCTGGTCTGGATCTGTTTAGATGGGGATGGGGTAGAGAGGGTTGGGGCGAAAAGAGAGGGTGGCTGAAGGAAGGGTATGGGAGGGTGGAACATTTAATCTGTTACACACGTGCTTACAAAGGGTAGCAGTAGCTGGGGCAGGGATATTAGAGGGATCAATCAATGCCATATACATGTAGTCTGTACATGGCTGACATGATGATGGGAGTAAGATGATGAAGGTGTATCTAATCTGTCCCAGACCTGTATACTGACGGGAGCTGGTGTGAAGGATGGGGGATAGGGGGAAGGATGGGGAGGGAGGAGCATGTAATATGTTTCGGATCTCATCAGTTTCAACCCGAACACCGACGGGTAGACGCATTAATCAGATTTATAATTAACATGAAGTGTGATATGTGAATATAACATATACATGTACATGTACAAGAAAAAATCATTAGTTTAATCAGTTGGTTTAATGTTTGTATTATGGGTAGAATATAAAAATTATGATCGCTAATGAAAATGTCCATATATTTTAACTATTATTCAATTAGAACTGTATCAATTGTGGCATATTTACCTCAATGTACGACAATAAACCAGAAAATGAGACATCCATTCCTTTCACCACATACGGTAATTCTAAAAAGTTCTTGCCACTGAAAGATGATTTTCTTCAAGAGTTAGAGATCAAAATTTCAAACAATACTGATTTATCCTATTGAGCAATGTCCTAGTACTGTAAACCAAATAGTTTACATTCACTTAAAAGCCCAGACAAAAACAGATTGCATCAAATTTCAGAACCATTGAAATGTTCAAGTTAATCACTGCTTATGTAAAAGCCTACACCTGACGAGTCAAGACGCATGCTTTTATATGAATGGTTTATTTCTTGTTAAATATTGTATGAAAACATCAACACTGACTTTATCACAACATAAGATTTGAATTTGCTAATATAAAACTTAACTGCACAATCAAATTGTTTTTGAACCATAGGAAGCACAAAGTATATTTACTTTTTAGCCAACTGTTCGATATTATATCCAGGACTGGGATCATTAGATAACTGAAAAAAAAACAGATAAAGTACATTGATTTATCATTTAAAATCAATTCTACTCATTTAGTAATAAGAATGATAAATACACAGATTTCTATGATGTATTTTTCACGTTATAAAATTTTGTTCATTACCTTGAGCACTCTTGCAAATCGGTCCAAACAATTTCCAACAGCTATATCAATTGTTTCACCAAATATTCGATACCTCCTTTCTGCATATGCAATCACCTGAACTCAAACGTCAAAATAAAAAATACATGCATGTTGAAATAAGGCTTCACAAAACACAATAAATTATTTTACAGTCATTTATTTTACAGTCGTTGAACGGAAAATGGAAATACATGAAATTGTATACATTCAATATAGTGACATATATTACCTGGGTGTTACCACCACTGACGTATAAAACAGTTGGGTTGTCAGCACCAGTGATTAACCGACCCATTTCAATATGTGCGAAGGTTAAGGAAAATACGCTTCTTTGCAACTTATGCTTTAACATTTAGCTTTGACAATATTCATTTGTGCACAACTTCTAGAACTGTATAGCATAAACAGCCATGTTTGACACTATACTATTATTTAATTAAAAGCCAAAGGCTTCATTAAAGGATATGACCAACACAGTGATTGACGCCAATTATTGGTTTGTTCCATAACTGAGCGATTGTTCTTGCTACTATTGCAACGCAAACTAAAGGTGCACCCATTCCAGGACCTAAAAGAATTTATCATTTGAAAAAACAACAACAAAATGTTTGTATTATTATCTCAAATTATAAAATGTAGTTCATATAGATAAACGTCTGTGTAAGCGTATTTAAAATCCAGCAGTATAGTTTGAATATGTTTCATAAATAATATTAAATCATCCATATCATTATTCTTTATTCATATACGGCAGATTGCCTTGATTTAAGATAATTGGACATAGACTCAAGATCATCAAAAAAGAACAAGATGTCTACATTCCATCACAGCACAGTTCAAGCCACCCTTTCATATAGCAGATTAATTTACGCTTTTTCAAAAATTGGATCAGAGAAGGAAGATCAACAAACCTTTAGTATAGGCTATAGCATCTATTTCTGATGGCTTGACACTTGCTTGGTCTAAGGCTTCTCTCAACACTTGCAAAACACAACCCCTGTGATGTTTTGCTGTGTCCCTCGGAAGAAAACCTTAAACATATTCCAATAGAAAATTACCAATTTGAACACATTTTGAGCATCTTTAGTGTGATTTTGGCAGGAGATATCAAGGTGAATTTATTCAAATATTTCAATACTCTCTTACAGCACAAGTTTAAATTCAATTTTTTATGAAGCACATTTTTAGTAATAATAAATCTTTTTTCAGGTACCTAATACTATCTATCAACTTGCGTCTTATAATTCAGTAAGCAATCTATGAGCTTTACCAATAGCCCATCAATGAATCACATTACTTGACTTCATACCTTCTCCAGGTGGTGTGATGTAGGTTCGTCTTGGGTTGGAAAGCACTTCGCCATCTCGTACTATACCTATGCCAATTTTATTGGCACTTCCCTCAAGTCCAATAATGACGACCATCTTCTGAGGACAGTCAGTCCAATTCTAAAATAAAATGAACAAAAAACCAAGCATTATATCACACACTTCAATCTTCAATTTTGAAACCCAAAATGCCCAAAGGCGTACCGGGCCGTATATTTTTTTGTGTGCCATACTGTGCAAGGATAAAATATTATGTACAAGATAAAAGATGTGCTGAGAGTTAAAAACAGGGCTTTTGAATTTTAACTAGGTAACACGCCCCTAACTCCTCCATTCTAATTGGTCTAGAGCCAAAAACAGCTGTCAAATGCTGCTGTCATATTGTCTGGCGCAATACTGCCTCTGAAATTGTATCATTCTTTTGAGTAGATGATGAGGTTTTGAAGCCTCATTAAAAGGCGTGTGCCGTGTAGAGAAGAGCCACACCTCTGCACGTAAAAGAACTCACCTAGTTTGAAAACTATAGCTAGTGTGATCCCTCCACACCCCCGAGGCTCAGTTGGCTACCTACCCTGCCTCTGGTGGTCCATGTACCAACACCACGTGACCTCCCTGCCTGCCAATAGTCGTCAGCTAGTTGACGTTGGGCAGTACCATGTAGATGTAATAGTATACAGGGTATTAACTCAGCTCTAAGACTACGTGTAGGGCTAACTTAATTGCAAATAAAGCATAAAAGATGCAGTGCACACATATGCTTTGAAATATTTTAACTCCCTGGGGAGCATACATAGTCTACATAATAGCGAACTGGAAGACCAGTGTAAGCACATCAACACTAGTCAACTGTCAAGCAATTGATGTGTTGACTTTTGACAGTGTCTGACTGTTGTCATGTGTTTTTGAGCGATAATACAAGTGTTTTCCGAGAATGGGTTTGTATGAATACCAAACGTACGTAAACAGAAACACAGTTGTGTTGCATTACATAAAATGTAAAATTAACAATAACATCAAGCCAGATTTACTGTGGTTGGAAACTTATACATGGGATTATTTCTAAATATTTTACCTTCAAGAAACTGAAACTGTCAAACCAAAACAAACATAACGTCCACATGCCAAATATTTGTGGGCGTAGCTCGGCACTTCCTTGCAAGAGCAACTGAGTAAAAGTATAGAAAATTTTCAATATTTTGGCTAATAACGTTTGTGTCAATCCTTGTACTAGTTGTTAATGTATGAAATGACATGTTATCTGCCTTTTGAATATAATTTTGATGTAGTTAGGACAAACCAAACGAATTTTCAGTGTCCTAGAAATTAAGGTATGCATGTGGCACATGTCAGATGAGTGTGACAGCATCTATACAGCAGGGCTACTCAATATAGTCACTGGCACTATCTCTGTGAAGCAGCTCTTGACGTAACAGTTTGTACTCACGTAATTTGCATGTGTATAGTATTATGTGCTTTGAATCATATGGAATTTAAAGTTAGTGATCCTATGGCAGTGTATCAAACATTTTTTATATATTTAGATCTATATATTTTGGACACCTTTTTGTACATAAATCAACAAAATTGTGTGCAGCAGCATTTATTCTCACTATCCACAAATTATAAGTCGCGATTTCATATGGTTAAAAGGCATAGATTAAGCTCAAAATCAAATTATATTTGCAGTTGAATAGTTTTTAATTTGTTTTCCAGTATGGCGTCCGATACCTTTTATTGGAATGCGATAGTTCTCACTTGCCCTAGTAAAGGGGAGGCTGATGTGCTAAAATCAGGTCAGTAGAAAATAACTACATTTTATTTAAAATCTATAAAGCCAAGAAATAGTTTGTATATACATGACTGAGAAATTTACAATGAGAAATTGATTTAATAGCATTATTATTATTTTTTCATTTGTAATTTTATTGTATTTAAAAAGGTTTGAACACAATGTAATATATTATGACAATTTCTAGGATATAAATAAGAGGCAAATGCATTACAAAATATGTGATTTCCACTTGCTGTCATTTGAATATTCCAGAGCTTGACCAGCGACAAAAATGTGGGTTGTTAGATGAGAGGTCGCTAATTCTGACGGTGGAAGATCCACAAGAAAAAGTAGGAAGTGGTGGAGCAACGCTTAATGCTTTGTTAGTAGTCGCAGAACATATATCTGCCCAACAAAGCTTTACTGTGAGTTCATGTTGTACTGTACTGGTTCAACAGTTATATTTATAAAAATAAATGATTTTGATTTCTCATCAAAAGATGTTAGAATTCAAGATAATTTGTGCGTCCAATGATTTTTGTAAAGTTTCCTGCAAAATTTAACAATGTTGCTTAAGATATTAATGTACAGTATATTTGATGTATTTTAAGGTTGTCAATGCAGATGTTCTTCATATGTCCAATATCTTGATAATGCACACAGTGAGTATATATACGAAAACTGATGGTCAGTTTACTGTTCAGATTTTAAATGTCAAGTTTTAAAAATTTCACTATTTGAACTAAAAAATATGGATGTATTTTAATCTAAGTAATATTAGAATCTAGAGAGATATACATAGCATAAAATAAAATGTTTATTTTAATATTTTTTCTAGGGAAGAAATTTTCTGTTAGATCCTTGTGGTCGTGCGTTCGTATGTTTGCCACTTGAGAGGAAAATGTCTGAATTAGACATGCCTGTTTGTAATATTGATATGCTTCTTGCCTCTGTTACTGATATGGTGAGTATTCAATGTAAGATTAAGATTAAATGTTTCATCTATTCTTGAAAATGAATGGTCATTATTGTGACACTATTGTCACTTACACTGAATGTTAATTTTTGATTTTTTTAAAATCATTTTACAGTGTACTTTGCAAATACAGTTAAATCAGCATATGTGTACACAATTTGTTTCTCCCATGCACCAAGTTTCACATGATGAATGAAAATGTGTATTGGTGGCTACTTCCTTCTCTTATGTGGACAGATTTGATTTTTTTCTAGTTTTGAGTAAAAGTGATAGTCTAGCTGCTGTCACCATAAATAAATAAACATTATAGTAAAAATGATAAAGGTATGAAAAATGCATTGAATAACCATGCATGTGTTTCACAGCCTCGTTGCTTCCTTAACAGATTTTTTTTGTTAACATAAATTTATCATAATAAATTTATCATGATCACATGAGAAAGCAACCAGGTTTTGCTTCAATATATCGTTTGTACCTTTTCTTCTTTAATCTTTATGTATTTTATATATTCACTGGCCATGTCCGGACTCCATATACAACAAGTTCTTGAATAAATCTATTATGATTCAGATTTCTTCTCTGTTGTATGTCCAAACGAGACTGTATGCTATGTACCAAATTCATAAATATATTTCAGGCTGCGAAAAAGGCGCCTCCGGGTGTGTGGGTCTGCAGCACCGACATGCTGCTCCATCTTACTGCAATACCAGGTAGCTAGCAAAAATCACTGCTAATTATTTGGATGTCAAAAAAGGATTCTTATAAACAAATGATTGGCTGTTATGGAAATGATTGGAGTAATCCAGCATCACCATCATATTTTCTTTGAAAATATTTTGTCTTGTGCATTATAAATAGTTCGGATGTTAATTATTGTTTGCAATATGTTTTTTTCCATTATTGATACTTTTTCTGTCCAAATATATACAAATTATGATGGAGTACTAGCTGTAATAATTGAAAGTGGTTTTAGTTGTTTTACTCTTCTTGTATTTATAGTCATGTATTTTTCTTCTCGTAGACATTCCATTTGATGAAGCAGATGCCTTTGGAGTGTCTGTCTTAGGGACCAAAAGTTATGCAAAAAGTCATGGTGTTTACAAACTAAATTCTCAGGTATTCAGAGTTACAAATATTTATCCATAAAAGCAATATTATATTTCATTGAAATAAAAACAGCCTGGTGCATATGCTTTCAATGAAAAGTTTCCATGTTTCCTTTTACCCGGTACTAGCTCTAGCACCTGCCACTTCACTGATCATCAATAAAGAATTGCATATTTGTATTCAACAAGACCTGCCCATTCAATATGTGCAATATAAAATTGTATTGATGCATTTGGCACTTTACCTAAATCCCTTATAAATAAGTGTTTTGTTTCAGAATATGGTTGAGGACATCATATATCGAGGTGTGGATGCTGCTATTAATGCTTGTGGTATTGGTGATGAGGATGACCAGGTTCCTCTCGTGAGTACTGGTGTACTGATGCGTTGTTTCATATTCAAGGATTATATATTATCAGGAATCAAAATTTTCTTAGGTACTTTCATTTTACACAGGGCCAAATCTGGCATTCCAGAAGTTGATGCCCTGCACATTTCAGTTCACTACAGATTAAATGCTGCAACGTCCGAGCGACCAGTGCTGGTCGAAGTCCCTTCAAAATTTTGCATAAATAAGTCAGTCTTGGCACCTGGAATCTTGTAACTACAGCTGATACAACACATACATGTTATTGTGAATAACGTATTTCAAAATCTAAATAAAACAGAAATATTGTATAGCATTGCTGAAAAAATGAACAATGTAATTAATGGTAATGGTTGCATACCATTCTCAAGCATATTACTCTGTCTGCAGGTTGCAGGTGTGGTGTACTTTCGTGTGAAGGTTGCAGAGAAGTTGCTCTCCTTCCATACGATGCCTCCTTTGGACAGCTGCACATATATGGGCATTGACAGCGGTTCCAAACCCACGCAGGTACTATACAAGAACCTAGTACATGTATAAAAAATAATACATGTAGGTCGGGTCGGAAGTGCCTAATATACTGGTAATGAAAACATTCGAGTTACGGGAAATTTTGAGTGATAACACCAGTTTCAACGTAAATAGGTCCAACTCTACTTTTCATATGCATAATGTACAAACTTGTAAAAATGTTTTTAGAGAGGGATATGTTTAAAATATTCTAATTTATAAGTTATAATTGTAGAATTGCTAAATAAGCATCTAATTTCAATGTTAACTCTGCAGCTGTCATTGTTCTTTGACATCCTTCTGGCCATGTGTTCTGATGTGACTGAAGAGTCCTTTATATCCGGAGAGAGAAGTTTGACCTATGCAAAGTATAACATCAGCAAACTGGATGCGATGGACCTTGCCAATCAGCTGTATGCAAGACGGCTTATTTGGAAAGAGTTGAAGAGCTTCAAGCTTAAAGTTTGTAAGTTGCTCCCTTTTACTATCATACTAATTCTTCAAGCATTTCTTAAATCGGACCCTGACTACATTATTCCAAGATGTAGCGGTAACACCAGGCCAATTGATGGGAGGCCTATTAAGGAGGTCCCAGCAGGTGATCACAGTTTCGAGCTGGGACCCGAGTTCTGTTACTTAGGTGATATGTCCAGTGGGAGAGCTTGTAAACTATCTCCAACTATTAAATGCAAGACTGCTTGGGGCAACTTTCATGAGCTTCTACCAGTACTCTCCAATAATATCCTTCGTTATGGGAGGACCAAAGCAGATTTGGGAGGTAATCATGCCAAAAAATCTATTATGTCTGAATCAAAGAGTTTGGAGTGGACCCTTGCGACGTAGAGTGGCCTGGCTAGAGTGGCCAGCCAGGCCACACTCAAATCGAGGAAATGTTTTAACATTAGTTTAGATGAATTGTGACATCAGAACAGTCACTGTCAGCCACATATTTTACTGTTTCATGTACAAAGTTTCAAGTTTCATGTACAAAGTTGAATGTACGGTGAAGTTTGCATTGTGGAGCATTGGAACGTTTTATGGGCTCCAATTTATGACATATGATAATACAAAAAGCTCTGCTCCTATTGGGAGTTGAATGTATATCAGCTGATGTATATATAGATGAATCTGCTTTTATCTCATTGTTTAGCTGAATGAGTTCTTATGCAAGTTATTGTTATGTTTTTTTGAAAGAATATAGCAATTTCCTTGTAATGTAAAGGAAATGTAACAAGTTTATTGCTAATGCTGCTTTGCACATTCAAAGCTCATCTGTTAGAACTCACAGCAGGACTCTGTTGTACACATCAAAGTCTTTTAATAATAATAAGTGATTTGCATAATTAAAGATGATGTATTCTAGGATATTTACTTTGTCGCACATACTGTATACTCCCCAAGAAGTTGACAAAAAAATTAAGTGTGACCAGAATCTCCTTGGTCTCGTCTAAAGTCACTATACCAAATACATGTAGCAGATTGAAATGCATCTGTAAACAAGTGCAATTGCATTTACTTTTTTTCACACAAATGTGTCTTATTACAATGATCTGTGTATTTTCCTGGGCTCTGACATTAACATGTACATGTAACGTGTAAATGTTCAGTCTAATCCCTATGTACTGTCAGGTAGAAAATCTTAAAATTACAGAATGGACTGTAGAATGAGTTGATATTTAGATAAAAGACAATTGATTTCATGAAAAATCCATTAATATTTATACATCCGAGTATTTTTGTTTTTTAATTAAGAAAATGAGTGAATATTTACATTGACCGTTCAATAGTCCAGATATGAAACTGATTCACTGTGTTGTTATGAAACAAGACCTTGTTTCAGCTGATTTTGATCAAGACCTACTGGTTTCAAATGTTAAAAAGATAATGAGGAGCTATTTGCATGATAAGAGCAGGCTATTGTTTGTCAGATTCAGCTAATTTTCATTGTTGCCAGCCCTGTGGTCTGTGAGCAAATTTTCCTGTGTTTCGCACCCTGCCATAATCCATCCAGGTGAGGACATAGCATGCAAGCACAATGGCTGGCAAACGTGCGCTAATGCGTGTATAAAACAAATTTTACCCACAAATTTTTCTACCAATTAGGGATCGTTCGCAAATGACGTCATAGTATTTTCGGGGATTTCTGACACCGCCCGCCGCGTCATTATTCTTCGCCCCACTACCACCACCTATAACGCGTCATTTTTCCCTACCCGTACACCCCCGGTCCTTACTACTACCCATATAAACAGTGAATAGCATCTAGTACATTGCTATGGAACATCCCCCCCCCCAAACAAAAAAACACAACAACAAACAAACAAAACATTCACAACATATTGATATTTTTCATTTACATGTAATACAATTCCATTGGAAAACTATTAAGAAGAGCACTTTTTTATGCCTGCACCCCACCCCCACGCCAACAGTCCGCGATGACGTCATTTTTCTCTGACTCCCCATCCCCACCCATTCCACGATGACGTCATTTGTGAACGATCCTTTATCATGTAATAAACAGGTAATAAAGCATAAAACTCATCTCCCGTGTTCTACTTTTGTAAAGCCATGTGAAAAGAAAATGAATTTCATCACGATGTGCACTTGTTGTTTGCTATACCGTCATATGTCAGGTCAATAGAATCGCATTTTAGTGTATATCGGCCATTGAAAAACACAAGTTAGTATTTAGTACGTTAGTATTACAAAGTTGGTTTTATCTTCTTATTCATGTGTTAACCCTAATCAGGGCCAGTGCCGTCTGGGACGCACCTCTATATGTCTGCACTGCCGGCAACACACCACAAGCACCTGTTGCAGTACCTGCTGCCTGGGCAACACTCCAGCGTTGTCACTAGCAACAATGCTGGCTCGTTCGCCAAGGTATGCGGAAATTGTTATATGTAGGAAGCTTGTCTGGTTAATCTTTGTCATCAGTTAATGTTATTCACTTTATTTGATTTTTTAAACAGTTTTATTGCAAGTACATTAGAACCTCCAAGTAAGACCACCTCTTTTAAGAGACCGCTTTTAAAGAAAGACTGTTTCAGTCCTAAGCATTAATAAAGAAACTGTTGTGACTTCCATTATAAGACAATCTCTATTTAGAGCTAATGGCAATCCTCGGCATGGTCGTAATAGAGGATTTAATGTACTTCATGAGCATTCTTGCAGGTATGTAAAGAATGCACTTAATGGGATTTCATTACAATTGTTCAAAGACAAAGTCTACGGTAATATTCAAGGAAAATCCTATTGATTAGCTTAGTGTCATTGAAAATACAATATTAGATGGCAAAAGTTTTATACACTCTCCAGAGTATGACTAATCTCCATAAAGAGATCATCACGAACCTCCATAAAGGTCACCACTGTATTGCCACCTCTTGAAGTTGATACCTGTCCCTGCGCTGTCTTAAAACAAAGTTTATATTGTTGTAACTTGTTGTAAAAGTATGGATTATTTTATTAAATCATGACCTTTTCACCCTTGGTTTTACAGCCTGGAGCGAAGGTGGCGGACAGCGCTATTCTGATCAATTCATTAGTAGTGGATGATGTCGTCATTGGTAACAAAACGATCCTGTCTCATTGTTACATTGACACACCCGTCACAATTGGCAAAGATTCTATCCTCAATGGTGTCTACACTATTGGACTACAGGTAATATACCGGTATCATCTAAACACCCATGGGCTTTTCGGTTGAATTTTTTAATTTACCACATTGTCTTTATTACAACAATGTCTATGACATTGGAATTGCAATTGTCTAGATTTTGATATGGTTCATATGTTGATAGTTGTATGTGAGCAGTCTAATGGTATGGTTGAGTAGTGGGATCACTATATCTACATGAGTCTTGTGCTCTGTGTTCGAAGTGGCGGTAGCAAACAAGTGCAGGCAAATGCAATACACGTGCATACCCTGCATAGAAACTGTTTTTCTCAATGAAAATGCATCCTTTTTTCTCCAGTTTAGAGGTCTTACCTATGCAGTAACTATATTGTACTTTAGAAATAGTGAGACACTCCTATCCCAAACATCTCCACCAATTAGAATTGAGTATGATGACAAACTAAATAGAAAGTATGTTCATTTTGCTGTCTACTTCCTTATGCTCTAAGGATCATTGTCAGATCATAACTGACAACTGGCACTATATATGAAGTTCACTATGGGACTATTCAGACCCAATACTTGTCCATCACAATTTTTTGCATCGCTGGATCTCAATGGGTCCATATAAAAGACTAAGCCATTGAACAGTTTAAGGATAAATGTATGTGCCAACTGCCAAGTGTAGTGAGATATTTTTCGTATGATCTTTGCGTGTATAAGAAAGCTCTGAGGAGAAATATGTCAGCTGGGCTCTATGCGATGGTGTATACCCAAGAGCAGGTGTGAACAGGCGTCTGACACAACCACTTAGACCTTATATTGAATTGCATTTGTGTTACAGACTATGTTCTTTTTCACTGGCCTTCTTTTCTTTTCAATATACAGTAGAATCGTCCATTATGACAACTTCTGTAAAGAGACCACCTCTATCTTAATATAATATCATTTGTTAGAGTCCACCTAGAAACTTGGCAAGTAGGCCAACCCTCTAATGAGACCAGTTGAGGCGAGCTCCGTGGTGGTCTTGATAGACTAAGAGAGATGTTATATTGTATACAACTTTGATTTTTGATTTATTAAAGTCATCCAAGTCCAATTTTAGGATACATGTAATTTAAACAAACCGTAAATTGCCAATTAATAGCCTTTGTTGGTTATTGATGGATAGGTTTAGGGGAGTTTGTTGAGAGAGGGCAACTACATGTATAGCGTCATATTTTAAATACATAATTATCCCCAACCATCCCTCATGAAAATGCAATGGAAAGATGAGTGCCCTGTCAACACATACAGGGCTTTTCAAGTCCACTCTCCCACTTTAGTTTTCATGATGTTTGCCTTAGCATGGTATCCACTACTTGTCTTGCAAAGGCTTACAAAGTGGAAACAGATTTTTCAATACTCAAAAATGGGTGAATATTCAGTTGTTCCTGATATATTTTATGTTTTATGAAAAAAGGCTACTTTGTGTACCGAAAGTTTTCAAAGTATGATAAAGAACTAAACATACATAGATATTCAAATAAGGCATATTTGAATAAAAAAAAAAGAAGTTTCATACAAAGATTCAAAGGATGATACAATTTAGAGGGCATATTAACATGTAGTAATTAGCATTGTAAAATAACACCATAATCTACTCATCAAATGCATTCATGTACTGCCAGTTTTTTTCTCATTTTAAAGCTTTTATAGGCTCGTATATCAAGTTAATATATGATCATGGATTAATGCGTTTCTATAATACCAAGGCAAAGGTAGGTTTTTCGACATTTGGAACTTTTATAGTAAAAATAAGGATGTAGTTTCTCTACTGTAAAAACTGTAAAGTGTAAATAAACCCGTCCATTCAATGAGCAAGTTCAGCACCAATAATTCATTGTCCAAATGGCATCCAGTATTTCCGACTAGCTCACCAGCTAGTGTTTTTTGCATGTTTTCTCTTTCCAGATGAACGAGACGTTGCGTTTTGGTGCCGACGTTTAACCTGCGACAATACTAATGACCTGGAGTGAATATAAAGTCTATCGAGCATGGCAACAGTGAATTGCAACTAAAAAAATCACTTACTTCCAGGCGAATGAGACTTTAGCGGACAGTATCGTTCTGCAGACGTTCCATATCCGTCTGGCGGCGTTGCCGGGCCGCGACCACATCCCCGTCACCACCGTGCTCGGAAAATACGACGACCCGCAGGTAACCGTGGACACCCACCCACCCACCCACCCTCCCACCCACCCACCCACTCACTCATAAGCAAGCAAGCAATATAATTTATTTTAAAAGAATATGCATATAGCTATGACGGTGGTTGCGGGGAACAATTTCTTGATTCTCGCTTTGATAAAGACACTCATTTCAAAACTTCAATAGAGCAAAAAAGTTTCACACATTACTTCTAATATCTATGTTCAAATATTCGCTGTCAATTAAGTCAATTAACTCTACTTTCATTACGCTTTAAAGTACATACAAATTCATATTACAGATTTTTTTTAAATAATTGCTAATTTTTGAGTGCAATGACAGAACATTAGAAATGGTAATTTAATATAAAAAGAAAAACACTATCACTGGGATTAAGAAATACAAATGGAAAACATTTTTGGCCCAAGTTAATTATTGATTGACACTTTTTACCCCAGTGTGTGATCGTTTTTAGAAGATCAACCATGGATCTGTGAGGTTTTTTTCAATTGTTTCAGGGCAACCTCGAGAAGCGAGCGAGCAGCACAATCTGCAACATGCCGTTTGCCGTATTTTTCCGTCTTACCGGAATTAACAGTGAGGACTTGTGGGACAGTGATATGGTAAACAATTCATTCTACAGTTCAGCATGTATTTATTTGAGCATGTCAAGGTCGTGTCTAGTGGGAGCTGAATACATTGAGATTATTCCACCGGGGAGGATGGGGCAGACGGGATTTTTCACAGCTGTTAAAAATTTGACATTTCACTTTTGCTTCAAATCAAATTATCTATAAGATAGTCAGTAGTGTCAGGGGAGAAAATTGTTTGCATGAAATTAAAGAACAATGGGGGAAAGCATCCACTTTTCTGTTGATTTTTTAAGTATATGGCTCAGTGAAATTTGAGACTTTTATTTGAGGTGGAATAAATCTACATGGGTGTATTATTACAAAGGCTATTATCAGCACGTCTTCTCTTTTTGTATTTGTGTCTGTTTTATGCCTGGCTTTTTCTATCACTTGCATAAAAGATGTCAACGTAATATTCTATTCCAATGCAACCAGCTGATTTTACACGAAGTAATAAAGTGTAATTGGTTCAAGTACATTTTAATTTTGCAATACACCCTGTGGAGCATACATTGAAGTGAGGTCAACACAATTCTATTGGTCTCTCATAAATGTGTGCACACAGAATGGATGCTTACTGTGTTCATCATTATATCAATGATACATGTACAAAGAAAAATCATGAATGCTATAGTATACAAACATAAGCTAAAATTTAGCCAGAAATTGCCCCTGCAACCCTAATATTTGTGGTGTCAAACGAAATATACATATAGCATGAGCAATAGAACTACTCATTTGTTGTACGCATTTGTGGTACACTATTGTTCCTTATGTGCTGCTCAGTGCAACAACAACCTAAACGCTCATGGGCTTTGAGGTTGAAATTTGTCAGTTTAACTTAAGGGGAGGGCTTTTACAAGATTTTGCTTTCATATTGGAATTTGATACAGTCTAAAGTATGAGGTGGGCCTCTACATGAGTATAGAGTTTTGATGGTTGTATTAAGCATTTGATGTTCAACAAGCCATACACTGTTGCAAAGATAATAAAATTCAAGTCAACATATATTTAGCAAATTTGACATGTGATATTTCTTGAAGCACATCAGGATTGCGAGACCGTTTTAAAAGGTCTGTGTTATAAGTGCACTAAATTATCATATTCAAGAGCATCATGATAATTATGTATACATGTATTTCACAATTTATATAGCCTATACATGTACATGTATATGTGAAAAATGTAGTACTGATTTTTTCAAAGAGAAGAGATCCATACTGTGCGTGTACTTACCCTACTATTGTACTGAAGTGTGAGAAATGCATTTATTAGCATCTGTTCAGGGTGTCCCCATTATCTTTTGATCTGCCTCATCCTCACAACCCTGACATTTTGTTACCACGTGACATTGGTGCAATGGCCCATTTGTTGCAGTGCAAGCTTATTTTTCAATCATATTTGTAAAATGTCAAGAGTTGCACTGTGATTGATGTTGCAAATATGCAATTATCATGATTCGTTTATAGAACTCTTTATCCTTCGGGGTGCATGTTGCATACTCACTTTACATGTTCAATTGTAAATGAAAATGCGTGGGCTTGAAGTCAAAATCAGATAGATACATCTATGCTAGTTCATTGACATCCTTGTTGTGTCTTTGTTACTATCTTTCTCAATTTCATACGGAGTATACAACACATTGCAATAGCATCACAAACATGCTACTAATCACTCCCATTAACTTTCAATAGCCTGACTTGTACCTATTTACATATAGGAACCGCAGAGTAGTTTGGAACAAATTACAGACAAATTAGCTTAGCATCCACCATCAGACCTGATTGCCAATTGAACCAACAACCTTCTAGTGACAAGTCCACACCCCCTATCCACTTAGTCACAAATCCTCAATTTGTCCACAGAATCACACATCAGTCATGAGTACCAACCCATTTTTGGCTCATTGCCTGATGTAGAATTTGTTCAAGGTTTACACTTTGAACTCAATCGTTTGATATCTACCCTGTTCATCATCGATGATCAGATGGGAGATTGCGATTCCAGATTCACCAAACTCTTTATAATATACAGTGGCAGATCCAAGGGGGGTCTGGGGGGGGGGGCCGGGCCCGCGGTTCATCCCTACGGTGGCCCATTTTGAATAGGGAATTGAACCCAAGCTTGCACATCCCCGGTTGCATTTTGATGATTAATCTCAGTAGGTTAGGAATAACAAAAAAATATACTAAAAATATCTCTTAAAATGCATTATTTAAAGTGCTTTTTTAAAAAAAAATCCTGGGGGGCATGCCCCCAGACCCCCCTAGATAGGTGCTGACTTTACGCACCGGCGCATTCACTCATTGAATGATTTTGGGACCCCCGTTCCTCCAAATTCTGGATCTGCCACTGATATAATGTAAAATCTATGAATAATTTAAAGTGTACAGCTTGGGTTTCTAAAAATGGTATAAGATAATAGATTGCTTTCACTCCGGAAATGAAGTGTTAAAGTTAATTTGTGATTACTAGTATGTTTTAAATATGTTGACAGTATGCGCAAATTAAAGCAGATCTTCATTCTGGAGCTTACATGTACATCTACATAATTAGATTCAAACCTGTGACTAAAACCTCAATGGCACATCACTGTCAAATTATCCCATTTCCAAAATACTTTTTTGTTTTTTTTAGTTGACTTTTAAGAAAACGAAAACGAAGGTTTTTGCTTATTAACTTAAAAAGATGAGTATGTATATTTCCCGAGAAAAAAATATTCATGTGTATTGCAAAAAAGAAGCTTCACTGTTAACCCTCCATTTCACCATTGGGACTTACTGTTCAGTTAGTTGTGACCTTGAGAAGTCATGGGTATCGAGGACTAGATCGTGAGACATATGCAAATTTTTTTACATAAAAGTTTTTTCCATTCCATATTCGGCCATGGTCAAGACCTGGTAACGACCATGTCCAGACTAAATGGGGCAACAAGATCCAGACAAGATCCAGATATGGTAGACTTGGTCTCAATGAGGATGAGACATGGTTCAGACATGGTCCAGAAATCATCCTAACCATGGCGACAAGATAAAGACCAAGAAAATTTGACAAGTCGTAACCTGGTTTTGATGCTGGTTATGATAGTGGAATGTGGATCCATACCAAGTTGTGACCGAGACTTGGGCTATAAAAGGGAATGGAGACAAGGTCCCGACATGGTCAAGACTAAGAAGACTAGTTAAAACTAGCACCTGACATGGTCCAGATATGGTCCAGACGTGATTTCGACTAGGTTACGACATGGTTCCCACCTGGTGGAGATAAAGTATTAATTTTTTAAGTCTTCGTCAAACTACAGCGACCTTTTTAGTTCTATATGCAGCAAGTGGGAATAAAAAGTCGCGGTGGAAGTCTTTTGTGCATGGAGACTTTCAAAGAAAATCAGAACAGAAATAGCTCCGACCATGAAGACTAGATAAGGACGAGATCTCGATCAGGTCCAAATCTCGAAAACGTCTTAACCTAGTTTTTAGCCAAGTAACGACGATGGAATGGAGGGGTTAAAGTTTGGCCAGGCATTGCAGAGGATGGATGACAATGGGAGCACAAATATATGCTTTTTATGTGTCATCCGTGTTCACTTTAAAGTGAGGCTTATTACTATGGATGCATAAATGACAGCAAATAAAAAACAATAACAAAAAAAAAATGACAGTAAACTAAACACTTTATGATGAATTTCGATATACATGTACCATATCATATGCTACTTCTGCTTTGTTATTTGAATGATGGCAAATATTTAAACAAATTTTGGACAGCTCTCATATGTAAAAATCATGTGAATGAAAATAGTCCATAGGCATAGCTTACGCAGCTATTTGGCAGCTCTTGTTGATCAACATTACAGGGACAAAGTGGATTGCATTACAGACTACATTACATGATAATAGAAATAAGCCAGTTTCAGTCCTACTACTTCTGCAACAACGTCGCATCAAGCACATGCCGACTATTAGCATCACCCCATTACCAGCACTGTTAGGCAATGTCATTCCCATTAATTAATTGTGTGACAAATTCTCCATGACCAACTTAAGTCATGACAACAAGGTCAATTTACTCTCATAGCCGTAATAGTGAGAAGGGGATATGTCTCATTATATTACTTGATACGTTCATTATCATACCAATACCAGCTCTTTTTCATAATTGAAGCTTTAGAAATCAAATGTCAAGAAGAAAACTACACAATTTGTCGTAAGCACTGAAGGGTGGAAGTTTAGTGGGGTGATAATCCAAAGATTTACATTATTCTTTTCAATTGTTTGCACTAGTAAGACACAGCTTTTTGTCGTTAAAAGTTTTAAGATAATAAATCTATAAATATATTAGAAATTAACTGACTGTAAGTAAGAATTACATTAGAGGATTCTTTCTTCACATCAATAGGGTTATATCACATAGCCTCCACCGGGAGTGGAACCTAACACTCGGCCATCCTGACACAACTGCAGTGGTCCAGGGTTCGAGTCCTGGCAGAAGCTATGTGGATATAGCCCTATGGACTTTGAGAAAGAATCCTATAATGTCAATAATAACTCTAGATGAGAAAGTTGAAGAAGAAACTTTATTTGTGGAAATACTCAGTACAAAGTAAAAGGGCGTGACACCTAGATAAAAATCTGAGTTTTCAATATTTGTTCCATTCTCCACACCAAATGGAAGCTAATAAATTTTGGTAAGCAAATTACAAAAAAAAACACACTGTAAACCTTCTCCTTGTACATCGACGGTGGCAAGTTTATGGGCGTAGCACCTGCAGAATCTTATTACGTGTACGTCCTTGGCACTGATACCCGCTCATCACCTATCCGCACATGTCACCACGAAATTAATTCTTCGGATAAAATGACGGCACTTTTTATGGATGGGTTCTTCCTTGCTTTTCAGATTTTTGCCCATTCCAAAAATAAGCTTCGGAAACAGTGATGATCCCCGGGATGATCCCATTATAGGTGACTCGCTAGAAATTGAAAGTAAATTACTTATTGATGAAGTGTCTCATTGAAAAGTCTAACTTTGTACATGGATCTCCAATTTTGATTAATTAGTTTGAATCTTTTGTGTGTGTTTTAAGTCTAGTTGTGTTTTCATTTTTGTTTTGTTTGGTGGCTGAACAGATCATTGAATCAATAAAACTTGTCTTTTCCTTACAATTTCAATGTTTGGTTTTCTGTTTTTTGTGTGTTTTATTATTCAATCCATGTTAATATTTTTTAAAGAATATGTCGCTCCAGGATGTCGCTGGCAAGGAGCTTGAATTCAATTTTTTTACTGTAACTCTACTCGTAAATTTATATGTGGTGCCAATATACTAAGATGACCTTGACGGCAATAATCAAACTGAGCTTTAGTTCACTAATGCAGAAAAAACTGTCACTATAAATCATTTCATTCAGAAAATAAGCATTCTAACCCCCCATTACATTACTGAACATTCGGGCAGAAACTCAAAAAATCACCCGAAAAATGGCAAAGTCCGAATCCATGGACCAATCCGGGCGGCGATTTTCATGCTCCGCGCATTGAAACGGAGGATCCAAATTTCACTTCTGAGAAGTGGATTTTTTG
>CM032661.1:13650743-13667861 GCA_019095985.1 Streblospio benedicti | reverse complement strand
ATGGGTCCTAATAGGGGCGAAGCGATTACCGTCTGCAGATAATTATATATATATATATATATATATATATATATATATATACACACATATATATATATATATATATATATATATATATATATATATATATATATATATATATATATATAAATAAGCATGTGGTTTATCTGAATGTTTTGTTTGGATAGTTGTGAAGTCTAAGTAGAAATAATATAAAGGACAGCAATCTCTACCATCATGCCTGTGGGGTGTCGATCACTTTCCTTCCACAGTCCAGGGGGCTGGTTCGGATCATCAAAATATATGCTCGCGTCCTGCACGAAATCTGGATGAAAGAATTGAATAATTTTTTGTTCGATGATAATTACATTCAACTAACAATTTTATGAAAACAATGCATGCTTGTTGAGAAATGATTATGTTATGTTTTCACACTTCTTTGTCTCTCTCACGTCTTTTTAGCAAGCATATTTCTACCAACGATAGATATAGCTGAAGACAGGTTTTACAACCCTAAGCTTCCATTTGACTATATCAAGTGGCCCTGGCGGACTCGAATTCACGACCCCTAGGTTGTGAGATCAGAATGATACCATCATCCCAAACAGCGAGCTGTTAAAAGGTTACACGGCTGAACCGTTGTCTCCGTAATCCCCAGCTTACATACTTGGTCTGTTATCATCTCAACCCAGAGGTCGTGGATTTGAATCCCACGTGAGGACGAAATTTTGGGAAGGTCTTATTAGCATTTTTGTGCTATTGAATGATATATATGTTTTTCCAGTGCTTGCCAATATATTTTCACATTTCTCTGTCTCTCTCTCACGTCTTTTTAGCAATCATATTTCTACCAACGATAGATATAGCTGAAGACGGTCTAAAAAAGACGTGAGAGAGAAACAGAGAAGTGTGAGAATGTATCCGCAAACACTGGGAAACACATATAGATTATTTTATGACAGCTATGAAGCATTTGGACACAACCAGGTAATTTATAGCAGCAAATATATAGCAGCTGTAAGAAGACTCACACTTTGTCCCATTGTCCATGTATCTTTACCACCATCATCCTTTTCTTCAAGAACAGCGTCAGTTTTTGCGGGTCCCATCTTCTCTTCATTAGTTATGGGCTGACCGTCTGCCAGGAACTGAACTGCCACTCCAAGGTTTAACAATTGGGGTTTTCCCCAATTGCAGCGCCACCTGTATTCTGGTATGTGCTTGGGATTGTCGGGTTTCGTGATCTGCCATGTTATATTTGGTGTTATGGTCTCATTGGCTGCAAGGGCTACAATAAACAAAACCGAACGCACCACTACTGCATTATAACTATGAGTAGAGGCCAGTAGCAGAAAAATCCTACACTTGGTGTAGTCCTTTCGATTCGTAAGAACAAGTGAGTGAACGTGGACTAAAATGGTTATACTTGATGGTATGGGTGAGATAAGTAGGGGAGGAGTGGGAGGAAGAGATGAGCAAAAGGGTATGTGAATGTTGCACGAAATTCCACACAAGGATTTGTAGAGACTTGATTCTAATTCATTATACGTCATCGTAAAATCCATACATTCATCTCAAGTAAGTAATTTATAGACCAAGTCATGAATTTCAGATTATTGGAAATCTCGGGTTCATTTTCTTCCGTAAAAACAGTATAAATACACCTACCATAGCAGGGTGAAAAGTTGTCATCAGAGTTGCTCCCTGGTGGGCATTTGTAACGATTTCCTTTAAGACGAGAAATATTGAATGCACATATAGAGGTCATTAACTATATAAAACAATTGTTTCACACCATTTATTTCAGAGCAATAAGTAAACATGCATAGACCTTTAGACCATAGCTATAGTATCAACTCTGGACATGGATATTTCATGCTTCTATAGATTGTTATAAGGGACCAAGCCAAAAGATCAATGTCGGATTTCTAAATTAATTATTTAACTCAGGGGGGGAGGGGGTCGGTAAGCCCAATTAACTTGTGCCATCCGATAAAATCAACTTTTAACAGGCGTTTCCAAACTTTGTTGTTTCATATTGTTTTTCATTTCTATAGTTAACTTTAAGACCAAACACACAAGTTAATTGTTAATCAAGATCACATCAAGTGCACATTCAACTTTTTTAAGACATTACCTGGGGGGGGGGGTATTGTCGTTCCGCTAAACCAACTTTTTTAATATTCAACTTAACAGGTGTGTGCGTGTATGTGTGTGTGTGTGTGTGTGTGTGTGTGTGTGTGTGTGTGTGTGTGTGTGTGTGTGTGTGTGTGTGTGTGTGTGTGTGTGTGTGTGTGTGTGTGTGTGTGTGTGTGTGTGTGTGTGTGTGTGTGTGTGTGTGTGTGTGTGTGTGTGTGTGTGTGTGTGTGTCTGTGTGTGTGTGTGTGTGTGTGTGTGTGTGTGTGTCTGTGTCTGTGTAATGTTTAGTATTTCACAATGACCTAATAAATATGCCTTACTAAGTTGCTAAATATACTCTTGTAGTATGCAAAATAAAAAAAACTTAGTGTTTCTTAATTTCATTTATATACACACTTATAATGTGTATGCTATCAGTGATATAATCAAACATTTTTTGTGTGATACTGAGAGATGTACAGTTTACTTTCTATGAAATTTCCATTTTCCCAATAGAATCAATATTCGTGTTAGTACACATTCTTTGAAATCCCCAATTGAAGTACATGTATAAAAATATAACATTTGCCATGAATAAAAACATACTAAATCTAAGCAATCCCATAGATCAACCACATTCAAGGCTTGCATAAAAACCTAGTTGTCATGCTGTTGGGTGTTGGTGACAGAGAGATTATTGTTTCTCTATGACCTCTATGGCATCGCATAAGTGACTTGTCTGTCACAGTAGACACTCATGCCTATACATACACTGCCGGAAACATTGCTAGCATGAGATATTGTATGCATATGCATGTAAACAAAACATAGCCAGAAACACACGCCAGTATGTATGCATGACCAACACATGTGCAAGCTGATTACGGCTGCATTTGTTATCAGCTAGTAAATATTCAACAGGCTATGACGTAGCCGGTGTGGCCAAGCTAAGGCTGCGTGACGTCACCAGCTAGGGATTAGCAAAGGCCAAGAATATCATCTCGCTAAGCTGAGACATTTAGACTGCGGCTGTTTCTGAGTGCTATGATCACAGGTTTCAATAATCTTTTTAAATGATATTCTTGGGCTTGACAACTTCAAAAAATTGTTGAGTTACTGGTATTAAACCGCCATCACAGATGTCTAAGAACCTCCAACAACCAGTTTAGTTTTAAAGAAAATCACGCAACTGATATGTGCTCATTTGTGCTTAAAGAGACTGTCAGCTCGTATATAGATTGTAATAGTCCCATCTATCTGTGCTATGTTGATTCTTCTAAAGCGTTTGATAGAGTAAACTTTTGGCATCTTTTTATGAAACTGATTAATAGTGGCATTCCTTCTATTATTGTAAGACTGTTTGTTTATTGGTATACATCACAAACATTTTTTGTAAAATGGTGTGACAAACTGTCTGTCATTTAGAAGTAGCAACGGCGTCCGTCAGGGTAGTATACTATTCCCACTATATTTTAATGTTTTTATGAATGGCCTCAGTTCTATTTTACTATCCTCTGGGGTTGGTTGTTATATAAATGGTGTTTGTATAAATCACCTTTTTACGCGGATGACTGTGTCCTAATGGCACCATCACCACATGCACTTCAAATGTTAATTACTATATGTGATGAGTATGCCAGTAAAAATGAAATTGTTTATAATTCAAAAAAATCTGTTTGTATGGCAATTTTGCCCCGTTCCTTACAGAAGCACAATGTATCAACTATGTACCTACAAAAGAAATCTTTAAACTGTGTTAAGGAACATAAGTACCTAGGCATATATATATGCAAATTTTTTAGAGATGATAGAGATGTTAAAAGACAGATGAGAGCAATTTATTGCAGAGGTAATAGTTTGATTAATAAATTTAGGCATTGTTCTGTGGAAGTAAAAACTCAGTTATTTAAGTCATTCTGTTCTAATATGTACTGTAGCCCATTATGGTCTTGCTATAGCAAAGAGGTATATAGGAAACTAAAAGTGGCATACAATAATATATTTCGAAATTTCATGTCTGTAAATAGGATGCAAAGCACTTCCCAGTTACAAAACTTTTATGGAATAGACAGTTTTAATGTTTTAATTCGTAAAAATATTGTTAATTTTAGAAACAGGTTACTATACAATGGCCATGTTTTTACTAGTGATTTTCATATTTATAGGAGTTTGATTAATAAGAAATGGCTGGAGTTGGCTTTTAAATTTTAATAGATGAGTTTAAGTATTTGAGTTTTAACTGTGATATTTATTATAACTGCATGTTAATACTGTACATATGTTTTTATTTGTTACATGGACATGTTTTTATGTCTGATTTAATAAATGCTTTGATTTGATTTTGATTTGATTTGATAGATATGAGGCAAGGGGGAGGGAACTGCCTCTTATAATTTTCAGGGGAGGTCGGATTGTTTTTAGGTAATTGTGACTATAACACAAAAAAAATATCCCACAAAAGAAATAGAGTCTATAACTAATATGACATAAGCTTACCCCACGCAAAACGCATAATAACAACTGGAAGGTATTGTTTCCCATTTGTAGATCATGAAGTCTGAGCAATTGGATGGCCCAAACTTTGAAGCTTATGGATTTAGCCACACAATCGCCGTAATAATGTACGTAGCCGGTCAGTTGGGATTCATTCCATTCGCCAGGAAGCTCTTCTGTCTCTTAAAACAAAAACAACAACAAAATAAGACAGTCGTTCAAAATACATAATCGAATGCTATGTTGGCATTTGATAGATATTGTGGAACAATATAAACACACAAAAGAAAACACAAATCAATGAAGTGCTAGCTCGAGCACTCGATCTCCCCAGTAAGGTTATTTCTGCCAGGGTAACTGCTGTCACTTGTTTAACCACTATGTTTTATACTCACATTTCACCACGGAACAAGCTTGCAAGTTTACCGCAAATTACGGGCGATCTGGCACAACGACACACACACACACACACACACACACACACACACACACACACACACACACACACACACACACACACACACACAAACACACAAAACACAAAACAAAAAAAAACAAAACAAAACAAAAACAAAAACAAAACAAACACCGCCCGATTCTTGGGCGAATGGCCTGGGCGTTGAGGGGTGAGTATTGGTGAGGTAGAGACGAGAGACTGTGCGATGTACAAGTGCTCTAAAGTCCGAATGAGATCCCGATAATCCATTTGTGGGAGATTCTTCTCTCAATCGGCGGATCCAATTGTATCTCGTTTTGTGAAATTGGTCGATTGAAGTACAATCTACTATGATGGTCTTCACGCATGCTTCAATCATGTCTTCTCATCGCTACTCGTGTATAATCGGCCGACTTAAGATGCGCCGATACACCCTATACAAAACTTCAACTCAACTCATGCTGGCCCGATTGTTGTCTTTAATCAAGATGTTAAGACCACACATTTATCTTATAACGATAATGAGCGATTGAACTTTGATTTCTCCGTCTTGTCTCTACTCGGCCGAGATTAGAAGCAAAGATGATTGAGGATACTCAAATTTGGTTCGTCAGTTAAAGATAGTGACTTTTGGAGCCTATTTTGCATGTACGTAACTGGTCCATATTTGGGTCAATTCAGGATCTTTAATTGGTCCAGTTCGAACTGTTAACCCTCCACAAGTCACATCAGCTTGAGCTAGAACATTCAAACTTGATTTGTGAGTTGAGAATGGTTACTTCTTGGAGTCAATATCATAAGGAGCAAATGATCCATATTTCAGTCCATTCCAGATCATTGCCTCTCTACATATCTTATCACATGAATTACGTTGCTCAAATTTGGCTTGTCAGTTGAAAATGGTAACCTTTGTGCGTCTATTACTAATAGACCACAATGGCCTCTATTTGGGGTCATTATGACTGTTGTTTCCCGCCTTGCTACATCTCTACATGTAAGATGGCTTGATCTGGATACCTCAAATTTTGTTGTACGTCACAAATAGTGGCCTATTGGCATTCATATGGACTACAATAGCTCCTTATTTGGGTGCATTGTGGATAGTAGTTGGTTATTTGCTTGCAACCACTATACAGGTCACATTGTTCCAGCTAGAGTACTCAAATTCAGTTTAAAGTTGGAAATATCAATCATTTGGCACTTATTTCTTATGAACTACAATGGTCCATATATGGGTGCATTAAGACTATTAATTACTCTCCGGCTTTCTACCAATTTGCAGTTCACACTGTTACAGCTAGGATGCTCATAGAACTTTCAGTGAGAATTAGTGACCATTTTGCACAGATTTCATTGTATTACCATACAACACCAGAGTCTATCATGCAGTTAGTGCATTTTAAAATTCTGTTAGCTCACCATCAAAGATACAACTGTGAGTTAGAGTTACAGCACCGCGTGACTGAGCCGCACGTTTCACCAAAATAAACAGAACTTGGGTCATCAATCTACAAATGAGTAAACTATGTTAATAAGTCGCAATATTCATTAATGTACTACACTTCTACATTAAGTATATCAGGTATATAAGTATATAAGTATAAAAGGTAGTGCATATATATCAGGGGGCACGTTTATTGATAGTATGGGTGCAAAAAGATAGGTGCAAAAAGGTTGGTTAAGGGTACTGTGAACTCTTTAAGGGGAAAAATATTCTATTTTCAGCTTTTTAATATTTATTATACTTTAAACTAAGAAGACCAACATGTTTTGAAATGAACCTTTTATCTTCAATAGTTTTCCCATTACAACGCATTTTGTAAAGACCAAGCTGGAGTGAAAAACAATGACTCATTCTTTGCAGGATTATAAGGTTATATGGGCTAAAAATCAAATTTTTACATTTTCAATGTTTTGTATGCTATAAATGATAAAGAACAACATCTTTTTTCAAAAATGAACCTTTTATCATCAATAGTTTTTCTGATACGATACATTTTATAGACATCAATTACTATCAATGTATATTGATAGGCCATGTTTAAAGCCATTTTCTCAAAACTAAGTTTGCATAGTGGATGAATTTTTCTTTTTATATTTCTCCTTAACCATGAAATCAAATTTTCACAAACGTGTATATATTTGAAGATATATGCATTCTGAAGAAAACCTTACTAGGGATTTTGATTTTTTTATTTTGTTGATGAATTATGAACGTTTTTGTATTGATTTGCAAGAAAATTCGGAAAATAGGTGGTTTTAAAACTTAAAATGCATGTAAAATGATAAATAGGAAAAATATAAAAAAATTGAGGCAAGGTTTTCTAGATAAATATACAAATTTTGTAACTGAATAGTGATTTTGGTCATTTCGATGTTTTACTATCAGTTATATGCTTCACAGGCAAAGTTGTCATTTTTCATTAATTGCTTTATAATTTTTTTTCATCAATCTATACAATTCAAAACATGTTGTGTCATTAGATTAGATAATTATCTACAAAATAAGGTGTAATTTGTAAGAATTGAAGCAATAATGAGTGAGAAAATCAAAGTTTAATAAAATCCTAAGAAAAGAGTTCACAGTCCCCTAAGATCGTAAATAAATGATTTGCATTTCAATCACAATGATTTATAAAAAGCCTTCTATAGTTCATGAAAAGATTGGAAAAAGCTCGTTGAGAGCACAATGAATTTTAACTCCAACGTTAAATTTTGCCGAGCTGCCATTGATGTGATGTTCGAAAACACTGGTCACTGATTGCGAGCCCAGCCGGTGCTCACCAAAATCGAATCGCTGTTAAATTTCAATTGTACTCGGCCAAAACATGATAGAAAAGTCAATCTCCAAAGTGGCAGGTGCAAATTGAACCACAGTCGCCAAAGGGAGCGTTCACAATTGACGTCAACACTGGAGGGGGGGGGGGCAAAAAAGTTGACGAAAAATTGAAAGGGGATATGGGGGGGGCACCCGAAAGTTGACAGGATGACGTGGGAGGAAGGGGTTGGCAAGTTATGAGTTGTGGAAGAAGGTAAAAAGTGATGAGAAAGAAAAAAAGGGGGGAGTCATTAAGTTGACGAAAGTTGACGCGGGGGTTGGGGTGGGGGGTCTCATGAAGTTGACGAAAGTTGACGAGGGGGTGGGGGTCAGAAAGTGCCAAAATGTGGTTGACATCAATTGTGAACGCTCCCCAAATGCATTAAGCACTCGAATTTGTGAGTTGGCTAGTACAAGAGTAATTCCCTGCTGATCAGTATGTTAATAATGTGAAATATGTATGCGGTATAATCAAACAAAAGTTCAATCCAATGGGTTTGAGAGTTGCAGAGAATAAGAGGATCAAACTAAGGCGGAAGTAGTGCAAGAGACTTAGGAAGAGAAGACAGGAGAAGGCTGCAATGAAGGCGGCTGAGAAACAATGCACTGCTGATACTGCAATAGAATTGAAAGACTAAACCATGTCATGCTTAATGGATTGTATGAAGAATAAATCTTGCAGGATTAATAATGTTTTTAATGTGTTCTAAAATTAAATGACGAACGCTAGTAAACTGCTATCAGCTATACTAGTGTAATTCATGATATTCTTTCTCCCAAATTCGCGACAAAAAGCGGGTAAATTTTTTAGAATGTTAGTACTAAAAG
Organism: Streblospio benedicti; assembly: GCA_019095985.1. NCBI lineage: Eukaryota > Metazoa > Annelida > Polychaeta > Spionida > Spionidae > Streblospio > Streblospio benedicti. The sequence goes on along the minus strand of CM032661.1, from coordinate 13,659,168 downwards.
AATTGCGCCCCCCAAGCCTACATGTTATTTTTATTGCCCCCACTAGAGCACCTTGATTTTTTTCACGCCGCCCCCTCCTAATTTCTCTTTCCGCCCCAGCCCCTCTCCTCTGTATTTTGTGACCACTCCCTTAATTGAAGAGGTAGCCTAATACAAGATGTGTTTTATAATCTGCATAGGCCTACATGGTCCAAAGGCATGAGATAGATATTTTTGTTAAAGGGGGTCTAAAAATTACCATGAATATGCTTCAAAACTAGAAAATGGAATGCTACAAAAATGATATAAGAGAGAAATGCAATTGTTCCTAATAATATGCTTTTTGCTACACGTACAACTGTTGGTAAGTTCGTTCCTATAGTTGAGAGTACATGCACGCTAATGTACACTGATTAGGTTTACACATTTAGATGGCAAAGAAGTTTAAGGGACTGCCACATACCGTTACATTTCTTGGACACCCTCTTCTGATAAAGTCCCCTGCTGGACTTAAGAACCTGAAAGTACAGTACTGAGTGCGTAAAAAAGAAATTGAACCGCAAAGAAACAGTAAAACAAGAGAAACCGGCGTAATACAAATAGAGAAAAAAGCACCTCCTGTTTGGGGCACCCAAGGTTGCTAGAAATCTTTATTGAACGAGTTTGGCACCCATATCACCCGAGTGCACAGCATGGTGGGATGCAGGTTGACAAACGAGTTCAATAGAAAAAATCTACTATCAAACAGGAGGTGCGTTTATACTTCTCTAGAATTTCACTATGTAGATTAATCTATCCAGGTTTTTAAATACTAAAGAACAAGTTAACTCCTAATAACTAGATCAGAAGTGTTCAAAGAACACGGTGTCGCTAGAACAACGTTGATTTATATGGGCAATTAAGATATATGATGAAACGATGCATACTTTACTGTTAATCAAGTTCAACTGTTAAAAGTTGAGTAAAATGTTATGGAAATCTTGATTAAAAGTACACAATACTGTAATCAGCCACAAATGAGCATGGTGCATGAGTATGCTGTATTGATTTTATTATTATTTTGCAGCAGATATTGATTTTATCATGTTGGCTATAGACATTGCTGCTAGGCTGAGTATTGATTTTTCTCTTGTTGGCTAAGTGCATTGAATATAAGTAAAATGTCATAAATGGCCTTCTAAAATACACAATTTAATTGGCAGATCGCCCAAAATCGAATCACTTCTGTGTCGCCTCGTAGTGATCAAAGGACAAGGGCCAGGCACAATCGGAAGTTGAGGGTGAAGAGAGCCAGGACTGAGGAGTTGAAAAACTCCTTTGTGTACAGAACAGTTCCTCAGTGGAACCAGCTACCTGCGTCCATCGCAGAGGCCAGCTCTATTGATCAGTTTTAGAGCCGGCCTACTGAGGAGCTGTTGGACTAGCAGCCACACACTCCACTGGCGTGATAAGGAAACTTCCTGCCAGTTATCACCTAGACCTAGACCTAGACCTCACAGTTGTGTAAAGTTTGAACGAAATCTGTGGAACGGTAAAAGCTCTAGCTTGTCCGGAGACATACATACATACATAGATACATAGAAACAAAGTGATCACAAGCCTTTCGCTTCAGCTACTGAAGCGACGCAACAACCAATATCAACTTTCACCTATACTATGGGCTTCTTCAGGATGTGATGTCATAACAATATCACAAGGAATCTCCCCGTTCAGTCTTTCAGCTTGTGTATCCCCCTCTTAGGGTTCAGCACATTGTCCCACCCTTTCGGTAGGTTGAAACGGCCTCCATTTCTGTTTAGGGAGGGCTGATGAATGCGTATGTGGATGGCTTTTTTCACAACTCATTCAAACCACTCAGGTTTTGCTTCAATGACTTTGACATTCTCAATGTCAACACAATGACCTGGTCGTATAGCGTGTATATGTAGAGAAACCTTAGAGGAAGTGAGGCTCGGCCTACTGTGTTTCAAGTGTGCGTCGTCACACTTTGCCTGGAAGAAAAGATGGGGGGGTAACTAAATGTAACCAACCATAAAGGACAACGTGGGGAAAATAACATTGATTGATAATCAAAAGTAAACATTGTAAAGTAATCATGAGATGTAGCATAATGTAATAATGTAGTTAAATAGAGTTAGTAAATGAAAAACTAGAGCAATGGGAAACATCATAGAATAACAGCCTAGTAATAATAAGATGAAGAAGACAACAGAAGAGACACTACACAAATCAGTAAATACAAAGGGGGGAAACACAAGACAGCTACTAAAATATATGTCAGCTTTTCAGACGCTGTGCTGCCTGGACGGTGGATGGGGGCCGAGTCTTCTGAGCGTGCCAACGAGATGGTCCCTTTGTTCGGTCTCCCGCTGGCGACGAGAGCTCAACGGCCTGGGAGCCGCAGACCCAAAACAACAACGTACTGTCAGAAAGAGAAAAGAAAAAGAAAGGAAAACGTAACATGTAGAAGAAACACCGGCATGAAATAACAGCTGTCTACAACGCAAGTAAAAAACAGCACACCACCAAGATTTACGGCCGATGACGAGGACCAGGAGGAAAAAAAAAAAAAAAAAAAAAAAAAAAAAAAAAAGGCAGGTGAGGAAGGAAAAACCCTGAAGCTTTAAAGGGGTGTATTCGTTTTAATAAGGCTTAATGAACTAATTCTAAAATTTCTTGTGCAATAAAGACTAAAGCAATGAAGAAGAAAAGGACAATATCAATAATATACATGTGATAGCATAAAGACTCATAATGTACCCAGACAGATTCCAATGTTGATCCAGAAGGCAGAACGCCGGAATAGTGACAGTGCATAATGCATCCCCATAGTGCCACCCAGGGCACAAATAAGTAGCAACTGAATAGACTATGAAAGCAACTTGTGATGACGCAGCAAAAGAAACACAGAAAGACAATTAATAGCGAAATAAAGAAAAAAATGCATACACAAAGGCAAAAGGAATCCCGGAACTGCATATAGGAGTGTGGACCTGATTATTATCCATTGCTTAGTTAATATAATTTTCTTAGATAAGCATGTACTAACCTTACTAGCCTGATTCACCTGGTATCCGAGTTGGGTTACATTTTAGGGGAAAGGAGTAAGGGCTATATGGCCGAGTTGGCATGGAAAAATAATCTGCAAAATATGTAAGTAATGTTGGGATCCAGGAGCAGTTTAGGATGTAACTAACATAAAGGATTCGGTGGCAATTAAGTAATTGATTGATTAATTGTTATTGTATTTTGATTTTCGTTTGCTTTGTTTATTGACCATTTTCAACGTGATGATAATGTATAAAGAAGTTGTAGATAGGATTAGAGCAAGGGGCCACAATTGTAACCTATGGTAAGACCACACACTTTGTATATATTGCATTTACACTAGATTTTGCTTATTTTTAAACAATATGGAATGGTACAATTAATGTTAATTAGAGTAGCAACGTGGAACGTGGAACGTGTTTTAAGCATCTTTCTGTTTCTCCAATGTATGAATATGGTACACAGGACCCACCACCTTATCCCTCTTCAGACGATCTTTTGGACTAACTACAAGCATGCGTAGTGTGTTCATGGGTTTGAAGAACACAGGGACAATGTAAGAAAAATGTTTCATAATTCGGCGCAGCTGATCTGATACACCTTTGACATAAGGTGTGAACGAGTAGTAAAAAAATCCATCTATACATACGCATTCATAGCCCTCCCTAAACAGAAATGGAGGCCGTTTCAACCTACCGAAAGTGTGGGACAATTTGCTGAACGCTAATAAAGGGATGCATCAGCTGAAAGACTGTCCTGGAGATTCCTTGTGATGTTGTTATGGCATCACATCAGTATGTGTGAAAGCTTGATATTGGTTTTAGATAAATTATCCAGGAAAATACATTTAAACTTGTTCTTTTCGAACTCTAGAAAGTTTTTAAAATGTTTCAATGATGCAATATGCAAATTTACAGATGCTATCTGGCTAATCAAACTAGATTCTGTTGCACAGTTGGTATTCGTATAGTTTTAGCAGCAGGGGCTAAATGAACAGAATCTGATGTGATGAGAATTTATACCTGGTAAAGCAGGATGATTTGATATGACACTATAGAATGATCATTAAACACGTTTTGGTCGTGTTCATGATTTCATTTTCATTTACATAGATCTTTTTCTAGACGGTTATGACCATGGCTGTATATTTGAAATAATTATGGTAACGCCTCTCGGTAACTAACCTGTAATATGTCATTGGTGTTAAGTTGACGTCACACAGAAAATCATCCTCCCCATACTGCCCGACGTATTGCACACTCCTCTCGTACTGATTTTCTACGAAGTAACCGCCTTCATTGCAATTAGGATTCTGACCTAAAATGCGTCAACAACGAAAAAAACCCTGTTTCTTAATTATAATCTTTTTTTTGTGAAAACACACCAAAATAAAAGAACTATCCATTATTCATGGGGGAGGGGCGATCGGATTTGTGTCATTAACTTACACTGAAATTTTACCCTCACCCATCCCCTTGAAAGTTGTGCACTCAAAATTTACGCCCCCCCTCACATTTTGTGCATTGAATGCCGCCCCCTTTCCCTTCATTTCAAAGTGAATGCAACATAGAACTTAATATGGAATTTAATAAAAGACTACATGAAAAATATGAATTAATCACAACTTAAATGTTCATATACAAATGTCTCTCAGTACAACCATTTGAATTTCACCCGTTGTACATGTACATCATCATGATGTCAAAATTTTGTTTTTACGTAATACATGTGCACGTCCTGATCTTGATGTTGATATACGGTAGGTTGAACAGTGATATGGTCATCATCACGATCAACATTATCAGTTTCATCTGAACATTATTTGATTCTTGTTTCTTCATCAGTATCACCATCATTCGGAACAACCCTACCTAGTGGGACCTACACTTTTTTCATTAATTTATTCATCATTTGCATCACATATCAGTACTGTTGAAAGAATAAAACTGTATCATAGATATTTGGTTTTATAGTTTAGTTGTTTTGCTATTTGTTCGCAAGTAATACTAAAATCATATATGAAAGTTTTACATCTGATATGTGTGATGCCCGCGCGGAAGACGAAAAAAAATCATCTTGCAAGAATTTTTGCTTTAAACATGATGCACTGAAATTTGACCCCTCAGCCCATTGCTTTCAAATGTGACCCCCAAAGTCCTTGCACTGAAATTCTTCACCCCTGACCCATTCTTCACCCCCACCCCCTCACAAATAATGACAGCTCCCAATGTGCCGATAATATAGTCTGCCGTTTGGAGATCAACCGTTCGGTCTGATTGTTCTCGTGTATATCTAAATCTTTCTGTCGAAGATTTCATCTTAATAAAATATTTGGTTGTAGAGACTTTCGTTGAGATAACTAAACAATTAATGTTTTGATTTTGATAAAGAAACATAATATTCAATTGTTAAGAGTGTAGTCTATGCATTTCAACTTCAACATTAAAGTAAGCAATATTTGAAGATCAACGTTTAAATGTCTAACATTTAAAAACGATACCTGCAATGAATTCTGTTGAAAGTGTGACTATCACTAACAGCAAAACACACCACATAGCTGTTTTCCGTCTAGATGCAAACGCTGAACTGAACTAAACCTTTATCACATTTGCAGTTACCATTACTTCCTGATACTTTATAACCAAAATTAAAATCTTTGATGATAATTTTTGATGATAATCCATCAAGTGTATGATTCATTGCTAAAATAGCTGTTATCACTATAACACTGTACGATATGTCTTTTGTGGGCGGCGGTGTCTTGCAATAACATGGATTATGCCCTTCCCAAATATACGCACTCAACTTATCATTTTTAATGGCCTCTTTACTTCTGAATTGCTGAAAATTTTACATTTTTTATGCTGATATAAGCCATGAAGATGTGCTTGTTGAAAAGGTAATCAAACGAGGCGCATCTCTCGGACTTAGATGTGTGTATGTGAATTCGTGCGGGCGAGGGATACGTGCTTAAAAGTGTAAAATTATGAATATTACCCAGACACAATCTATTCTCCCTAAAGGAAGTTATGATCATATTACCCCATTTTATTTGGCCCGGAATTTGGAAACTTCCGGGCGGATCCACGCCCTTTATTCCCTCCCGGAATATGTTCATTCCGTTCTGATATGTATCCGGAATTTGATTATCTTTGATTGTAAACATATTAAAGGGTGGATCCGCCCGTATTTTCAGTAATGTAATGGGGGTGGGGATGGGGTAAGTGGGCTCTAACTACAAAGCACTCGAGAAGGCAGTCTCACAATTTGGCTGATTATAATTATTATGAACCTACTAGGGTATATTCAATGACTGATCCAAGATTTCGCCAAAGCGGAGTCGTGCACACAAACACAGATTGCAGACCATGTGAACTCATGTGAAAAATGGCGTCACTATGATGGTGCCGGCCTGAAAGTTTTCAATCCGTTTGGCGACAGTTTGTGCATGCCTCCTGGAGCTCCCGTGTTCCAGGACGTGGATAGATGAGAATCTACGAAATCTGTATGGTTTTAAGCCGTATATATACCCACTGACTGGGCTTGACAGAAATGTTTGTATTTAGAAAGCAGGTATCATAATGTACAGTTATGTGACACCACATCCAACAAATTCAGAACTCAACCCGAGGCATGGTGCTGACAATCTGGCTGTTATGGTCACTTTGGAATGCACTGTCCTCAGCACAGACTGGCCGGCGCCTGAACTCTCCGTTTAGTATGATGCCGTCATTTAGACTCCTGGATGGATGTTAATTTGCCTATCTTGCACATTCCGCCGTGACAATTTTCATAACGGCGTCGTATAAACGGGAGCATTTTTGCTCCGTTTGGTGGAAATGTTTACAAACAAAGATAATCAAATTCTGGATACATAGCAGGATGGAATGAACATATTCCGGAGAGGGAATAAAAAGGGTGGATCTGCCCAGAAGCTGCCAAACGAAATGGGGTAATATGATCCTAACTTCTATGTGTAACTATGTGGGGGTAAACCAATTTCCAGGAGGAGTGTGTTCACATGGTCTGCAATCTGTGTTTATGTGCACGGACTCCGGTTTGGCGAAATCTTGGATCAGTCATTGAATATACCCTAGTAGGTTCATAATAATTATAATCAGCCAAGTTGTGAGACTGCCTTCTCGAGTGCTTTGTAGTTAGAGCCCACTTACCCCCCCCCCCATTACTGAACATCCGGGCACAATTCCGGGCGGATCGACCCTTTTATTGCCTCCCCTTAATATGTCCATTCCGTCCTGCTATGTATCCGGAATTTGATGATCTTTGTTTGTAAACATTTCCACAAAACGGAGCGAAAATGCTCCGGTTTATACGATGCCGTCATGAAAATTGTCCGCGCGGAATGTGCAGGATAGGCAAATTAACATGCAACCAGGAGTCTAAATGACGACGTCATGCTAAACGGAGAGATCAGGCGCGAGGCGGTCTGTGCTGAAGACAGCACTAGTGCATCCCAAAGTGACCATAACAGCCAGATTGTGAGCACCATGCCTCGGGTTGAGTTCTGAATTTGTTGAATATGGTGTCACATAAGTGTACATTATGATACCCACTTTTTAAGCGCAAACATTTTTGTCAAGCCTAGTCCAGATTGTACCTCATTAAAAATCATTATAAAATGCAAGTCCGGGCGTACCCGATGTCCATAGTCTAATTGTCCGGCCCTTGTGTCGAACGACAGTAATTTAAGAAAACCAGCACAAATTGGACTTTCAATCACTACGGCCACAGCCTACCCGGAGCGAAAGTAGGCCGGCCGTAGAGCAAAAATGCCGGACTCGTGGGTATGATCCGGAAACCAATCCGGAGGTTTTTACTACGGAACGGAGCTCAAACGGAGCCTCATCCGGAGGGGATTAACACCGATCGATATTTTGAATTCCAGACGGAATACAAAAATCCACTTCTCAGAAGTGAAATTTGGATCCTCCGTTTCAATGCGCGGAGCATGAAAATCGCCGCCCGGATTGGTCCACGGATTCGGTCGGACTTTGCCATTTTTCGGGCGATTTCTTTTTTAGATTCCACCCGGATGTTCAGTAATGTAATGGGGGGGGGGGGGTATTGGCTACGGAATCTACTAGCCCCCCCCGCAGACTGTGACATAGGGCTCAAAACAAGGACGAATAAAGTTCAAATTCAAGCGAACGACTGTCCTGCTGTGTTTCTTTTACCATGTCGTATTATCATCTAGTTTACGTTGTGGCTACACGTACCTATCGCCAGCAGCTCGTGATAAACAACACAACACACAGAATCGGATCTTGTCCACATTAGCGGCATTTTATTTGTGTCCGTTAATCTGGACAAAATCCCTCAGAATCAGACAGACAAGCGCGATACATGGTGACTTCAGACATCTAAAACCGACTGGAAC
>CM032661.1:13629135-13650643 GCA_019095985.1 Streblospio benedicti | reverse complement strand
AAGACCAGTGTGGTTTCAGTATAACTCTCTAAAAAAACTGTCATTTGAGCCATGGTTTTTAACCTGGTTCCGGTGGCAGAGTGGACTAGTGAGTTAGCCTTAACTGCTAGGCGATTTGGTGCCGTATGGTCGTGGGTTCGAATCACACCAGAGACTATGTGATATAGTCCTAACCTGACCTGGATTCATAAGTCTACTGACTTAATTACACATAATAATGATCTGTATGTGTGTAAAAAATGGCCTTCATAAATTCAAGATGAATATCATTTTCTTCAAACTGACTATAAACTCTGCAATAACTTTGTATAGATTGTTCATTTTTGCACTCAAATATTTCATTCGGGAATCCGAACCAAAAGACACCACTCACACGCGCAAACAGCACCCACTTCTAACATTTATTGTTGCTATATGAGCCCTAAAGGAGTAAAAGATTGCGCTTAGAAAATCACAATGTTTTACATGCTAATAAAAAAACATTAGCTGGACCTATTATCTCCCAACTATTAGTCAAATAGTTGGTTAACAAGAGTAAAATAAAATGGGTCAGTTTCCAGACAAATTTAATACTACAGTCGGACCCGGTTAAGTCGAATTTGAAGGGAGTAGAGTGATGACCTCGAGTTATCAGAACCTCGAGTTATCAGAAACATGTCTTCAACAACCCAATGAGCGATAATGCAAGAAATATGTGTTGTGGTCGCTATGGTACTTGTGTCGTACTACGTGTGATGTGGTTTTTATAACAGTATTCCAACCTACTGACCTTGTCCGTAAACAAACATGGCCGCATACACAAAGACACATGCTTTCTACTACGGTTTCATTGGTTAATATAAGAATAGTACACTTGTACCTTTGTCTTGACTGGTCATTGTTACGCAAGTACTAATTCAAAGCTATTAACCGCTAGCTGTTTCTCCTCCCGCCTGTGACGAAGGCTCTGTCAACAAACATGGTTTAAATATCACTGGCTTCGGTGTTGTTGCACTATGCCTTTGTCTTCACTGGTCATTATTACGCAAGTACTAATTTCAATTGACCACTAGTAAGTATCAAACAATTAATCAGAGAAGTTGACCACCCGTTCACAGGCAAATCATAGTAAGGCAGCGTTCTTTGATCTATTGTTTGGTCGGCATGTGCGCCGGTACCAGGCCTGGCTTGTTGCTGTAAACTACGAATATTTCGACGCTAAATTCTCATTTGGTCGAGATAAGTGGGTTAATGCCTCGAAGAGAAGTGAGATTTGGCTCGAATAACACGGGTTTCTCGAGTTAAAAGGGTCGGAATAAGCGGGTTATTTTTAGTAGCAATCAATAGTAAGTTTGAAGGGAAATTAAAATGTGTTCTACTTAGGCGGGTGGTCGACTTATGCGAGCTCGAGTAAAATGGGTCCGACTGTATTAATACTATTTGGGCATGGACAGTTGAACAGCAATTATTATTCTAAGTGTCAACATAGAGTTTGGGTTCAGGAAGTTCAACATTTCTCTTGATAAAATGTTACCCCGGAAATTTGCTGACACCAGATTTTTTTCATAAAGCTCAGACAATTACATATATGTGTGTCCAAATTTTCGCTTTTGGTGAGGCCAGGGGATAAAATATTAGTTTCACTGATTTGACAGATATGTTGGCATATCCATTTGTTAGTTCTTGTATATTTTATTTGCTGTAATATCTGAATCTATATAATATTATCACAAATGAATGCGAAAAAACTGTTATTTGACAACATCATATTCGTCAAGTCACATTATCTTATAAAACATGTATAAATTTATAAAAATGATAGCAGAGGGTGCTAGAATATAACATGTCATAAATAACACAATTTTGCTCAAATAAACAAATTTTTGATGAAATGATTAGCAAAGCGCATGTAAACGTTTTATTCCTGGCTGACGTCACCCACACAGGTTTTTGGAACAGTTTTAAAGGGTAGTAGTTAATATAAGTAAACAAATTTGTTCAAACATGAGTTTGCTTAAGGTAGCCTGAGGTCACAGGGAGATAAGTTTGAGTTATCAGAGTTCTAGAAAAATGGGTCTAACTGTATTTTTAACAGAGAAAACAGCATTTGGTATATAGAAATGCATGCATACCCGGATTCTGGCTTTCTGTCCGGGGCTAATTTTCAAATTTGCGGGGGGTGGGGGGCTAATTTTTATGAATTTAAAATGGCCGCTGCAAGAAAAGGTGACAGAAAAAATGATAAGGAAAACATAACTCACAACGGGCCCTGAAAAACCCTATGAAAATGACTGGCTCTAAGGGTGTAGTCAGTCACTCACCAAGCTGGATGCCTATGGCTGTGTGTAACTGTCACTCACAAAGTTTGTGAATGGATGTGTGACAGAAAAAAAAATGTGTAACCCAACGGCCCTCAAACTACATGACCAAGTGCCTGTGGCTGTGCCTATGGTGTGTGTGTAGTCACTCACCAGGTGCCTGTGGCTGTATGTAATCCTCCAGCTGGACGAGCTCTGTTATGGTGAGCGTCTGTCCCCCCTCCAGACTCAGCACCAGGTGCGGCCTGAAACAGTAGTAACAACCCTTGACCGTGATCAATTGACTAACTAGTGTGCCAATTATCTGGTTTAAAATGTGAAGTCGTGAGGACAAGAATCAATTTCAACTATAAACTACCATATCTGGGGTCTTGAAATGTTGCCTAATTTTCTACAACTTGTGATACTTGATTTTGTATATAATGAATAAAATGAGTTCAGCCACCTTTCAGCAGCATATTCTAATGAAATGTGAATTTAGACAACTCATAAACAAACATTGAGGGTAGTATTTCAAACTCCAGAACAGCTACTTCAGAGCTACTAATTTTCTAAGTCCGTTCACTTTATTGGTCAATCCCCTAATAACCTTATTAACTACATTACAGCCGTACATCAAATGGAAAAAAAGATAAAAATTCCATTACAACATGTCTCTCGATATCTATTTTGCCGATAATAAGGAAGCCAAAAAAGAAGCCGAAAAAGCTACTTAGTACATGATGAGCATTAACCTTTTACAAAGATAGAGCCTGATGCTCCCATGATTCACAACTTTTAATTATATATACAATCACAAATTGTATTTGACATAAGCCTTTATTAAATTAGGGGGGGGGGGGGGTTAATTTAGTACTCAAATATAAACATACAGATTGTTACCACTATCAGTTCATGAAACTGTAAAGAGAATGAATGGATGACTATTAATTCTCGGCAAGTACATTTTTGCAGGTGGCCAGCATGTTTCACATGCTCATGCAGGTTCATATAGAAGTAAATATTATAAGTGATCAAATATGATAATGCAAAAACTATTACTACTTATAGGAATCAGCCCTCAAAAACCTCATCTGCAACAGTTTTTCATCCTCTACGCTAAAATCCGTATCATCAACACCAGCTTTCATTGAAAAATATGACCCAGTAAGCCCACTATATCAAAGGATTGTGTATATTATTTTGTCACTCTCTTGTTAGTTTGTTTACAGTTTTGCTAAAAAGTTCGTTTGTATTGGGTGACAGTATTTGAGTATAAATCAACCATCCTGGGTAATACCATATTGCATTTGCGTCATTTCTATCACATGAATATTATTGAGTTTCATCTAATTCAAGGAAATCAAGCACAAGTAATAACAATTCACTAAATTTGGCACATTTCCATACTCAGTGCACAAAGGACTCTACTATTATCCTCAAAATTTCTTGATTAACTGCTTCCATGCCTCGTAATACGCTTTCTGCAAGCAACAATAGTCACAGGCTTTAGAAACAAATGTAGCAATTACTGTCAATACCTAATACATGTGACAATCGTGACATCAATACTTAAAACACTTCTCTAGCTTCCAAAGGGATAATTGTAGACTACTCTGCATGTGGTTCCATGGTAAAGTGGTGATGGTCTCGGACTAGTGGCCAGATGGTCATACAAGTGAGTCCCGGTTATTTCAGTGGATGGATGTTGAGCAAACTTATTTTGAACTGATTATACACTGCTTTATGTGATATATATGTTAAAAAGGTACAAGTCAAACAAGCAAATTGATGCGAGTGGTCCTCAGATACGATGGCCCTCCAAAATGTTACTCACAAATTGAATATGCAAGATGCATCTCTGATAAAGTAAAACCTGTTGTTGTTTCTCCAAATTTGTCTCTTGATAAACTTATATATCCATATTTAGAGAATGGGTTAATCCTTTGAATCATCTTAATCTAGAATGGCCATTAATATAACTGTATTGTATCTCGGAAAAAACAAACTTTTTCATACAAGTCCTAAAATAGAACTAGCAATTAATTAAACAAAGAATGTATAGTTAAAGGGCTGAATGAGATAAGTGGCTTTATTGATGTAAACGTTTGATTTGCAATCCCATAGACATTATAAAAGCAGATCTGCATATTAGAAAGCAATTGGCCTTACTGCCCAATACACAGAGCAATCAGAGAAAGTGCGTGACTGCCGCAGAGACATAATTTGTCAAATGTTAAACATTAGCATTCATAATCTAATAGGGTGACAATAAAGTGCTACGTGCACGTTTATTCCCTTGTGATATAACAATTGGTTGAGCTGACATACTATTTACAATGCTCGTCATGCATAATTTCCAATTTCACATTTTATGAAAAAAAAAAACATTCTGTTAACCCTGTGCAAATTCTGTTTTTCTCATCAACATCTTGGTATATAGTAGAACGTCTACTTAAAACAACCTCTCTATTGAGACCACCTCTATAATAAGTCTAAATTTGCTGTCCCAAACTTACACAGCTTATTTCTATTCAAAGACTACCTCTATTGATACCACCTACTGCAACTGAGTCATCTCTATTGAGAGGTTCTACTATATGCTTTTGAAATGTTAATTGTTTCTATTGTTCTTTTTGGGGGGTTGAGTTAATGATCTGATCGGTTTGAACAATGTTAAGATAACAAGGTTTTTCTGCAGCAAGGTTTACAATTTGATATTAAAATTTTATTAACATTTATGCAGCTGACGATCTTCAATAAATTCTCATGATTTACTCTAATTAGAAAAGTACTCATTCCCTGATAGTGTGTAGTCTGTGTACGTTGAGCAAACTCATTCCTTGTGAATAGTAATTTTTAAGTTGATAAAGCTAGCCTTTGGCCATCACTATTAAGCAATTATTAAAAGATAAAAGCATCCCTGTGCTCTACTCACAATTATATTAGCAGCATTTACACTTTCAATTGTGTAACTTCAAATTTAATTTGATGAGCAAATACCACAGACTAGGATCAGACACAGTTGGACCCATCATCTTGAATTAAAAGAAGTGGAATTTATGGATAACTTGAGCAAAAGAAATCTTTCCTATCATATGATTTTACAATATAAATCAATCTGATACAGCAAAACATTATTATCTCAATATTGCTTATCTCAAATTTTCTGTTACCTCAAGGTTAGTTTCATTTTCTTTCAATTACATTATGAACAACATTATCTGGTTATCTCGAATATTGGCTACATGTATCTTGAGCATTTCAATATTTTCCCTACAGCTTCAAGATAACAAGTTTCTACTGTATGTCAAAATTTTGGATAACTAAAACTTTTTATTTACTCCCTTCTCACTTAAGTTAAACAGGCCCAACTGCAACTTTCAAGTGCTAAGAGCAGCTCATTTAGAAGTACGTGGAACAGTAAAAATGTTATTGAATCATTTACTTTGACATGTACGTTCTCAAGTGGTAAACAAAACGAGTGAGTTTTTTACATGATATAAAAAAGAAAGTATGTGCTTACTCTGGAATTCGGCGAACCTTCGCTCCAATTGGTTTCTAAAAAATACATGCAATCTGTTCATTAAGTGTACATGAAAGGGCAGATAGTGATTTCATTAGAAAGTTCCCAAGTAGAAGATTTACTGTGGGAATGGGAATCAAATTGTTGGTTAAAGATGGTAATAAAACATGTGGAAAATATATGCCTTATGAGCACAGATACATTCTATCCACTATATATACATAATATATTAACATAAGAACATTTGGTGAAGATTATTCCTTATACAGAGATACTTTGTAATTAATCAACTTAGGTGTAAGCATGGACATAATGTTTGATGTAGATGATTCTTTCTCCAAGTCTAAATGCCTATAGGATATGGCAAACCCATCCTTATCTATTCAGGCTTATTTCTTATTGAAAATAAACCCTCATTCAAAAGCAGCAAAGTTGCGGACAGATTTTGGAAGCTCTCAACTAATCAAATCCAGAGGCGAAATAATTTCAGCCGTCAGTCAAACAAAACAGTACGCAATCCGCGCGAGGATGTTCACAGAAATATGGTGCATGTTATTATTTGCAGGGTTGACGTTTGTAAGTATACGTGGAAAGCACCTATTTTACGCTAGTCGCCAGTTTTCTCTGAAACGGTCCTCTTTGAAAACAAACTGATCTTCTCATACTTAAAGGAGCTCTGTTGGCCCACGGTTTAATACCGTGAACATGGACTTTGAAGGCTGTGTGAATTGGAAAGCCGTCAAACCCAGGATGTGGCAAACCCTCTACAACTAATTAAAGTCCTAGGAATGGCCATGTGATAAAACCCTGTAGACTTAGATAAAAAATCCTCCATATCAAACATCATTCCTACCGGCATGACATTTTCATCATGGCAATATTCGTATAAATCTTGTATAACCATAATGAAACTCGGAAAGGCATTATATATAAATTGCTTTATGATTAGAATGACAAATGAATAATCTGATCTCGTGCAGAAATACCAGACAATTTACTTTTTTAAAGCAAAATTCTGCTCATTACAAATGCAAGATATAACACCTACTCTAAGTAAACAGTCAACGTAGATAGAGCCATAATTAAATTTTTGCTTGTCAGTGTTATTTGTTAAGTACAATTTTCAAAACTCATTAATCTCAGCAGCCTTAATCAACACCTGCGCTCTCATGACTTGGTGAACTAATCGATCGCATCGTAATGTAGATTATAAGAAAAATTCAGGTACAAAAGCTATAAAACTCTACTCAAAATATACTAACCTATTCAAAACATTAGATGAAACAAATAAAACGGTATGAAAAGAAGCATCTGAGTGGGTTTTATCCTTCTTTTTATGATGGATCCAGATGCTAAGAAATCCTATCTAAATTATAATTTTTTTTAAAATTTTTTTTTTCTTACTCTAAAAACCTTAAAGGCTTTAATGTGAATGAGAATGTTGAATGTAATTCCTTCTTAAAACAGTTGTGGTTCACATCTAAGAATAGAGTTGGAGCTGTTAAAACCAGAGCAGATTATAATGTTATAAGAATAATATATAAATGAAGTGATTTATGGTGCAAGGTAACATTAAGGCATACATTATTTGCTCGATTTATCGATACACTAGATTGATCAGAGTTTAAAATAAACGAGACCTACTGTATTTGATTGGTTCTAAATCTACCTCATTTATTAGTCAGATCAAAGTACAGTTTAACCTCAAAAAACATAACATGCTGAACAAAGATAAAGAATTTACAAACCAAAAAGTTACTTGTAAACTTGAGTAAGATCACGTATTCCTAATTTATTTTCTTTTTATGTGATCCAGTTCAATTGTGTAATATCACTTATCTGTTCAGCCATCTATTAAAGAATAAGCAAGAAAACAATAGAAAATATGCCAATTTTTGTTCTCTCAAGTTGACCACACGGCTATAATCAGTCAAAGCAGGATTAACTGTCTATAGCCTATTCAACACACTGTTTTCATGTCTTACGCATATACATTTTCATGTCTTCAAAATGAAAAACAAAAACAAAACATATAGCATCTTAAAATATTTACATCAAATCCACAACTGAGGGTGGGTCTTTACACTATCATGACACAGTGATGTTTCAAATATGAATGCAGCCAGTGTGCACATGATGTGTGCACATGATGATACATCTATTTTTGAATGTGATCAAAATCATATTTACTGATCCTATATGTAAGACGACTTACATTCGGTAAGCCATATATCATTATGACAAGGGTACCCACATGAAAGCTACTGTCATGGTGCTTGTCACTGTGATGATTGTATCTGACAAGCTACAGAACTGACAGTCAGAAACGAGCTTGGGATGTCCTTTGTTGTCATTCTAAGAGGGGCATTCTAAAAAAAGTTTACATTGCAGGGAGGTTGGCCACTTGCTTCATACGTATGATTTACTAGCTAAAGTGAAGCCATTTTTAGCGGAGACAATGATTTAAACATATGCAGCATGATTCACAAAACCAGTAGTAAGTTTGGTAATAGGTCTTGTTTTCGAGTCAAATGCCATAATGAAAAAAATCCAACAATGACATCATATAATAATCATGAATGTAACAGATTTCAATAGGTTTTGAGAGACAGGACAAAAAGCTATTGAGGAATCACATCAAACTTCAAATCAAAGTACAGCAGATCCTCTATTAACAGGACCTCAGAGATTGGCCTCAAGAGACAACAAGAAAGGGGGTCTTATTCTCGAGTCAACCCACGCGTCACACGTCAGGTGGCAACACATCCGCAAGGTGAAAATATTGTTAAAATCACAGGAAAAAATTAGCAGCTTCTGCTCCGAAAGCTGTCCAATTCTGTATGTTATACAATTATGAATATGAAAGGAGCTTTAATTCATAACTAACAAAATAAAGCAACTTTGAGTACAGACATATCACTTAAAAAATGGCCGCATTCTCGTGCATTTGTATGGGCATGTAGCAATATTTTCACCTTGCGGATGTGTTGGCACCTGACGTGTGACGCGGGGTTTGACTCGGGAATAAGACCCGAGTTACAATTAAAAACAGGTTCGCTTTACAGAGGTAGTCTTAATTCAAGCTTCTACTTTACTCTAAATCATCAGGATCCCCCTTTTCACTCCTCACCTGCCCATCGACGGTGATGGCGACGTCGGTGACGGCACCGCCGTGTTCGTACGTGATTGGTGGCGTGTCTGACCAGCCGCCCGCGAGGTCGAGTCGTGCGGGACACTCGGCCGTGACCCACGCACCGTGCGCTGGCACCACAGACTCATGCGGCGTCCGCACGCACACAAACTGCAAACACAACGTTAATGAGTATTCTTGTCATCGTAACTTATCTTTTTCAACACCACTCATGGAGGAGACGGCGATTCCCTCAAATTGAGGATTAATATGGGCCTGCATTCAAGAGATTTTGATTAGATACATCGATGCCATGTGATACATAGCATGTTGTGAGACACTGTGTAAGTTGTTTGGTATAAAAACTATTATATAAGCTAGAAAATGTTGAACAATAATCGGACACAATGTATAAAAAAACAAAAATAAAAAATAACAATAACACCATCAGTATGTCTGCTATCTCAAAGGTGTATGACAGATGAAATTTTGAAATATCATTTATAATTAAAGGATAGTGCCATTCCATGGCCAAAGTAGGAAGGTGGGTCTAAACGCTCATAAAACCACTCAGACAGCATGTTATGATTACCCAGGGTAAACCAACAAATATACTCGTAAATGGAATGTCAGATACATGTATTTGTATCTTACATGTATCTATAAAATTGGGATGCAAATATCTATACACATTGATGACTGATTCCCACGTCATGTCAAATTTGGCAGAACAAATAATATAAAGTTCTATATGTGTGTATCATTGTGAAAAATAAAATCTTAACCTATTACATCTGACCTACATACCCGGCCTACATAAATGATTTAAAATTCTGTACATCAACTTGTCAGATTTAAGATTCTGTATAGATGTATCAATTTGTCGGTCCCAATTTGTCTATCAATGATTCCTTTTTTCACTTTAACCATACATCTTTTGAATGATGTAGGCCCTACATAATATCAAATGTATAATTCAGGTATCTCAGTTTATCAAAGAAAAATGACGTCACCGCGGACTGTGGTTGGGGTTGCAGATATCAAGATTGACTTTTTTTAAATAATATTCCAATGGAATTGTATTAAATCCAAAATATGAATATGCTGTTAATATTGTTTTGTTGGGTTTTTTAATTTTCAATCATACCGTAAAGGTTTAATTTTTTCATACCTCCCCCTCCTGGGCCATAATAAATATTGTTAGCCCCCTTAGGCTGGAAATTGGGCAATTTAGAGGTGGGCTTTTTACATGAATGTGAATTTTCATTTGTATTTTAACAGCTCAGATTCTTATGTCGTCCAAGTTTTGGGGGGCGGCCCTTGGGACTGGTGAATACATTATATACCTATTGTAATTAAATAGTTAGTTTGTAATTATTTGATTTCTTTTTGCTTCACTTCAGCAGCTGAAGCAAAAGTCTTGTATTTCTAAGTATGTACATGTCGTTTATAAGTATGTATGTATGCATGTTTATCTCTGGACAAGCTAAAGCGTTTACCGATGAACCAATTTCATTCAAACTTTACACAACTATAAGGTATGAGGCGACACTGAAGTGATTTGATTTTGGGCACGTTGCCAATTAAAGTGTGCTTTCCATTTTCAACATTCTAACTAGTATTGAATGAACATTCAAGGAGCAATATTTCATAAGCAGCAAAAGTCTACTTGGTGTTGTTTACTATTTGCTGCTGGCAAATCAATATTTAGCATGATAGAGCCATGTAATATAGACAGTGGCACTTGCGGCTGATTACATACATTGTAATTCTGTACTTTTAAGAATGATTTCCTTCGCATATTAGTAAGCATCTTTGTTGCCTATAAGTCAATGTTGTTCTAGCAATGCTGTGCTCCCTGAGCACGTTTGATCTAGTTTTGTGATGTCTTTATTATCAATTCATGTTACACGCACATCAAAGTATTATGATAAGTTTTCTTTACTATAGTCAATTACATGAGTGATAAAGTCTAAAAACCATATAGTCTTATAATCATGAATTCACACGATAAAGAGAATATGTTATACAGACATTCTTTGAAGCTTTTCAAGTGACTTGTCTAGGTGATTTGGTATTTTTAGTCATAATAATAACACTGAGTGCTTGTGGCTACTTTTTACAGATAAAAAATATCACAGACCTAAAATATTATCGCCTACATCTTGTTAGGATTCACATTCACATTACCATGGTCTAGAACTTATCTATACCATTAACCAAACAAGAAGCCTTTTCCAACAACAAGCATGGTAGATATTTTTAGTGTTTTTTTTAAATTTTCATGTACACTTCTAGTTACTAAAAACGAATTCTTGACTTTGCAGTCACCATCTCAGGACCTTCAAACCCCCCCCCCTCGCCCCCTGCATCCCCACCACCTCTCATGAAATCTACACAAAAATAAGTAACCTCTCTTTCACATGAATATATGAATATAGAATATTTGCAATTTATTTGCTTTTTAAAATGTGTGTACAAGTCTACTGAAATAGATAATATCAAGAGAATTTTCATCTGAAAAGTCATTGATTGGTTTCTTATACAATGTGATACTGTCCCCAAACTCCTCTACATTAGTTTGGGCCCGCAAGCGCTTGCGCTGTCTGACCATAATGGGCATCCATGGCAAAAAGTTTGAACTCACAGAGAATCATTTGGACTAACAGTTTTTCAGGACATATCAGTCAGGATGACAGACACAAAATGTTCACATTTGGCATAGACTGTTACTGGTAATAATAATGTCTGTATAGTGAAGTTCTACCGTATTTATGTATCTATCAAGTGATTAATAAAATAGTCACAAGAGAAACTAATGACACTAATGGTTTAATTAGGAAATCATCTGTGTTATGGACTCTGAACATGAGTTCTTGTTGAGAGACTCTATTTTTTTTAGATTGTAGTAGGATTACCATCCTTACATAAATGTCATTTACCACTATTCAAAATCTCACATCAATGTAAACATGACAAAATAATATGACAGCACCCCACAACATGTACCACTGATTTTTAACAAGAATTCCAAATCAAGGATACATGTTGAACTCTATACTTAGTAGTTACTTGGTGCATAACCCTAAGAAGTGTTATCTGCTGTCAGCTTTTTTTTGCATTCATGTAGTTCATCTCGGGACTACACTTAAAAACCCCAAAAAGTTGTGGGCGGCTTATCTAATTGAAAGAAAATAATTTTGAATCATCGTCAATTACATCTGGAATGTATAATATACACCGAAACAAACACCTTTACCTTATGATCTTCAGCTAATATGCTTGAATTCGCTGTATCAATTTGACAACTAAAGTCACACCTAAACTGCCTTCACTTGTGGCTTTTTTTTTTTATCTTCTGGTTTGTTTATTCAATTGCTTTGATTCCACTACTTGGATCATTTATTGTGGGAAAAAGCACAATGGCTTTAGAACAATGCCTGGCATTTAAAAACAATAGATGACTGAGATTCAACTAGTGTAAGTAGCTGAAACAATGTAAGCTGAAATGATACTATACACATACCATCAAAGGGGTCATACTTTGTAAAGCAAATTTCCTAAATAAAGGAAAGCGTCAACTTGCAAATACGAACCCATGTAAAATGCTAGCTCTCAAAATTTACAAAACATTCAAACTTGAAACGATGGCCTTTCTGAAGAATTTTGATACTGGTTGAAAGTTTGTTACTCAGAATACTCTATTAGGATGTGTGTTAGCATTTATTTACGGGAAATCTTCCAAAGCTCACTGGGTGATGAGGAACTCAAACTCCACAACTTCCATTCTCTACACCACAGACCGGTCATAAGTGAGTGGGCAGACGTGCTTTCAACTACACCAGCAACCAAAAGTGGGTAACGCAACCAGAATTCGGCTGTCTCAGAATGCGGCCCCTGTATTGAAAAAAAACCCAAGTGAAATAACATAGAAATGTAAAGTGAATTCCAGTATAATCTGCCAACAACAGCTCTTATATCACAACATATCCTTATACTAACTTTCTCGTAGAGTGTAAAAGCCCATGCATGTGCATACTAAAAACATATCAGATGCTAGTTTAGTTGTGTGTTGTATTTGTTTGTCATTGTGATATGATTTATTTTGTACTAAAACATATCAGATGCTAGTAATGTGTGTAGTTGTGTGTTGCATCTGTTTGCGTTGTCCTATTGTGAAGATTTCAAACATAACTTCTATGCATAAAACGTACAACTGCCGTGTACTGAAAGATGGGTGGGGGTGGGGGCAGGAAATGAAATCAGTTAAAACTGGTTTTGTGAATAAATATTCATGTGTGTATTTTGATACACCTATACATTAGTTTTGGTATCAAGTTCATTTACTCACAAGAAATTCTCAAAATGTTTTTCAATGTGACTTCTATATAAAAATTTAAGTTTTCAGCCCTTAAAGGACTGAAAACTGGTTATGTTCCCTACCTTTACACCAACCACCAATTGTAGTCCTAATTACACCAACCACTCATCAGAATCAGTGAGGCTTTCCCAAAACAACAGATTCAAACGTTTATACCCTCAGATTAAGCACCCCTTGTCACAGCCGCTACACAGTAGCTTCCAGTTCAAGGTACTTTTGTTATAAAGTGCAACTTTTAATGTGATGACAGTTGGAGGGAAAACAAGCTGGTGAAATATGATTTTTTTGGCTAAGTGAAGCTTAATATTCTTGATTAAGAGTTGTAAGTTTGGGTCCAGGTTGGTACAGGTGTGGTAATACTAAATATCCATGTGAACAGCTCTGTGTGACCTACATGTCACATAGGTACAGGTTAGGTCAAAGAATGATAATGTGAATGGAGCCTAATGTGGAGAAATCCTCAGGACATTTGTGTGTATGTTCATGTAGAAGTGTTGATGACTTTGTACAAATCTTTAAAAATACAAGGCCAAGGATGCACAGGACAGACTAAGGAACTAGGCTTTCCAGTACAAACATTTACATCTACTTCAGTTAGTTTATGAATTCTGTTTTGCTTCATGAAGCTCATAATCCTGACGGCGCAAGCAGTATGTTCTCTCATTACTGGAACGTACAGAATTGGCTGACACGCAGTTTTTATTTACAGATTACAAGGTCCTCAGATGTCAATTTAATATACACAAAACTTCCGACATTTCAATAACAATCATCATATGACTATTAAAAGATGAGCACGAGATGCTTTAGAAACATCGGATGCAATCAAGAAAAGTAATTCTAACAGTCAAAATTGACTAATGAGCGCAATTCACAAAAGTTCTGTTCATGATGATTTCTTGGAAAGATGTAATTGCTGTAACTACTGCCATAATTTTTATTTTGCGATTTACAGGAGAATCACAAACAATCTTCAAACCAAACCAAAAGAAAAATAAGATATATTAGAAGAGTTTCTGCTGCTTCCAGATAACATACGCCCATCTTTGTTGCTTTTGTTTGGAGAAATATATTCATATTTGTTTGGATGTTTCCATGAGATTTCCGGCATAACGGCAAGGATGATTGGTTGACACAGGTTTGGATGATCTTTAAACACCAATTTTCAACATACAATCTATGAAAATGGCTGGCTTTCGCAAGAAGTAATGGAAGTTTGATTAACTACAGAGACCTTCAGAAAAATGTATAATTTATGTGTCATCCAGAGAAATCAGAAAACACAGAAGTTTCTACGCAGCAAGAAGAAATTGCATAGCTTACTGTGCAGTAAGGAGAAAATTCAGATGCAGCAGAATTTATTACATTAGTAACAGACTTAGTAATCAGAAGAAATCATAGAGAAACCACTACAATCGTAAGAACATAATTCTTTATTTTTCGTTTGGTTGTCCTTTTGTGATGATGGCAATACTGTAGATATATTGTAATTAATAGACTTGCGTCTAAGTATTGACATAGAGAAATTTTCTATAGTCTATAGGGCTAGGGTAAATCAACCTAATTTCAGCCCATTCAGTTTTTGCACATTTACTGTTTAAAAAGCTTCATATTATTTTAATTATGTCACATACATTTTATAGAGTAAATCGCCAAAAACTGAAGGGGGCGAAATTAGGCTAGTTTACCCTATATCACATGGCTTCCTCGGCGTCTCTAACATTGGACGACTACCACTGTGACACCTACATGTATTTCATAATAATATTCATATGTTAATAAAAAATTTCATGATAGTTTTGGAATTGGGAATGACTTTCACACATTCCAAGAAAAAGTGCAATGTAGACAGTAAAAAGTCATGGGTGTCTTTATAAAAGGCTACTTATACTCATTCTACGCCACTGTTTGCGCAGGAAAATTACATTAATATGGAAACTTCAATGAACCATTGGACTCTTGATCACACAAAATGAATCACCAAGTCAAAAGTTGCGGTCTTTATCCACAAACTATTAACAGCTTCACCTGCACACAACAGACAGATTGTAATTAATTAGCGATGACAGCCATCAAAGCATAATTTATTGCCATGCCTGGAACAGACTACGACCTACGTCTGCACATCAGAGATAAATGGCTTTGGAAAAACACCATTATTCTTGATCTTTAACTCGAGTGTAAGGAAATCATTTTTCAAGGAAGGGATTATATATAAACTAGAGACATTGACAGATAATAACTTTAGAATCAAATTCTATAATTCAATAGAATTGGATTCACCTATAAAATAACAAAAATCTGAAACCTGGTACGTGTGCGAAGGTATTAATACACCTAAAATAATAGTAACTCAATTCTTCCAAAAAAAGTCATGAAAAGGATATTTGATACATTTCTCAGAAACATTTTATCAAACCATCCTACGCTATATTTGGGCTATGTATGTTTAAAAGCCGCGTCCCACTGCGCCTGGCGCACTGACAACTTAGCCCAGCTGATCAAAATCGGTCGGATATTCAGATTTTTTCATCTACGCTAAGCATCTGCCGGCTACGCTGACCTTACGCTGACCCAACGTTCCTTTGCCACTTTACGTGCACCAAACGGTCGCTGCCTGTATGCCACCAAAATATTTCTAGGAAGATTATCGATCGATCCACTCTTTTACGCTCCCGAAGTTTTGGCTGCTCAAAACATCGAATGTGTAAACAGCATAGGCCAATCGTTTATCCATTGATTTTTGTACATCGACCATACGCCAAACATATGCCAAACAAACGCCAAACATGTGTCAAACACATGCCGTGTCTTGGGAGCAGATGGTGGGCAGATGAAACGCTGATGAAACATTGGCGTACGCTTGACACACCTTTAGTGTAAGATGGTGTACATTCAGCAGGTGTTCAAAGTATCGTAGACGTATGTTCACTGGATAGCGCCTACGCAGCGTCCATTTGGCACATAACTGCTGATGTTTGGTAGATGATTATTTTTTGTGAGTCGGTTGTGTGTTGGGGTTATACTGACCTTGTGTTGACTGTCTGCTTTTCTTACGCTGGGTTTGTGCCAGCCTTGTGCCGGCTGTGAGTTGACTATGCGCTGGGAAAAAAAATCAATTAATGCCATAAGGGCTTACAATGTATCTCTCAGCAGATGCTCAGCGTATAACAAATTTTGCCTGGAAATTCCTAGAATTTATGCGTCGACCTTACGCAGAAACTAGTGGAACACGGCCTTAATAATTCTATCAAAACATATTTCTTTAAGAAGACTTGCCTGATAAAAAGTAGGATCATGTGACCGCGAGTAATATCCAGTGTTCATGAGATTATAAAATCAAATCAAGATTTAATATACATTTTTTAAATATATATGGAGACAAAGGTTCGTCCGTTTAGCCTTTTAACAGCCCACTGCTTGGGATGATGGTATCATTCTGGTCTCAACCTTTGAGTTGTGAGTTTGAGTCCTGTCTGGGCCACTTGATATAGTAAAATGGAAGATGTGTCTTCAGCTATGTCAATAAAGTGGGTAAGAGCTTGCTTGCCATAGAAGAGAGAGAGAGAGAGAAGAATATAAATATTTTCATGAGTCTAGTGGCATATATACATAACATTTCCGCGGGTACATTTAGAGCACTAAAGAGTGACAACAACATAACTAATACAACATTACAAGATATATACATAGTTTTAAAACATATATTTCCTATATCTGTGATTTAAAACCCTTCCTTGTCAGAAAAATTCAAGACTTTCTTGCACATTTCTTCAGCTTCAATGAATCGCTCATCCTTAGTTTTTCAACTGCTCCAGAAAGGATCACAAAAAATGTCTCAGGGGTAACAACAACTCAGTCAATCATCAAATGAAGAGAAAAAAATATTATTGAATTCCTAAAGTAAAAAGCACTATCATTTTCATGCTTCAGAGATATTATTGTAATAATGCTGAAACATAATGACTAACTACATGTACCATCCAATTTTCTGAAGTCTCATTTTCACATCTAACCTCGATTGCCACAGATCACAGATATTGATGTCTAGTAACCATGGGGATGTGTCCTCTTTAATCGACGTGTGATGGGGTTGTCTGTTTGAAACCACCAGTTTTGGAATCCCTAAAGGCCCAGTCTTTGGGACTATTTTCTCTAATGAGATCCACTTAATTTTACACTATAAAGTAGAACCTCTCTATTAAGACTGACCTCAAGTGGTCTCAATAGAGAGCTTGTCAGTTCATATTTATCTCTATCAAGGGTCTGTGGGACCATGTGAAATGGTCTTACTTGTCTCTATATATAGAGGCCATCTTAATATGTTATATGATATAGTCAAATGGAAGATGTGTCTTCAGCTATGTCAATATAGTGGGTAGGAGCTTGCTTGCCATAGAAGAGAGAGAGAGAATATAATTGTATCCACAAGCAAACTTGGGGAAATACACATTAAAAAAATATGTTATTCTACTGTAGATCTAATTAACAATACAGGATTAAAATAGGGATAGGTAAGCATGTAATAAGTCAAAGGATATTCTACGACATTCTATCTTCTTACACAGCATGATTGAACCTTGAATCCTGTCGTTGTTATCCACACAATAATTACTATACGTATTAGTGTATGAAGTCACAGAATTACAAACTACATATTAGATTATGTCTGACGTGTTCTTTCCCACAGGCAAAACATTTTTATTTTCTATCATCTTACATAAATATGGGCACTTTTTTCTTCAAAGAGTAGAATTTTATTGAAGTATGGACAGTAAATCTGACTATCAGCTCTGGGAAAAACTATATTGTAGTGCAGATTATGTCCTGATTAAGAGACAGCAAACTCTTCCTATGCGTCCACACAAGGTGACATTTTTCTTATCGACTATTCCCAAAACTTTAATGACATTATTGTTGGATAGGTGTAATTGTAATCCATCTTCTGCACATTAGATTTCTGTCTATAATTTTGAATAAGAAAAGTAAATGTGAGAGAACGCGAAAAACTTTTACACGATCTGGTCAGGACATAAAAAACCCTTCAAAGTGTCCATTGATTCCATTCTATAGAGGGTATAAGAAAATCACCCATCATTTTCATTGATCCTTCTCAACTAAGTAAAATATAGCTTCTTACAAAATATTAGCCAATTCTCACATATTTTACAGAAATCCCCCTTACATTTTTGCACACAGAGGGGCAATATCGCCCACACATTTGGGATTTTAGACTACACACTGTAATTAAAGACCCTGCATGGGAATATATCTGAATCATTTGTTTCTCCATGAGCCTACACAGTGTTATATAAGCTCAAAGGTCGTGCACTATTAAATTAATTTACTCACAACACAATCAGGGATAACAGGCAACATTAGGAAATGGAAAAAGAGCAGGCGTGTGGTGGCAAATGCCGGTATAAAGCTAGTCTCATCCCAAATACAGTATAAATTCTTATCTCAAAGCTGTATGGAAACAGGCAAAATGATCAATATAGCCAATATTCAAGATAACCAACTAAAATATGTTCATAATGCAGATGACGGAAAATGAACCTTACCTTGAGATAATGGAAAATACAACATCAGCTAGATTTAGATAATAAGGTTCTACTGTATTGAAGTCGAGTAATGCATGGTATTGTGGCCGTAATGACAGTGTCACATTCAAGGCTTTCAGAAACGGGCTTACATGTAAGTGTTAAATTGCCAGGAATTGCGGTAAGGTGGACAACTACAAGAAATACTTGTTTGAACTTTATAAAACTTTCACAGTTGTTGCTGCAGGAATAAAGAAGCATTTAACAACCTTTGGAGATAAATTCATTGGATTTCTTTTTCATATAGATAAAATAATTGATTTTGTGATAAATCCATAGAGAATCACTGTCTTAATATTTTCGGACATTTTCAATGTCCATCTTCCGAGACTTCTCTTTCTGTTGCCAGATGGCACCTGTTGGAGCTCAAGACTATGATGCGTCCCCCAACCCCCCTACCACAACAAACACTGACTGACTTCTTTTACGGTCACGAGCTATATTGTTTACAAAAATCACTCTAGTTCCGACATTTACAACAGTACCTCCTTTCTAAATAACTCCATAAAAGTAAACATAGTACGTAGTGGCTAATACCTAGAAATCAATGACAACATGGCTGATAACACTAGTATCATGTTTGTTCGTAAAGAGCTGATGTTATAGGATAGCAGTAGAGCAGGATAACCCAAGGAATTTTGCATGATAAAAATAAATACAGGATTTAATTGAGTGAGTGCAATGAACCATGTCGTCGGCCCCCCGCGTGCCTCCGTCCACCCACCTGTCGCGCGGACATGACGGCGCGCCGTATGAGGATCTGCGCGGCGCCCTCATAGTGGCGCGCAGCTCGCACAAGCCGCGCCGGCGTGTCCAGCCACCGGCCGCGCACCACCGCCAGCGCCGCCACACCGCCCACCACGTCACCTGCCTGCAGCACACGCACACCAGGGTCCGGAATAGAGTACGCTAATATGGCTATTTAAAAATCAGCAAAAGTGTATCAAAGCTTTTAATTGAATACAATGCCAGAAATGACACACCATCGGACATCCATTGTTTGTGGTAGATTTTAGACTGTTTTTGCTTCATTCTAGAGGGTCTTGGTAGCGTAATTTACTATGTTACTAGTATGTTTAATGCTAAACATTTGAAGACAATGAGACTACCGACACCATCGGACATGACACACTCCTGAAACACATGATCATCAGTGGAGATGAGAGTCTGACACTGTACGTCTAGCGTCTGCCTCCACTATGAGGTTAGTCTTATCACGTCAGTACAAGACAAACTTCTGGAATGTCTATCATTCATCCTAAAATGAATACAGATTGGCAAGGTGAAAGTCTCAAACTTTCAAATGCAATAAGACAACGCAAGTGCCGACATATCATCAGACATTTCACGTGTCTGGCACAAAATATGTGACTATCAATGAGGGCGAAGGTCTGGAATGGTGTATTTCTAGCACCTGTGTCCACTCTCTGTTCGTGTGAGGAGATTGTTCTCATAGCATATTCATGCATAAGTAATCATGAGCCGTTTGTGTCCTAGCGAGCGAGTTGAGAAAGGCGATATAGTACATATGACAAGGATGTACCTCTAGCATGCTGAGCGCGTCCCTCCACTCCCTGTTTGCGGCCGGCCCGCTCCGCAGCCCGCCGGCGCCGCACGCCATGGCACCCAGCAGGTCCGCGGCGCTCGCCAGGCAGCGCGCAGACACACCTGCCGACGCCGAGGACGCCAACGCCACTAGTGGGGACAGAAAGAGGGTCGTGTGGGGAGGTGAATCATGTGCAGAAAGGTTAGTTTTTTGTCATGCAGAATCACATTATCATTTCTTATGATTGCAGGGGATGCCAATAGACAGTGTCACCATATTAGGAGATTGCTGCTGAGGCCAAATCTGGTACATACTACAGAGGACAATGTGGAAGTGCTAATACAAGTAGTGGCCATGTGATGCTATTGCAGAGTTTGTACCACTATACAAATGAAAAAAGATTACACCACAGATCACATTTTCAGCAAGCAGAAGAGTTTTTGTCTTTGGTCATTTTATTTTACTCTGTCTACCATATTGAGGATATTATGACCTGGTAAGCTTTTCTAGCATGTTGAGGGCATCATGACCAGGTACCTTTATAATTTAATCTGAAGTAACAATGACTAGAGTCGGAGTCTAGAATATTAAAGAGGATATTGTGAGCAGGTACCTTTTAATCTAGTATACTGAGGACATTGTGACAGTAACTTTGGCATATTGATAACATTATTATTAGGTACCATTTATAATTTAATCTAAAACACTGAGGACATTATGATGAGGTACCTTTGTCTAGCACATTGAGGACTTTATGACTGTAGCCATCTAGCACTGCCCCTTTGTAAAGCTTGCTGAGGCCTCGATTTTGGTTGTAGAGAAGCGTGTCTTCTATGATGGCTGCGCTAATCAGCTCGTGCTGAAGTCTCCTGCACGAAACAATTTCACACTCAAAGCTCGTCCCACTGGGTTAATTTGCCCCATAGGTTTTATGACCTGTCATCTGACTTTAGCCTATATTGGACATTTTTTATTCAATTTGAGTGCAGGTGTTCTCGTTCTAGATCTAATACACGATTTAGTTGATTTTGATTGTTTTACTTTTA